>CM053598.1:190227376-190244856 GCA_028646575.1 Pseudocheirus occidentalis
GGAGGGAAAGAAGGAAGGAAGGAAGGAAGGAAGGAAGGAAAAAGGGAAAGAAGGAAGGAAGGAAGGAAGGAAGGAGGGAAAGAAGGAAGGAAGGAAGGAAGGAAGGAAGGAAGGAAGGAAGAAAGGAAGGAAGGAAGGGAGGGAGGGAGGGAGGGAGGAAGGAAGGGAGGAAAGGAAGGAAGGAAGGAAGGAAGGAAAGGGAAGGGAAGGGAAGAAGGAAGGAAAGAAAAAAGAAAGGACACCTATTAAGTACTTACTGTTTACCCGACAATCTGCCAAATTCAAGGGATATGAATTTTTAAAAACACAGTTTCTTCCTTTAAGTATCTAACATAAAGGAAGATAATATATACATTTATGAGAATGGTGACCAGGGAGGAAGGATTGTTTTAAAGAGGGAAGTCACAGGGATGGTGATAGGATACATAGAGAAAACTGATTGACATGATACTTCCAGGAATGAATGAATGTTCCCAAAGCTAAATGCGGACATGTCAGGGAGGGATTGTGCTTGTGAGGAGCACTGCTTCATGGGGAGGCAAAGAAAGGGTATTCTGGTGGTAGCAGAGAGCAGTACCGTCTGTGCTGGATCTAGATTCAGTCATGTCATTCTCAGAAGCAGTGGAGAAGATTAATTCACTGTCATTGAAACCCAGTCGAGTAAAAATTATATATACATGCTGGATAGTATTGTTGAGAGGAAAGAGTTTTGTCACAAAATCGAAGGAATGGTAACAGGGTCAATGTCCCAACACCAAAAATGTTGGGGATTCCTGGACTTAATGCAAGGAATACAGGTAGGTGGTTTGAATTGCATAGTTTAGACGACTAAAAGATGAAAATTCAGATTTACAAAAAACAGGTGAGTATTAGAATATAGTATTTTAGATTTAGAGCTGGAAAGGAAATTGGAAGTCATCTGGTTATCAGATGACAGGTTGCTGATCATTGGATCATCAACAGCACTGGAAGGAACATCAGAAATCTTCTAGTCCAACATCCTTATTTTACAAATGAAAAAATTAAGGCCAGTAGAGGTTAAGTGACTTGCCCAAGGTTACACAAGTAAAACCTGAATTTGAATTCTTGTCCTTTAACATTAGGTCTCAGATATCATACTTGCAGCTTAAAACAAGAATGTATAACTGACATACATCCTTAAAATAGTTTCTCTTTTTCAGAGAAGAAAAAATACGGCATATGGGCATAGAATGTTATTATGTCATAAAAAATGAAGAAAGGGATAGATTCAGAGAAACCTGAGAAGACTTGAATGGACTTGGATGGACAGAATGAAACGAGCAGAATGAGTGTCCTTGGAGAACAATTTATAGAATAACTATAAAACTATAATGAAAAATGACCTTTAAATAACTAAGAACTCTGATCAATGCAGTGGTCAACCATCAGAAGACCTATGATGATGCATTGAACATTCTCGTGTACAAAGAACAGAAAAAGAAGATTGAATAGGAAACCTCAAATGTATAATTCTATATAGCTTTGGATTTTTAAAAATTTTTTTATTTTATACTTGAATACTAAAACTTAAATACATAGTAAGAAAAGAAAAAAGTATTATAAACTTAAATATTAAAACAAATATAAAATAAGAAAAAACATGTGCGCAGTACAACATAAAAGAGGATTCAAAATACATAGTAATAAATTTCCATTTCAAGAAAGCCTATATATTGAATACTACACATTGTGCTGAAAGCTGAAAGCCATCTTTTCTTTGCTTCCTTGTAGGTTTTCTTTTGTTCTCTGCTGTACACTTTTTATTTTGTTCTTTTTCCCTCTTCGTTCCCCCTCCCCCTGCAATTAAGTGTGGATAAATTTATGTATAGATATTGATATATACATACACATATACATATGTACACATACATACATAAACATATACTTTCCCTAAGAGATTCTACTCCTAATTTTTATTTCTATGTTTTTTAACATAACCTTTATTAACAGCTTGGGTTTTAAAAGTATTACAGATTCAATACTTTCACCCCAAAGCTGTTTGTCTATCTCCCTTAGGACTTTCTTCTGATACATTCTGAATTTTATATAAAAATGTTTTACTGATGTTCTTTTATTTCTTTTCTTTTGCTAATATTGTCATAAGTCTCCCCACCCCATTAATTTTCCCTCCACCTTCAAAAAAGCTCTCTCTTTTTTGTGAATATATATTATAACAAATAAGCAGAGTCAAGCAGAACAGACACATTATCTATGTTTGAACAGATGTCTCATTCTATACCTCCAGTTACCTCTCTGTCAGACATTGGGAAGCATGCTTCACCAGTCTTCTGATGATTGGCATTGTATTGTTAAGAGTTTTAGATCCTTTAAAAGTAGTTTTTCTTTATAGTTTTGTATCAATTGTTCTCCAAGGTTTGCTTACCTCATTCTGTGTCATTCCATCTCTCTAAGTCTTCTCACGTTTCTCTGAATCTATTCCTTTCTTCACTTCTTATGACATAATAATATTATTCTATACTCATATGCCATAATTTGTTTGCTCATTTCCCAAATGATAAGAAGGAAAGAAAGGGAGGAGAGAAGGAAAGGGAGGGAGAAAAGGAAGGAAGGAAGGAAAGAAGGAAGAAAGGAAGGAAGGAAAGAAGGAAGAAAGGAAGGAAGGAAGGAAGGAAGGAAGGAAGGAAGGAAAGGGAGGAAGAGTTCCCAGTTCTTTGCTACAACAAAATAATAACAGTAGCTAACTTTTATATGGTGCATGCCATGTGCCAGGCATTTTGCTAAACACTTTACAATTAACATCTCATTTGCTCCTCACAACAACCTTGGTTGCTATTATTATAACTATTTTAGAGATGAGGAGACTGAAGCAAATGGAGGTTAAATGACTTGCCTAGAGTCATACAGCTAGCAAGTGTCTGAGATCCAATTTGAACTTAGGTCTTCCGGACTCTAGGTCCATTATTGAACCACCTATCTAGCTGTCTCTAACAAAAAGTGCTGCTATAAGTATTTCTGTACATCTGAACATTTTCTCTCTTTCTTTGATATCTTTGGGGAGTAGGAGCCTAGTAGTGGTATTATGGAGTCAAAGGTAAGGTATAGTTTAGTGATTTTTAGGTGGAATACCAAATTGCTTTCCAGAATGGTTGGGTATACTCGTGGAAGATGTTTTTCAGACTTTGAAGGGAACGTCTTATACCAACATTTTTCACTGAACTACATTAATAAATGCATGTTTCTAAAAACCCATTAACCTTGGCTGCCTAATTGATGTCACAGATAATCAATGAGGTGAACATATTAGTTGAGTTTTTGTGAGCTGTAGTACTAGGAAACTACTTCTAACCCCTTATGGTTACCCCTAAAACCTTGAAGGAACAAGCAGAAAGACAACCTTCTGGGGACCCCACCTGCCAATGTGAGGAAGAATGAACTCCTGAGCCTTATATGCTTGATCTGTTCCACCAATTAGTTTTTCTATATTCTAACCATTACCAAATGGTTTAGATAATTGTTGCTTTAGTTTAAGATCTGATACTATTAGATTTGCTTTTTTTCTCACATTTTTCACTATTTTTCTTGAGATACTTGGTCTTTTGTTCCTCCAGATTAATATTTTCCCCAATAATAAATATAAATATATATTTCCATATAAAATACATAAATAAAGCATCTTTTCAATAGTTTGAAATAGTATCAAATAGGTAAGTTTTTATTTATCATTTTCATAATATTGTCATAACCCAAGCATGAACAATTAATCTCTCTCTTATTATTTAGATATATCATTATGATAATCATTATTATTATTATTACAAACAGTATTTTGTAGTTATAATTTCTGTGTAATTCCTATGAATGTCTTGGTAATGTATTACTAAATATTTTATACACTCTAGTTTTTTAAGAGAAATTTCTGTTTTATCTTTTGCTATAGGATTTTGTTAATAACGTTTAGGAAAGTTGACGATTTTATGAATTTATTGCATATCCTGCTCCTTTGCTGAAGTTATTAGTTTCAAGTAATTGTTCAGTTGAATCTGTAGGGGTCCTTAAGTGAATCATCTTGTAATCTAGAAAAAGCAATTATCTTCTTTCTTTTCTGCCTATGCTTATTCCTTCCATTTCTTTTTGTTTTATTGCTACAGATATCATTTCTTAAATTATAACAAATAATGGTGATAAGGAACATCTTTGCTTCATAACTGATCTTTTGGGAAAGGATTTAAATATTTCTAGATTACAGATAATACTGCTTATTGGCTTTAGACCCCATTTGCCATATTAAGGAAGCTCCTTTTATGCCTATTCTTTTGATGTTTTTAGCATTTTTTTGTATTTTTTCCAAAACTTTTTCTTTATCTAATTGATATAATCATGTGAAGTTTTTTCTATGATTTTTTTATTACTATGGTCTATTATGTTGATAATTATCCTAATATTGGACCAACCCTATATCCCTGGCATAAATTGAACTTGGTGGTTACTATACAGTCTTTTAAAATCTGTTGCTGCAGCCTCTTTGCTAATATATTATTCCATATTTTTTCTTAGATATTTACCAGGGATATTGATTTACAATTTTATTTCTGTTTTGCTTTTCAGCTTGTTTAGGTATCAAGGCCACATTTTTTCATAGAAGGAATTTGGTAGGGTCCTTTATTTTCATCTTTTTGCAAATAGTTTATGCAGAATTGGAATTAATTGGCTTTTTCACGTTTGATAGAATTCACTTGTAAATCTATCTGGTCCTAGATTGTTGGGTTTTTGGGGAGGAGATGGGGGGTTGCAAAGCTTATTTATGGCTTATGTGATTTCTTTTCTAAGACTGGGTCATACAAAATAATTTGAATATTTTATGTATTTATAAATATCCATCCACTTTATTTGTTAGCAGTTTTTGGGTATAAAATTGGATAAACTTGTTTCTAATAATTTCCTTTATTTCCTCTTCACTTGTAAATCTCCTTTTTCAATTTCAATACTAGCAATTTGGTTTTGGTTTTAAAAATCACATTAACTAATGTTTTGCCTATTTTATTAGTTTTTCCAAAAAAAAACTTAATTTTTTTATCAGTTTAATTTTTTTGTGTTTAATTTTGTTCATCCCTTCTGATTTTCAGAATTTCTTATTCTACTTTTTTGTTTACTTTTTTTTTTTAATATGCTATTTTTCTAAAAAAAAAAAATTAGTTGCATGGTCAGGTCATCATTCCATTCTTTCTTTTGCTAATGACAGTGTCTAGAGATATAAATGTCTTTCTAGGAAGCCAAAGCTGCTTCCATCTGAGACAGCTGACTTTTTAGCTGCTTTTCTGGGAGCCTATTGATGAGATGAAAGGAATCACTTTATTGTTTGGTTGGAGAAAGGCTGGATCAGCAGAGAGAGCCCTTCAGATTACTATGCTGATTGGAGAAGAGCTGAATCCTGCTGCTAATCTAGAACTAATCTAATTTATTGCTCTTTAGTATCATCTACAATCTAAGACAGGGGAAAACTTCTCAGGTGGGCCTGCTTTCACTTTACTGTCCTCTGTAGCTTGAAAGGGAGAAAACCAGAAGGGAAATACTGGCTTTGCTTCTATTTTGCTGTGAGCCATGTTTATTGTAGAGAAGGGGTTTGACTTTTCTGGAAGTTAATTGGAGATAGCAGAAACCAATTGAGTTCTGATTGGGTTTGTCTGTATTGCCCAGAGAGCCAATCTGAGATACTTTGCAGTTCTCTGACTTAAAAGAATCGCTTGTCACTGAACAAGTGAAATGTTGATATTTTTGCTTTTTTTAAAAAAGCATAACATTTTCTCAGAACACTGTTTTATGGGTGGCTATGAGACTTTAAAAAGTTTATCACTACTCCACGGACTTAAGAGGGAAGAAGACCAGCTTTGCTTAGCAGGAGATCTCTGAGGAATAGAAGGGGAGCAGCTAACAGGGAAGAGGTTTCCTCTGGTCTAAATTGTTCCTGACGGACCAAGGCTATCAAGATTTGCAGGTCTAGGGTTCTGAGTTACCTGTAGGAGTAAAGATTTCTCCCATTTTGTACCTTTTTGCTAGTTTTCTCTAAGTGTGGATCTACTTTCCTCAGGGACATTTCATGCATTGGCAGGACAGTGACACTTCATGTTACAGGTGAACCTTAATACTTCAATTATTATAGCTCTTGCCTTCTATTGAGTAAATATTATTATTGTTGTTGTTTTTGCCTTATCATTGTGTTTTATGTTTAAGAGTCAATGGTATCCCAAAGTAGAGATATAAGAAAACACCTACCCTTTATTATTTTGTAGAGATGGGGTAGGAAGAGGTGTGGGACATTTCATATATTGTCACATTTCTTCCTAAATATTGATCTGCTTTGCTGGTTTTTTCTCTTCTTTTTCTTTTTATATAGATCATTCATTCTATGAAATGGCTCTCTGTGATAGAGAGGAAGACAAGGGGAAGTGTAAGCTATGTAAAAACAGAAGATATCAATAAAATTATTTTTAAAAAGTCAATGGCATCGTATTATTCGGTGTAAATGGGAAGCACAGACAGCACTGTGTGCTCAGGAGGATAAACTGGAGAGCAGTAGGGGTGTACCCCCAAAACATGTACACCTAGGCTGATCTCTAAAGAGGTTGAGTATCAGTAGTGACTAGCCCTCCAATCTGAGAAAACCCATCATAATTGTCATATGAGGCTAAGAATAAGTCAGTTCAGAGAGAGAGAAAGGAGGCGCAGGTGCCGCATCAGCTGCCATGCCAGTGGTTGACACTACCCAATTGAATAGGGTTTTGGCCACACCTGGTCTACAGTTGGCTTTGCTAAACTGATTTCTCTTTCTTTCTTTTTAAGCATTTGTTACAAGGCATGACTTGCTAGGTAAGAGAGAAGATGGGGACATGCATATTGAAGTGAATATGATATAAAAAACCAAAAAGTGTCAACAAAAATAATATTCCCTTTCTGGGAGGAGCCATTCTAGCAAAGGAAGAGACCTCTGGGGCAGAAGGTACTTTTAAGGTGTGAATTCCAGGGTCCAAGTGATCTTTCAAAGAGGAAAATTGGGGGGGACATGATGGAAGAGAATGGAATGAAGCCTGGTAAGAACTAGACTTGGAGTCAAGAATATCTAGATTTAAATCCTGTTTGATACTTTCTGACTATGTGACCTTAGGCAATGCATTTGACCTTTCTGTAACTCAGTTTTTTCATCTGCAAAACAGACTCTAAGTTCCCTTCCCTTTTGAGATCTTTGATCCTATGAACACAGGCTCAATTCCATGACTTTCAATGAGGCATCCACATTTTGCTGGTAATAATAATATCTTACATATGTGCTAGGCACATTGGTTATATGACACTTTCTTCACAGTGTCCTTGAGAAGTAGCAAGAGTATCATTATTTCCATTTTACAGATAGGGAAACTGTGACTCAGGGGAAGGAACCTGCTGGATACATCAGAAGCAGGATTCAAACTCCAAGCTTCTTGTTCCATATACAAGGATATTTCAATTAGAACATGCTGACTCAGAGGAGACCAAAGCTGAGTGAAGTTGTGGCTTGTTGAGATTCTCACCTAAGTCTCAACTATAGTTTAAGGATCTTTAGTACTTTCTATGTTACTAGAACACAGTGACAGGACTTAGGGATCCTGAAATAGAAGACAGTGGGTTCTTCCCCAAGAGTTTACAATCAAGTTTAAGACTCTGTGTGTGTGTGTGTGTGTGTGTGTAAAACAGTTAAAAAACAATTAAATGCTAAATATAATATGTGTGTATAACAATTAACAATTAAATGTTAAATTATTTGGTAGAGTGATTAGGAAATCAAAGAATGGTTGAACTGGGAGAAATCTTAAAGATGATCTGGTCTAATATCCTCTTTTAAAAATATTTTTTAAAATTATGTACTTGGCAAACAACATACAAAGAACAGAAAAGGGGGACTGTATATTAAATTCCATACAATTTTCTTTTTAAAAATATATATTAAATGTAACATGGTGGTACCAACCTTATCCTCTTTGTGTCCCCTCCTGAACTTCCTTCTACTCTTGTCTGTGTATTTTATAAACATTTCATTGATATACTTTTCTTCCTCTTCCTCCTCCTCCTCCTCCTCTTCATCTTTTTCTTCTTCTCCTTTTCTCCTTTTTCCTCTTCTTCCTCCTCCTCCTCTTCCTTTTGTCATCTTTGCCTATTTGGTATATTTGAATTGAAACTTGTTTTAATATGCATTTCTCATGTTAGTAATTTGTAATTTTTCATATGGTTATCGATAGTTTTTATTTTTTCATTAGAAAACTATCTGTTCATATCCATTGAACAATTATTTTTAGCTAATGCCCCCTATTCTTATATATTTATATCCATTTAAAACATATTTTAGCTATTAGATATTCATCAGAGAAGTTTTATGAAGATTTTTTCCAAATTCCCTTCCAATTCTAATTGTATTTATAATACAATGTCATAATGCTATATATTTATAATTATCATAAATGTTGGGAAATTTTGTTCAGTTCTTTCAGTAACGTTCAACTCTCCATTTGGAGTTTGCTTGGCAAAGATACTAGAGTGGTTTGCCTTGTCCTTCTCCAACTCATTTTTCAGATGAGGAAACTGAGACAAACAAGGGAAAGTGATGGGTTCAAGTTTACCCCACTAGGTAAGTGTCTGGGGTCATATCTGAACTCATGAAGATGAGTCTTCATTACTCCAGACCAGGCACTCTATCCACTGCACCACCTAGCTGCCCTATCATAAATGACATATTTATAATTGTAATATATATCATGTGACATATAATTATTTTGTTTAAACCTATGTAGATCTAACTTTAATCCTAATCCTTGACAGCGCGACTGGTATATCAAAAATCTGTAAATTCATTTAGATAATATTGTCATAGTCATTCTATATTAACAAGTATTAATAAATACCTAATAAAGTACCTAAAATATACTTGACACTGTAGATACTAATACAAAAAGGGAACTAATGCCTGTCTCCATGACCTTGATGTTGAAGTCATTAAATATTAAAATATGTGTTGATTTTTATTTGGAGGAGTCAAATCAAGCTCTTCATAGCATTTTTCTGCATGCTCATCTAGATTTGTCATTGCTGGCACACTCCATTCCATTCATCAGGGGTCTCTGAGCCCTTGCCCAAGCTCTCCCCCACATCTGTAATTAACTCCATCCTCACTTTAATCTTTTAGAATGCCTAGCTTTCTTCAGAGTTCAGCTCAGTCGCCACCTCCTACATGAAGCTTTTCTTGACCTCCCAGTTGTCTCTCACTTAGTCCCAAATTACTTTCTCTATATTGGCAGCAGCTCGGTGACACAGTGGATAAAGTGCTGGGCCTGGAGTTAGTAAGACATCTACCTGAGTTAAAATCTAGCTGTGTGACCCCAGGAAAATCACTTAACCCTTTTTGCCTCAGTTTCCCCATTTGTAAAATGAGCTGGAGAAGGAAATGGCAAATTACTCTGGGATCTTTGCCAAGAAAACTCCAAATGGGGTCACAGAGTCTAACACGACTAAAATCACTGAACAAAAAAAAAAAATTCTTAACTCCTTATATGTCTAAATATTGTTTCCCCCTAAGGAGTCTCCTTGAGGGTAGGAACTCTTTGTCTTTGAATTCTCAGTACCTGGCATGAAGTAGACACTCAATAAGTGCTTGTTGACCAGTTGATTGACAGTGTATGAGCTGCATTTATTTTCATGTCAGTCTTCTAGTGATGGAGTAAATAGATCACTATACCTAGAACCAGGGAAACTTAAGTTCAAATCCAGCCTTGGACCCTTACCAACTGTATGACCCTGGACATAATCACTTAATTCATCTTATGCTGAGCTTCCTCGGCTATAAAATAGGTATAATTACTGTATCCATCTCCTAGAGTAGTTGTGAGGATAAACTGAGACAATGCTTGTAAAGGACTTTACAAATCTTAGAGTACTACATCTAGATATCCCTTCTATCTCACAACTTTTCTCCACAACAATTTGGATATAACACAAATTGGCATAAGAAATTTAATGAGAATTTGAGGGGAGTTTTGAGGAAACCACAGACAGTACATGAAGGCCAGCAGACAACCCAGAAAAAAACTGTAGAAACTCAGAAATGCACAAAATATATGTACAGTATTGCATAATATCAACATATTTTATCTTTTAATGCCATGATCATTCAGACTTCTCTGATAAGAGGGTCAAAAAATTTTATATGGATTTTCTAGATCATGGGGGAGTGGGGGCCCCCAACCCTTACAATGTAGAAGGGATTACTGTAAATATCAATTACTATTATTATTGCAAATGTTTATTGTTTTGACTTTTTATCTCCAGCACCCTCAATACAGTGGTTATGACATAGAAGGAACTTAAGAAATTAATAAATAGATTGAATCATATTATCATGAGCAGTGTAATATGGGATGACCAAGACTCTCATGATATATTATATCTTGCTCTTCACTGAAGAATAAAACCAACTCTACCAACCCTTTCTTCTTTTTTCTTAACCTCTCCAGAGGGAATGGGGGTGCAACCTTTAACTGCAAAGTCCTTTTGTCTTAGTTTCATTTATAGAGAGAAGCTTAGTGGCACAGTGTATAAAGCATAAAGCGTTGAGCTCCCAGTCATGAAGATCTGAGTTAAAATCATACCTCAGGCAATCACTAGCTATGTGATCCCTGGGGAAACCATTTAACCTCTCGGTTCAAGCTCGCTTATCTGTAAATTAAAGGGTTGGACTTGATGTGCTCAAGGTCTTTTCCAGCCCTAAATAGATCTGAATCCAAGATACTAGGAGAATGTCAAGATTGATAGACTTCCACACATTCTTACTCTGATGTCTTATGTGGTATGATCCTTGGAAACTCAAAGGCTGTGTCAAAAAATCCCAGGCTCTGGCAGCTTCTGTCGGGTGGAAAAGATTTAGGGTAACAGCGGCGGCAACAGATCATGTCTGCTTTCTGGAGCAGCTCAGCTAAGGAAAGAGAGGTGCATCACCAGCGGGCTGTCCATTCAGGGACAATTTCTTACCTATGGTGGAGTATGAAACAAAGAAAAATGCAAAGTGGCCTTTAGTCCTATTACCTGTGTCCCAGGTTGTCCCATCTCTGATGAGGAACTCTTTCTAAATTCATATCCTGTTCGATTCAGTTCTGAGGCAGCCTCACTTCTATAAAAGTTTATCAGACTTCTTTCATCTAGGAAGCAGCATGATACTGCAGAAGGAGCACTGACTCTGTATCTAGAGGACTAGGTTCAAATCCTGCTTACACTTACTACCTTGGGCAATTAATCACTCTAGATTTCATTTCCCCATTTGTAAAATATGGGGTTGCAGGGAAGGCTAGGTGGCACAGTGAATAGAACACTAGCCCTGGAGTCAGGAGGACCTGAGTTCAAATCTGGCCTCAGACACACTAGCTGTGTGACCTTGGGCAAGTCACTTAACCAATTGCCCTGCCTTCCCCTTTCCAAAAGACCAAAAAAAAAAAAATGGGGGTGGACTAGATGACCTCTGAGGCCCCTCCTAGCTCTGAATCTATGATCTCTTTCTCTGACTTGTTATAACCATTCCCTTCAACCTGAGTAGAATTGCAGAGAAAATTTCTAAAGCAAAGCTTTATATATAACTTGTATCTAGGGTCTCTCCTAACAGGCTTTACGGCTATATGACAGATATAGGGCAAGAATTTATTTCCTTCACCATAATACAAACAGGAAAGATTCATATGCACAAATGAACAAAATACTTAAAACAATTACCCATTACACCTCTTATACTCCCCCAGGAGGTAAAGACAGCTTTGTGGAACTGCTGAATAGATATTCGATATTCAGCTCAGATCTGTTCTATCTGAGCAGCTCACAAATTCCTTATCTCTGGGTGAGTCACACACGGCTCTTCAGTCATTTAGGGTATAAGGTCTATGTGGTCACAGGCACCATCTTCCTCTGGGCAGATAGCACCAACCTAGGTATCCAAAATCTCATAGAGGCTGGTACCAAGGCTGGAAATGCCCTTTCTTCTGGATCGTTATCTGGTGACCTGAGCCCAAGGAAAGAAAAGACAAAGCAAGAAAGGTGGCTAGAGAGCCATAGTTCAGTCTTGGGCTCGTCTAAGCAAGAATATGTTCTCATTGGCATGTGCTCATAGCCTCCCTTGGTAATGGAAAGGGAATAGAGAAAAGAAATTCTCTTCCCATCCTTCTATAAGTCAGAGAGAACTGGTGCTAAATTGTTTCAGAGACACTAAAAAGTGTGAGAGCTGGAATCTTTCTATAAATTCTCTTAGTTTAATTAGTTGGGTGGCTATTCTTGGCCCAGTGACCTAATCACAAGGGACCAATCAGGAATTGCTGCTAAATTCCAAATCACACACTCTTCATCAAGGGACCCGAGTATATATGCCCCAGAAGGAAGTCAACACACATGTTCATTTCCACGGGAAGTGCTCTAGTCCCACAGATTGGGGAGTTTCCATTTCTGTGCCCCTGAAAATCCCTTCAGTAACTATGGCAGAGGGGCAGAAAAGAGGGCTTAGGACATAACATTTTTCAGATCTTATACAAATACTACTTTGACTATGGGTGCTCTCAATGTCAGATACTTGATTAGTGATGAATAAATGGATGTCCTACCATCAGTCAGTCAGCAAGCATGTATTAAGAACTTAATATGTGCTAAGCATTGTTCTAAGCACTGGGAGTACAAGGAAAGGCCAAAGTACAGCCCCTACCCTAAAGGAACACTTTGGAAGAGATCATAAGCAAACCAGCATGTGCATTCAAAATATAGACTGGGTAAGTGAGAAGTAATCTTACACCTCCACGTATTCTTTTTTTTCCTTTTTTCTTTTTTTTTTTTTGCATTTTGGAGGGGACAGGGCAGGGCAGTAGGGGTTAAGTGACTTGCCCAAGGTCACACGGCTAGTTTTATTTTAAGTGTTTGCAGCTGGATTTTAGAAACTGATGAAGAATGAGATGAGCAGAACTAAGAGAGCAGATTCTACAGTGACAACACTGCAAAAACAAACAACTTTGAAAGCTGTAAGAACTCTCATCAATATAATGGTCATCCATGATTACAAAGAATTGGGGATAAAGTGTGCTCTCTACTTTCTGACAGGTGAGGGATTTCAGAGTACCCACTGACATACACACATACGTGCACACATATGTATAAATACATGTGTGTACATATGACACGACCAAATTATTATTTTTTGCTTAGCTATGCATATTTGTTACAAGTAATTTGTTTTTAAGTGGAGTGACAGAGGGAGAGGGTAGAGATTTCTGTTCGTTAAAAAAAAAACTTTAAAAATAAAAAAAAGGGGTTAGGGAAGGTTTCCAGCAAAAGATGGAATTTCATTTGGGACTTAAAGGAAGTCAGTAGTTAGAGTGGAGAAAAGAAAGCACTCCAGGCAGAGGGAACAGCCAGAGAAAATGCCCACAGCTGAGAGGTAGATTGTCTTGTGCATGGAACAGCCAGGAAGCCAATGTCACCAGCCTAGCTGAGTTTGGAAAGACTTTTAAACAAAAGGCTGGTCACTAGGTAATGAATTTTTCTGTGTAAGACCTTTTACTACTGCTAAGACATGATAGAAGGATTTCACACATACACCTGGTTGAACATCCCACCCTTGTGACCTCACTTCATGATTAAGCCAAATGACTTGAGGTATGTGAAGATTTCGAAATGTAAAGGTTTATCACTGCTAGCACTATTGATGGATCTATCAGCCTACTCCCAGGCACACTTAGCAGAGCTAAATCAGGCATAGATATAGGGTCAGCTGCCACTGTGCCCCATTACTTCAACTTAGGCTGCTACAAACTCTAGCTAGCTCATTTCTGGCTTTGCTCTCAGCTTGCAGGGAATTCTCTTGCTCTTCTCAGTCTTATCAGGCAGTGCAGTGACCGGAGTCTATCTCCTTCCCTTCTCACCCGGGGGGGTTTCCTTTTGATATGTTGGTAATAATATAGAAAACTAGGGGAGAACCCAGCATTACTCTGTCTGGACAGGAGAATTAGATATTTTACCCAGTGCTAACATACAGGACTGAGAACTACACAGAAAAGGAGCCAGTCTGAAGACTTGACCAAGATTTATTTTGTCCTAAAATGCTAAGAACAAAATAAAATAAAATGGGAGTCAGACAATAACACCACGCTGGGCTTGAGAGAGAGAGAGAGAGAGAAAGATGCATCCATTCTACAAGTCTTTCTTTATCAGCAAAACAATACATACTATCACTGCAATAATGAAGGATAAAAATTAAAAATTAAAACCAAAAGTTGCATAATTATATTAATCAAATTTGGCCCTGAAGAAAGAGTATGAGGATACACTTCCTTTTTAGAATATTATTTATTTTTATTTTCTTTTTAAAAATTCTTTCCCTCCCTTCTAACCTTCACCCACCCATGGAGAAGTCAAACCACATGGGGGAGCAAAAAAAAAAGAAGAAAAATTAAAAAGAGAAAGAAAAGTGTGCTTCAATCAGAGTTCAGTTCTCCTTCTGGAGGTGGATAGCATCTTTCACGATGGGTCCTTTGTCTTGGGTCATGTCTCTATCCCAGCAGCTAAGCCTTTCACAGTTGATCAAAGAAGCACTTTCTTTCTTTGCCAAGGTGGAGGACTCTGTATGAGGGTGTGAAATATTTCCTACACTGTTCTTTTGGCTTGGTTAGTTTTGTTGAGTTGCTTTTTCCATTCTTTGTTATAAGTGATTACTTTCATACAAATAAATTCTTAAAATTTTGGATACATGACTACGAGTTAGAAAGTGTGAAATATATGTTCTGGAAACAATCACTATGAGTCATTTAAAATCAAATTAATATTTAACTTAATTTCTCATAGTACATTCACTTCAAGGGAATTGGGGGGAATAAGACAGAGCAGAATTTGTTTTAGCCTATACCTATTTTGAATTATGTCTGTGTTTTAATAAAACTCATTCTCAATTTGATACCGTACCCCCAGTCAAACATTTATTAATTACCTATTAAGTACAAGGCAGCGTGCTAGGAGCTAGAAGGGCAAAGACAAAAACCAAAACCACCTCTGACCTCAAGAAAATAACATTCTATTATAATGAATAATAATAGCTACTTCCAATATAACACTACCTTACTATCTTTTGAGCGTCACAGCAATCTGGGTAGGCAAAAATAATGTTCTTATTAGCATCTTACAAATGAACAAACTCAGGGTAAAAGGTTTAGAACATGAGCTTCTTGCAAGAAAAGACTGTTTCATTCTTTGTACTTATAACTTCACCGTCTGAGCACTTAGAGCATAGTAGGTGCTTAATAAATTCTCATTATTTATTGTCATTCTCCCAACCCCTGCGTTTTACAGACAAACAAACTGAGACTCAACTACATTTAAAAACTGGGTCATGGACACTGTCTAGCAAGCAACAGAACTGAGAACAGAGGTCTTTGGGCCCCAAGTCCAGTGCACTCTCTCCTAAGTAATAGAATTGCATTTCATACCAATAGGGATGGTGATAGCAGCAGCTGAAATAATACAAAACCATCAATACACTTTATAGGAAGAGAATTCAGAACCGTACAGAGGGCTCAATGGTGGAAAGAAATACATTTATAAGGGCAACAAGCAAATCGAAGGCAGGCCTTAGAGCAGATGAACAAAGCACCCCCAATGGTCACTGGCTCCCCTGAAAGCTCTCCTGTAACATCTCCCTCTGGACACCTGAGAGAGTCTCACTGGGTGGGGACAAAAATAGGTTAAAGAAAGAGCAGGATAGAGTTGAAACAATTATCAGTCCAAGAAGAGTGCAAACAAGAGATTATGTAAGGGGGTCAGTTTCAGGAATGATGAACTGAAACCCAATCTAGGTTAGGGACAATAAAGGGAAAGGAGTTAAGAAATTTTAATGATAGGGAGAATTCAAGAAAGGTTATTTTTTCAAAGCCTACGTGGCAGGTCATCCCAGACACAGCGACCCTAGACATGACTGGGGTAACCAGTCTGCCCCAAAGGCTCCAGGAGCCCACAAAAGAATTTTTGTTTCCACTTCAGCAGACAATAGGAAATTTAGCAGGATGGCAGGTAGATCACTGGACAGAAAAGGGGCAACATTTAAGGAATGACTGCTCATTTCTAGATTTTTAGAATGAGAAGTCCAGGACATACGGGCAGTGTCTTGCTTTGTCTGGACAGACCCTTTACATCTGGGGAAGTGTGAGAAGGTGGTGTATGTATGCGTGTTTGGATGTATATGTGTTGGGGGTGGAGTGAGAGGGGCCTGGAAGGAGAGGTTGTAAAAAATGTAAATGGTGCAGGGCTAAGAGTGGCTCCGGCTGTCTAGCACACCCGGAGGGGGAAGGGCTCTTGGAGTCAACCTCCAGACCCGGCTCTCCTTTTGTCCTAGATCTTGGCTGTGTAGGGGGGTGGGGGTGGGGCTTGGGGTAAGAAGGGAGGAAGAGCACATTCTTGGAACTTGCCCATTCAATGGAGTCCCCAGCAGGTGCTAGAATGGTGGGAGAGCTGTGGGGGTGGGTATGAAAAATTTCAAAATAAGAATTGCAGCCCAGCATGTGAAGGAGATCCATCTTCTACCAGCCTTGGGGCTCTTCCAAGTCAAATCAAACCTGTGTCTGTGTGTAATGCAGAATTGAGTCCTTTTTCTTTACTTGAAAAAGAATTCTTCATTCTAGGAAGAACCTCATAGACACACTCTGTCCCCCAGAGTCCAAGAACACTTTCTCACACTAGTCAAAGCCCCCTCCCTTCAATCTTGCTCACTAGCTCTTTCTTCTTTCTTTCCTTTTCTTTCTTTCCCTTTCTTTCTTTCTTTCTTTCTTTCTTTCTTTCTTTCTTTCTTTCTTTCTTTCTTTCTTTCTTTCTTTCTTAGTTTGCAGAAATTCCTCCACACTAGATGTTGGATACTTCACATTCAATAGAAACTGTTTTTTCCTGGGCCCTAGAACCTCCATTACATCCTATGGAAACCAAGATTCTTTCCTTTTAAAAAATGACTAGTTTTAGACCACCCCAGAACAGTGACTTTCATCAATTCTCAGCTTACTTCCAGACTTATCTCACTGACCCCACCCCAACCCTCAGGAGGGAGGAGTCCCCTTTCTAAGAGGAAGAGGCAATACATATAAGAGAAAGGTAGCCAGGGAGGCCTGCTTTAATTTGGGACATCACAGGGATAGTGAGGAGAACGATAGTTTTGATTGATAAGCTCTTTTTAGTACTACTCAAACTATTAATTTGATTATGATTTAAGTAGAGTAGAGGGTATATATAGGAAAAAGGCAAGAAGATGGTTGAAGGTGGAATGTGAAAGGATATGGAGGCAATTTTCAGAGGTAGAAATTAAAGATATCTTTAAGCATATGGAAAAATGCTCTAAGTCACTTTTGATTTGAGAAATGCAAATCAAAACAACGTTGAGGTACCACATCTCACCAGTCAGACTGGCTAAGATGACAAAACAGGAA
>CM053598.1:190250715-190283064 GCA_028646575.1 Pseudocheirus occidentalis
ACCTTTTAAGTATCATTCCTTCCTATTCAACTGATCCTGTGCCCTCTGTCTATCTATAACTGTACACATATATACCCACACTCACATATGTATTCATATGCCCATATGAATATATATGAATATATATGAATATATATGAATACATATGGACATATATATGTATACATACATATATACACTTATATTCCTTTCACCTATCCTCATACTGAGAAAAGTTTTGTAGGTCACAATTACCATTCTTCCATGTTGGCATATAAATAGTTCAACTTTTATAAGTTCTTTATGATTTCTTTTCCCTGTTTACCTTCTTAAGCTTCTCTTGCTTCTTGTATCTGAATGTCAAATTTTCTATTCAACTCTGGTTTTTTCATCAAGAAAGCTTAGAAGTCCTCTATTTCATTGAATGACCATATTTTTCCCCTGAAACATCATACTTAGTTTTGCTGGATAGGTCATTTTTGGTTTTAATCCCAGCTCCCTTGATCTCCAGAATATCATATTCCAGGCTTTTCAATCCCTTAATGTAGAAGCTGCTAGATCCTGGATTATCCTGATTGTGTTTCCACAATATTCAAATTGTTACTTCTTGGCTGCTTGTAATATTTTCTCCTTGATCTGGGAACTACAGAACCTGGCTATAATATTCCTGGGAGTTTTCTTTTTGGGATCTTTTTCAAGAGGTGATCAGTGAATTCTTTCAATCTCTATTTTGCACTCTGGTTCTAAAACATCAGGGAAATTTTCCTTGAGAATTTCTTGAAGGATGCTTTCTAGGTTCTTTTTTTGATCATGGCCTGCAGGTAGTCCAATAATTTTTAAATTGTCTCTCCTGGATCTATTTTCCAGGTCAGTGGTTTTTCCAATGGGATATTTCACATTGCCTTCTATTTTTTTATTTGTTTGGATCTGTTTAATAGTATCTTGATTTCTCATAAAGTTATCAGCTTCCATTTGCTCCAATCTAATTCTGAAAGATTTATTCTCTTCAGTGAGCTTTTGAGATACTTTTTCCATCTGGCAAATTTGGCTTTTTAAGGCATTCTTCTCTTCATTGGCTTTTAGAGCCTCTTTTGCCATTTAAGTTAATCTATTTTTTAAAGTGTTATTTTCTTCAGTCAGGTTGTTGACTCACTTTTTATGATTTCCTTGCATCATTCTCATTTCCCTTCCCAATTTTTCCTCCACTTATTTGGTTTTCAAAATCCTTCTTAAGCTCCTCTATGGCATGTAACCAGTTTACATTTTTATTGGAAGCTTTTGGTGCAGGAGTTCTGACTGTGTTGTCTTCCTGCCATTTCACGCTTTGATCTTTTTTGTCCTCCGTGTGGGACAGAATGTGGTTTCTCAAATAGACTATCTGCTATGGTGACTATCCTGTCACCACACACACACATTATTAGGAAATTAGATAGAGATTGAGAGGAACAAATGAAAATATTCCCATAAAGTAAAGAAGACAGTCACCAAACTTGAGCTGGGTTTTAGTCTTGATAGGCCCAAATTTTGTTTTTCTACAATGTGTTTGCCTGCTACCTGTCTTTGGTAAACAAGAAAAGCAACAAGTGAACTACACATTGCCTACTTTTTGCAACAAGTAATATGTTTGCCAGGGGGTTCTGTAAATTGTTTGCTTTTTGGAAAACAAGAGAAAAATATGTAATCTATGATAAGCTAACTTCTGATAAATAATTTTGTATTGGATAAAAGGATTGTAAGGACACCCCTTCTCACCAATGGGAAGGAAGGTCTGGTTATTGGGGAGGGGGTTTTAGGAGGAGGTTTTTTGGTTCTGCTTCTGTAGGGCGGCCTCCTCCCTCTGGTGTTCTAGTGGTGTGGACTGCCCACTTCTCTCGAGATTCTAATAAAGAAACCTTTCTGCTTTCACCTGGAGAAATCTCTGAGTAGTTAATTTGGGGTAGGGTCTTTGTACTCCACACATCCCCAAAAAAGGAATCTAAAGTTGGATTGCTGTGCTTGCTTTGCTTCTTTTACTTGCTCATGTTGCCACTCAATTACTTGACTTTTGAGCTTTTTGCCACAGTAGAACTCTGCTTCCAGAGAAGAGAGCTTTGTCCCAAGTTGCTGGGGTTTTTGCACCTGCCAGAGCTATTAGTTGGGTACCCTCCTTGAAACTTCCACAGGCTCTGGCACCTGGTCACACACTCTAGAGCCTCCACCCAAGACAGCGATCCATATCCAAGCAGGTTAAAGTAAGAGCAATTACCCCTCAGAATGGTTGTTTGGTCCCCCTATGATCTGTAGGCCAGGGTCTCTGAAGCAGCCACATGGAGATAGCTGCACGGCCACTGCACCTCAGTTGCTTCTCTCTTCTGTGGTGGGGGCAGAGGCCGGACTACACTCTTGGTCCTCCTGTTCCCAAAGTCCACACTGACCTTTTACTTTGCCTTTGGCATTTATGGGTTGATAATTCTGGAAATGGCCACAGCTGCTGGTGTTCCATTCTCCTGAAGTCCCTCCAGCCGCGGCTGATCAGGGCCACCCTGGGGCTAGAACGGGAGGGGGGTGGGAAGGGCTCAGCTCAGCTCCCAGCATGCTGTGACGGAGGCTTCCTGCCGGCTTGCCAAGCTGCCTTCAGTGGGAGATTTGTCTTTCTCTGTCACTTTGTGGGTTCTGGAGCTCTAAAGTTTGCTCAGAGCCATATTTTATAGGTATTTGAAGTGGTTATGGGGGAAGCTCCTGCAGTTTTCCTGCTTCTCTGCCGCCGTCTTGGCTCTACCCCTCTTTCTAAGCATTCTTGATGAAAAGATCACATCTGAGTGGAAACATTGCAATACAAACATAAAAAGGAAGAGAAATGTAGAAAGGTAAATACATTTGAACATTAGAAGGGGCTTAATAAAGATGAACTGTTTAGTCCCTAATAAAAAGAGAAAAAAACACAGGTTTCAGAAATCTCTTTTCAAGGATCACAGAGAGAGTTAAGTAAGAAAAACACAGGACCTGTATATGGTTCAATTTTTCAAGTTTATTTTTTTAATGTTCTAATTTATTCCTTTACTTTTAGTTTACAACATTCAGTTCCACAAACTCTTGAGTTCCAAATTTTCTACTCCTTCCTCTCCTCCCCCCCACCCCCCTGAAGGCATGCAATCAGATGTAGGTTCTACAAATACCTTCACATTAAACATTAATCAAATTGTAAAGAAGAATTATAACCAATGGAGTGAACAATGAGGAAGAAAGAGTGAAACAAAACACATAAGAAAGAGAGAGTAAGTAGTTTGCTTCAATCTGCATCCAGACTCTGTAGTTCTTTCTCTGGATGTGGAGATCCCTTTCCATCATGAGTCTTTTGGAGTTCTCTTATAACCTTGTGTTGCTTGAGAGGAGCCCAGTCTATCAAAGTTAGTTGTCACAGATACAATGTGTCTGTAATTGTGTACAAATTTCTCCTGGTTCTGCTCCCCTCATTCAGTATCAGTTTAATTAAGTCTCTCCAGTTTATTATGAAGTCTTCTTTCAAGTTTAGAAGAGGAGAAAAGGAAGGAAAAAGAAACAGCAAGGGAGAAAGAAAGGAGAAGAGAGAAGATTTCTCTCTTCTGTTTCTATAGAATATTTCTATTTCTCATAAATGGATTATAGTACTCAAAAGGGAGAATTTACTAACATGGAGGAAAATGAAGAAGAATGGGCATCTCATAGCCTTAATCTTATCTAAATCAGATTAAGGAGGACTGAACATATATATATATATACACACATACACACACAGAATTTGGAGTTGAAATATAGCAAACTCAATAGAGAAGCATGTAGGAACAAGGAAAGGGAAAAGGGGGGTAAAAGAGAGAGAGTAGAATTAAGTAGGAAATCCAATAAAAACAAGTTTCAGTTTTGGAGAGTTGAAAATAAAAAAGAGAAAAGAAGTCTAAGAACCCACAATCTAAGAAAGAATGAATATGAAGAACTCAGATAACCATGAGCACTGATGTATGTTGAAATAAGCATGAACACAAAATCTACAATGACTATGATGATGTGAATGGGAAAGAATAACAACATGCTAACCCATAGTCAAATATGATATAATTATGATCAAACTTGGCCCCAAGAAGAGATGAGAAAATGCATTTCCCTCCCTCCACTTTTTTTTTTTTTTTTTTTTTTGCAGAATGGGAAAAGAGGAGGGAACAGCAAATATGGAACATATCCTTTACTATCGGGACTTAGCTGATACATTGACTAGTTTTGTTGACTATTTTTTTCATTTTTTCTCATTCTTTATTATAAGTGGTGGCTCACTGGGTAAGATGGGGTATATTTGGAAAGGAAATAAAAATAAAATTTATTGCTTAAAACAAATACATTTATAAAGGATTACATGATTAGTCAGTAGAGGCAAAAAGAAGTGAAGACCCATTTCCTGGCTCCTAATTCAATGCTCCTTCCAGTGACTATCTGAGCTTCTACTGCAGTAAACCTCTAGCTAGAATGTTAATAATGACTTATAGAAAGAAGAAAAGAAAAGCTGGGTAGCTTTGAAAACAATATGTAGGATTTGTAGTATAGGTTTTCTTAAAATGGAAATTTATTGTATTATATTGAATCCTCTCTTATGCTCTGCTGTGTATACATAGAAATGTGCTTTTCTTGTTTTATATTTAAGTTTAAAATGAATTTTAAACATTTACAAAAGGGGCGGCTAGGTGGCGCAGTGAATAGAGCACCGGCCCTGGAGTCAGGAGTACATGAGTTCAAATGCGGCCTCAGACACTTAACACAAAAAAACCAGCCGTGTGACCTTGGGCAAGTCACTTAACTCCAACTGCCCTCAAAAAAAACAAAAACAAAAAAATTTACAAAAGAAAAAAAGAATGACTTGTGAATTCTTCCTGAACTCCCTCAGTTGCTTCAAGTTCAGAGAGGTTAAATAATTTGCTCATGGCAACTTGCTGGGTAGTTGTGTGGGTGAGTGGATGGGGATTTATTCCTTCGTCTTCTGGATTCCAAGGCCAGCGTTTAGTACTACTATGCCATATTGCTTTTTTGTAAAAAGGAAGGCTTCTCTTATAATGGGGAAAAAATCACTTTGTAATTTACCTAGCTCTTCTATATATTTTACATTCTATTTTAAAAGCAGCCAATACTTGCGTTCCTAAATATTAACCTTTCTCATAACTCTGGGGTTTTTTCCCTTTCTTCAAAGGAAGGAGCATGGGACAGTGGGCATGAAAAATGACCAGTCCCTAAAGAGAAAGGACAGGGATGGGATTTTCAGTGAGACAGAGCAGGAGGAAAAGGAGGCCCTTCTGAGCCTGCATTGAAGCGAAAATCTTTCCAAAATGATCTATCTTTGGGATGGGGGCCATGAGGCATGAGTCATTTCAGCCCTTGCAAAATTTACTGCAGCCTCTCACTGCTGCTCTTTGTTCATCTAAAGACCTGACCTACCTAGCTGGTTTCCACACTGCTAATAGATAGGGATTCACATGGATTAGCGGTTATTTTCCTTTGTACTAGGTATACTGAAGGACTTTTTTTTTTTTTCCCCAACCTGGGCAACTCAGTGAATACATCCAAGCTTAAAAATTTGCTTTTATTAAGTGTCCATGTCATTCAATAGAAACTATACTGACTTTGGTGCCAGAGATGTTCAGTTGTTTTTTAAGTCGTGTCTGCCTCGTTGTGACCCCATTTGGGGTTTTCCTGGCAAAGATGCTGCAGCTGTTTGCCATTTCCTTCTCTAGCTCATTTTACACATGAGGAAACTTAGGCATACAGTTTTGGTTAAGTGACTTGTCCAGGGTCACACAGCTAGTAAGTGTCTGAGGCTGGATTTGAGCTCCAGAAGATGAGTCTTCTGACTTCAGACCCAGTGCTCTGTGCACTATGGCGCCATCTGGCAGCCCTTGGTGCCAAAGAATCAGCCTTCATATCCTACCTCTTTCACTTTGCTTCTGCATGACCTGGGGTAAAACACATAAGCTCTTGATTTTTTCCCCTATGATAATAATAGCTAACATATAGCTTATTAGAGATCTTCACAACAGTCCTATGAGATAAATGGTTTCACCTCTTTTTTCTTTTTTTTTCTTTTTTGGAGGGGGGAAGGCAAGGCAATTGGAGTTAAGTGACCTGCCCAAGGTCACACAGCTAGCTAAGTGTGAAATGTCTGCGTCTAGACTTGAACTCAGGTCCTCCTGACTCCAGACCTAGCTGCCCCTTCACTTCCTTTTAAGAGAAGAGGAAACTGAAGTCGACAGAGGTTAAATGGCTTGCCCAGAGTCACACATCTAATAAGCGTCTGGGGCTGAATTTGAATTCAAGTCTTTCTGACTCCAGCAAGTGCACCAAATACCTGCTTCTCTAAATAAAGGGACTGGACAAGATGAACTTCCACCTCTAAATCCGTCATCCTCTGAGAACATCTCAATACCTTATTCTGTCTTATCAATGGACCTCCAAATCTTTGCAGAGGAATCTCGGGCCATTCGTTAGCGGTATTTTTTCCATTTCACACCTCCGGGGGCTCTGTGACATTGCGTAGAGTGCTCTGCCATTGGGTCATCTCTGATACATGCTCTCTTGGTTAGAGCTGGCAAGGTGCTCCGTGCCTCAGTGCCCTGGCATCTTTTTTTCTGATATTTTGAATTTTTATATTACTTCCTCTCACAGTGTATTTTTTCTACCTCCTCTTCCCAAAGGGCCGTCTCTTATAAGAACAAAAAAGAAGAGGGGAAAACACCGTCCAGTGAAATCCGCTGACGGATCGATAAAGGGCGACATCAAAGGCATCAGTGCATGCTCTCAGAGCTCACCTTGGCAAGGAAGGTGCCGCCTCTTGCCTCTACTCCGCGGCCAGACACGGGCATTATGGTTTTACTCCCTTCTGGTTAGCCAAAGTCCTGCAGATAGTAAGTGAAAGAGACAGAATATGAAGGCTGGTCCTCCGGTACCAGTGGCAGCTAGGTGGCGCCATAGTGCGCAGAGTACTGGGCCTGAAGTCAGAAAGATGAGCTCATCTTCCTGAGTTCAAATCCAGCCTCAGATGCTTATAGCTGTGAGACCCTGGGCAAGTCACTGAACCAAAATTGTTTGCCTCCGTTTTCTCATGTATAAAATGAGCTAGAGAAGGAAATGGCAAACTGCTTCAGCAACTTGGCCAGGAAAACCCCAAATAGGGTTACAAAGAGGCAGACACGACTAAAAAAATGACCAAACAACATCTCTGGCACCAGTTAGTGTCCTTTCTATTGAATGACATGGACGCTTAATAAAAACAAATTTTTAAGCTTGGCTTTATTCATTGAGTGGCTCAGGTTTAAAAAAAGCTCTGCAGTATACCTAGTACAAAGAAAAATAGCAGTTTATCCATGTGAAGCCCTGGCTATTATTTATCTATGTGGAAACCAGCCAGGGAGGTCGGGACATTTTTTTAAATTCAATTTTATTTTATTTTCAGGTTCACATTTTCTCTCTCATGCCTTTCCCTTCTATTAAGAAAAATAAAATTTGTTACAAACATGTATAGGCAAGCAAAACAAATTCCTGCAGTAGCCACATCCAAAAAATAACTTAAAAAAAATATGCCTCGATCTGCACCTGGAGTCAGATGGTGACCTTTCTCTGGAGGTGGTTGGCGTGTTTCATCACGAGTTCTTTGGAATTGTGGTTGGTCATTGTGTGGATCAAGGTTGCCGAGTCTTTCAAAATTCAAACACAGCTGTTTCAATATAGAAACAAAAGCATTGTATGAGAAATTGTGAATTGTTAGAAACAGCTTACTTTTTCACAAGAAATATATACAGATTATCTAGTTTAGCAAAGTAGTAATGATATTGCTGTTTCCCTTTTTGTACTTCTTTTTGTTTTGTGCATTTCAATGATTTATTTATGCTTTTAAAAATATCTATCAGTATCTACTCACCAATCATTCTTCCCTCCAGGTAGAAGCCCTATCATTTAATAAATATATGCATATTTGTATATTATTTTGCATTTGTCAAGTGAAATGCATCAACACATTGGTGTTATCCAAGAATGCATGTTTCATTCCATGTCTTTGTTAATCATCTGTCTGCCAAGAGGTAGAAGCTTCATTTCTTCATCAGTCTTTCAAAATTATGATTGGTCACTGCTTCAGTCAGAGTTCTGAGTTCTTTCAAAGCTGCTTACCTTTTATATTATTTGGGGGGTCAGCATATAAATCGTCCTGTTCTGCTCATTGACTGTATCAATTCATTCAAATCTTCTTATATTTCTCTGAAGCTGTCAACCATTATTTCTTATGGTGAAACATTATTAAATTACATTCTTATACCTCGAATGATGTTCAGCCATTCCTGAATTGATTGGCATGTATTGTGTTCCCAGTTATTTGCCACAATAAAAAATGCTATGTATATTTTTAATATAGACTTTAATTTTTCCAATTATATGTAAAGATAGTTTTCATTTACATGCATATTCCTGCACACGTGGATCCTTGAGAGGTGGAACCTCCTTGAGAATATGCCTAGAAGATATATTACAGGATCAAAAAGTATCCACACTTTAGTGACATTTTGGACAGCTCCAAATTGTTTTTCAGGATAATTGAGCCAATTCATAGCACTAAGAATGGCTTTGTCCGTTTGTCTACAACCTCTCAACCATTAACTACAACCATCATTTTTTTATCTTCCCAGGAAACTCTTGCCTATAGATTATAAGACAAGTTGCTGATCTACATTGTAAATCTGCAAGATTATAGATTTAGAATGGATGGGATTTTGGAGGATATCTAGTTCTCTCTTTATTCTCTTCTCCCCACATTTTACCAATAAGGAAACTAAGATACAGAGAGGTAAAATGATTTGCTTTTGGGGTCATATAACGATAGACCAGAATGTGAGCTCTGCTTCTGAGACTCCTTTGTCTCCAAATATAGGGCGATTTCTTCTGTTCCATGCTACCCTTGATGAAATCATAGACATCCTACTTCTCTTTCGTCTCAGTCCCAAATACTCATGAGAACAAGGGATGCCAGAAGTATTAAGGCAAGATTGCTACTCAAAAATAATAAGCACATACATATGCATGGTGTCACAAAGTGCTTTTTGCAGTACCAATTAAGTCTAAGAAGCAGTCCCTTCTCTAGTTGCTTATAATCTAAAATATTGTGGACCTCACCATATTAAAAAGTATATATGCACGAAAAGGAAAGGGAGAAAAAAAACTGGCTTAGACTTTGTCCCAGTCCTTTAATTAGGCCTGTGGTGAAATTATTACATTTGCAGAGCATGTACATTTCTGGATTAATAAAGGAAACTATAGCATTAGCCTTCCTTTTTTGTAAACTGCTGACAGGGTTGGTTTCATGGGTGGGCAAATGAGACTGAATGTAAATACTGCCTCATGGCTATTTCTGTTCCGCAGAGAGCCTACAGAGACTATTCAAGATGAACCTGCCAACATCTACAGCTAAAGTAAAGAGCTGAAGAATTTTCTGCTGGGCTTCTCATTCTTCCTGGTGGTCCCACTGTCGTCAAATAAATAAAATTTATTTGGAAAAATAACAAAATTAAAACAAAAAATCCAGGCCATTTTACTAGAGGTAGCTTGGTGGTGCAGTGGGTAGAGTCCTGCTTGTTGTTTGTCCTTTTCTTCCCAAGAGGATCAATGACATCATGATGTCTTGATAAGTGTGAATTGGAATTAAGTGAGGCAGAGTCACACAAAGTTGTCAGTCTCACTCTCTCTTCCTGAGTCATCAAAGTCCAGTGGCAAGACAAAGGTCAGGATGACCGGCAATGGTCTGGGATGCAGCGGATGACCTTGGCACTTGACCAAGCTCCAGGTGCTCCCACAGTCCCTGCTTCAGCTGCCTTTGTGGCCACTTGAGCAAAATTTTCTCATCTGCCCATTCCAGCAGGAGAAACAATATGTGCATGTTACTGAGAGACAGATTTAGGCTCAATATAAAGAGTAAGTTCCTAACAAATCTTTTGTTTTTGAGTTGTTTCAATCAGCCAACTCTTTGCGATCCCATTTGGGGTTTTCTTGGCTCGCCATTTTCTTCCTCAGCTCATTTTATACATGAGGAAATGGAGGCAAACAGGGGTAAGTGACTTGCCTAGGGTCACACAGCTAGGAAATGTCTAACGCCAGATCTGAACTCAGGAAGATGAGTCTTCCTAATTCTGAGCCCAGTGCTTTATCCACTGTGCCACCTAGCATCCCCTCCTAATGAACAGAAGACTTGAATTACAATCTGACCTCAGTTGCTTTTAGCTTTGTCACCCTGGTCAAGTGATTTGACTTCTGTCTTCCTCAGTTTCCTTATTTGTAAAATGGAGATAATAGCACATACTCTTAGAGTTATTGTGAGGACGAAATGAGATCATATTTGTAAAGCGCTTAGCACAGTGCCAGGCACATAGTAGGCGCTACAGAAATATCAGCAATGATGATTAGACAGCTTGGCTTCTTTTAATTTTTTATTATTGCTGCACAATTCATGGTCCATTTGGCCCTTTTAAAGATTGAAGTGTGTGTATGTGTGTGTGTGTGTGTGTGTGTGTGTGTGTGTGTATGTGTGTGTATTAGAAAGGGCATAAAAAGGGGAGCTGTTTCCAAGGAACTACAGAAGGAGGAAATGGAAAAAGAATTAGGAGAGACACCCAGCTACCACTCCTCCCCGCCCCCTCCAGGTACTGTTTTGGGTTCTTTGCTATCTGTAGTGAGTATGAGATTGTATAACATAGAACAGAATCACTGATGCCCAGAGTTAGAGGGACCATAGGACTATGAGATCATAGGCCCAGAGCTGAAAGGGACCTCAGAGGCCAACTAGTCCAAACCCTTCACTTTGTAGAGAGAACTAACGTTCAGGAAGTTTTCATGACCCGCCCAAAGATGCACATATTTGAACCCACGGATGTATTGAAAAGGTTTAACAAAAATATCTGGGACAAAATATTCCCTCTCACCCACCCCAGATTCCAAACCTTTAGGGATCATTTTTCACTGGGCCGTGAACCTCCAAGAGACCACGGCGAACACTTGTCTCTACTTCCTGACTCTGTAGCTCTCTTTCCACACCCATCTTTGGGTTTTCCTTTGCTATTGCTCCACCTCCAGTCACTGGTTAACCACAGGTGTAATCCCTGTCTTGCCCAGTCTCACAAGGTTGATGCCTAGACTTGTTGAGTTGGAGTTACTCATTCACCTGAGAATAAATGCAAAAGAACCAGTCACCAAGTGCTCGCAGAAACAGGGCTACCAGGTAGGTGAATGTAACCAGCTGGCCCATTCAGCAAGAAGTCTTTTGGGACACCCCTTAACACTCGCACTTTCCCTCTGCTGATCATCTCCAAATTCTCTTGTATCTATCTTTTTTTTTTTTTTTTTTGCGTTTTGGAGGGCAATTGGGGTTAAGTGACTTGCCCAAAGTCACACGGCTAGTGTGTCAAGTGTCTGAGACTGGATTTGAACTCAGGTCCTCCTGACTCCAGGGCCAGTGCTCTACTCACTGTGCCACCTAGCCACCCCTTGTATCTCTCTTGTTAGTACATAGTTGTTTGTATACTGTCTCTTTTAGACAGTGAGTTCTTTCACGTCAGGGACTGTCCTTTGCCTTTCTTCGTGTCCCCAGAATTTGGCACAATATCTGACACATGGTAGGTGCTTAATATAGTCTTTGACTCGAAGCTGCCAAGGGAAAAGACAGAGAAATGGGTGTATTGAATTTTTTCTATGCACACTTAGTTCCATTTGGGCCCCTCCTAAAATCATTGGTCCTTCTCTGTGGCCATTTAAAATACTCTTTGTTATCACACGGTAACACCACTGAGTCACCGTGGAAACTGCCTCACCAAAAGTTTCCACGTGCATGAAATAGAAGCAGTCAGGGCACATCTGTGCGTGCTTCAATCAGAGTTCCTCCATTACATGAGCATGCTTATTTGTGGCTGTTCACCCTTTGTTCTCCAAGAGGACCGATGAACCATGACCATCTCCCCTCCTACTACAAGAACTCCCTGAGTGCAGAGACCTTCATCTTTGTCTTTGCATCTACCACGTGTCACCCAGCGCTTGGTATGTCATAGGCACTGGGGATCAATGTCCCTTTGAGTCTTCTCTTTTCCAGGCTGACATTCTCAGTTCCTTCAGTGTAACCTCATGTGACGTGAATTCAAGGCCCTTCCCCATCCTTATTGCCCCTTTGTGGACATTCTCTAGCTTATTAATATCATTCTTAAACTGACATACTCAAAACTGAACATAATATGAACATGTGGTCTGACCAAGACAGAGCTCAATAAAACCAAAGGGATGGTTTATCACCTCCCTTTGTTAATTGCAGCCAGATTGCATTCATATTTTTAGCTCTCATATATAATTTTTTATTCATATTGAGCTTGTGGTTCATTAAAACCCTCAGATTAAAGAAAGGGGGGCAGCTAGATGGCACAGTGAATAGAACATTGGCCCTGGAGTCAGGAGGACCTGAGTTCAAATGCAGCCTCAGATACTTGATGCTTACTAACTATGTGACTTTGGGCAAGTCACTTAACCCCAATTGGCTTGCCTTCCCCCCTCCAAAAAAAAATAAAGACCTCAGATTCTTTTGAAATTGATATTTAACTTCAGCTCTCCTGTTTTGGACTTGTAAGGTGGATTTTAAAAAATTATGTTATTTTTAATTTATGAAATAAAATAAACATTTCCATGACATATGTAAAATCATTCTGTACATACTTCTATTTATCAGTTCTTTCTCTGGACACAGATAGCTTTTTCCTTCAAGTGTCCTTTGTAGTTAATTGTGAAATTGATTTTTAAACACCCACATATAAAACTTTATATTTATGCCTATTGAATTTTATCTTATTAAATTCAGCCTAATATTCTAACCCATTGATAGTTCTTTTGGATTCTAACTCTGGCATCCAATGTGTTAACTATCTCTCCAAGTTTCATCATTTATATATTCGATAAACATGCCATCTTAAAGGCCATGCTGTCCCGTGAAAGAGAACACTGGCTCTGGTGGCAGAAGAACTGCCTTCAGATCTAATCTCTGACATGCTACTTGTGTGATCTTGGACAAGTCACTTAACTTCCTTGGGTCTTGGTTTTTTTCATCTGTCAGATGAGGAGATACAACCGGACAGCCTCAGAAACTCCAAATAGCTACAATCTATGATCCTTTGAACTATGCCTTTATTCAAGTAATTGATAAAAATACTAAACAGCGCATATCCCTAGGGTTCTCTACTGAAGATTTTCAGACGAGGAAAATAGGATTTTAGCCCTGGAAGAGACTTTGAAGGCAGTCTAATTTATTCATTAATTATACAGATTTTTAAAAAATCCATACCACCTTTCCTATCATTTCTCACTTGATAAGCCTTCCACATCCTCCCCATTCCTAAATCCCTTAGTATTCAAGGCCTTCCATAACATAGCTCCAAATTTCCAGTGTTATGTTGAGTCACTTATCTAGAGAAACACGACTCTTCAGCTGATGCTCCTCGACCTAACTTGCACCTTCTGATCTTTATAATGCTGTTCGTGGAAGTCCTTCCATTTGCTACAGTTTACGTTCATCTATGGAAATCCCACTCATCCTTGTAAGTCTCAGTTCAAATGTCACCTCCTCCATAACTGTGTTGGGTAGAAGTGATCTCTCTGTAAATTCTAAATACACTTTGCTTGTATCATTTGTGTTATACTTTTGACATCCTACCTTCCGTTGTTATTTGTGGATGTATCTCTTCTAGTGGACTATAAGCTCTTTGAGGGCCAGGGCTCTGTTGGCCAATCCCCACACATAGAGCTTGCAAGTCAGCTAGGCTGAACCAGCAAGGTGCCCTGAAGGACACATAGGAGGCAATGTGTGCCAAGCAAGTCAAACCACAACCACCATGTTCCCTCAAACCTTGAAAGAGATAGGGCAGGATCCTGAGCCTAAGAGCCTTGGAAATGACAGTGCTCCCCTCTAAGACCACCAGACCTGCTTCTAGCCCAGCTTTCGCAGTCATTATTAAGGGCAGAAATCCATGGGTGGAGGGGGGCCCACTTTCCTTATCACCACCAGTGATAGCTACCAACAGTCAGATAGGTATGGGAGCCCCAGAAGGCACAGCTCCTCCCAGACCACAGGACCTGCTTCTGACACAGCTCTCACAACTTTCATCAAAGGAAACAACTCATGTAGATAAGGGTCCAGCTATCCCCACCAAATGCCAACCAACTGCCACCCACAGGGCAGGCTAAAACAGCAAAGCACCCTGAGAGAGAGACAAGAGATATTTGCATGTACCAGGCAAATCAGATCACCACCACCACCACTTTTTACCACCATCTCCCTTCAAATCCTAATGGAGACAGCCCACAACCTGAACCTAAGAGCCTTGGAAATACCAACGTTTCCAGCTCAGTGCCCCCAGCCATCACCCAGGGAACTAACTCCTCTGGAAATGAAGCTTAGAAAGTCCTCCTGAGAGTACTATGACCACAGTTACTGAAGACCTAGAGAAAAAAGTTCTTGCCACCAAAGTTCTTGTCATTGTCAAATTATTGGGGTTTAGGCTCTGCCCACCCAGGGATGCCAAAAAACTGTTGTGGTTTCATGATGTGTCGTGGTAGAACCATCTCAAAGAATTTAGAATCAGACCGCCTCTAATCCAAGTATAGGCATTTATTGAGATTGACACCTCTCATGAAAAAGGCTAAATTCCAAGAAGAACCAGATACTTCAGAGAAAGCAAGATGGCTTTTTATAGGGTAAAGATGCAATCACATAACAGAAATTATAGATATTAAAAAGGCAGGAGGGGTTTGTTAAGGGACTAGGTTAACAGGGGAGGGGTCCGAGTCACAGTGGAATGTGTCTGCAATTACCTACAATGCATATAGAAAAACCCATGGGGGGGTATGTAGGTATGATAATGATATTATAATAAACCTATCTATATCACAATTTCACCTAAAGGACAGCTTTTGCTATTACTACACAAGTACCTACTTGGGGAAATCCCTTCTATTGTTTTAGGGTCCACATCCTGCTGGGGCATCCTCATGCTGCTACTTTCTGATTGGCTGAGTACCGTGGACCTGTCTGAGACTAGATGGATGTGTCTGTGGCTGAGTGCATGGACACACCTGCTGTTTCCATGGTAAATATGAGGAATGGGTCTGGGGGTTGTGCTTAGTTAGAGCAGTGGCTGGGATTTCATCACATGGACATGCCTTCTGTTTCTGGGAGAATTATGAGTTCATGGACACACATGTTGTTATAGTGAGCAATGAGGCACATATGAAGAAGTTAGGATATTGAGTCAGGGTGGGCATGGATTGAATGGTTAGGTAGGGACAGGGAGCATTCTGTTAAGTGGGGCCTGTAAGGAAGTTAAAATATTGGAGCTGTTGGCAGCTTTATTAGTATTACATCGAAATGGTTCTACATCAGAAAATGACATGATATTATCAATGGAAATAACATTAAAGAATAGGCATAAATATCTACTTTACAACTATATCCTAAGAAGCAAGGGACTTTTCCATCTGACTTGGAGCTGAAACCTTCCACATATGTGGATCTTCCCCATTAGGATGTAAATTCCAAGGACCTAGAAGGTCCATGTGGCCTGGAGGCTGCAGGTTGCCCACCCACGGTCTATGTCTTTCCACAGAGGTTTATCCAACATGCTGGAATCTTTTTCTCCATTTCTCAGATATAGCAAGAATACAAATGGAAGACTATGTTTGTCTACCTTTCATCTTTTACCATTGTCCCATGTCCAGCTCATCTTCTTACGTATTTCTCTGCCGCCATCTTTCACTCCTTTTTCTTCAAAGTTCTTCACTGGTTACATGTTTCAGTCTCCTCACACTTTACATCTTCCTATTGCTTTTCTTGTTGTTATTCAGTTGTTCAGTCATCTTTGTGATCCTATGGACTATACTGTATATGGGGTTTTCTTGGTAAAGATACTGGAGTGGTTTGCCAGTTTCTTCTCCAGTGGGTTGGGGCAAATAAAGGTTAAATGACTTGTCCAGGGTCACACAGGTAGTAAGTGTCTAAAGTTAGATTTGAACTCGGGTCTTCCTGACTCTAGGTCTAGGGATCTATCCACTGCGCCACCTAGTTGCCTTATTGCTTCTCTAGGAGATATTAATTTTCATTTTTTTAGAGCGTATTCCACGTATCATGGCCATATTACAGCATTATTAGAATATTGTTATTAAAAATATGGACCTTTGTTTTTGGGAAAAGTTTGAGGTTATTAAAAGAACTTTGTAATGTTTCTGAGGGCAATATAACCTATTCTACTCCTGCTTAATTCTGAACCAAACTTGTCTATTTATACTGTCTGTGCCAGATATACATGCTGATGGACATGTTTTGTAGGTTTTCCCTTCAATTTCATGTTGTAATCTTAGCAAACGATATTCTTCATCCACTTGGTCTTCTCTGTGTGAATAGTCAGACCAGATTTTTCTGCCAGGAGCCTCTGCAGTGTTTCAGATCTGGATGCAAGCAGCACTATATCATGTACAAAGAGAAACATCTGCATGACTGCTAAGCCCTCTGACAAGGATATATCTCCTTGTTTTATGCCTTACCTAATGTATATGCATGATTGAATAAAGTCATTCCTATTGTTATGTCTTTTAAGGAGTCTTAAGTGATTTTTGAAATTTGAATAGGAGACATCTTGTTGCAAGAGAGGTATACTCACCTATTAAATCAAATGCTTTTTCATAATCAACAAATGGTAAGCATGATGGGATTTTATATTCCATATGACTTTTAGTCAGTCGTGTGATGGTGACAATGTGGTCCACTGTGTAATGCTATTTGCCAAAGCCTGCCTGTTCCCTACTGATATTTTTATTCTGAAGAGATAACTCTCATAAAATTTTAATGTAGATGGATAAGTAGGCATAATGGTCAGTAATTATGTTTTCTGTTGCCTTTATTAATATTAATAAAGGCTATTTTTTGTTTTTTTAATTTTCCCTCATTCAAAACCCTAACCAACCTTACAACTGTGCTGCCTCCCGCACAGATCTCTCTTATGTACAGTTGGCCCAAATTGGCTACATTTTCCCTTTAATGTTTTCTTTAGAGGAGGGATGTGGTAGTCAAGGGGGTGATGGTGGTTTGACTCTCTACATCTTCTTCAGGTATATCTGGTACTGCAATATTAGAGTCCAAGTGTGAAGGCTTTACTATCCATGATGATGAAAAGAGTTTGTTATAAAAATCTTTGTAGGTTTTTCCATTTTATTCTATTTATTGTTCCCTATTATCCTTCCCATTTTCAACCTTTGGGATGACTTTAGTTAGTTGGATCTCTTGACAAGCTCTTTTAAACCTGATTTTACCCTCTACTACTTCTCTCTGTTTAATGAGTCAAAACTGCTCATAATCTCCCATCATTCTTCCTCATAAGATTTTGTGTTGTTGCCGTTCAGTCGTTTCAGACTCTTTGTCAAAAGAGTCAAAATCCATTTGGGGTTTTCTTGGCAAAGATACTGAAACGGTTTGCCATTTTCTTCTCTAGGTCATTTTGTAGATGAAGAACCGAGGCAAGTAGAGTGAAATGACTTGCCCAGGGGGTCACAAGCTAGCAAGCATTTGAAGTTGCATTTGAACTCATGAAGATGCCTCTTCCCGATTCCAAGTCTAGTGCTCTTATCTAGTGCCACCTAATTGCCCATAAAATTTTGTAGTCACACAACATAATGGGCAGATAATAAGGTATTAAACTAATTGTAAAGGTACGGTCATACTTGTGTGAATAAGTTTAAAGTGTGAATAAGTTTCTGCATGATTAAATTGGAAGAGAATCCTGGCTAGGATTGGGGATAAGGCCACGGCTCTTAAAAAAGTAAATTCATCTCTCTGAAGTCATTCCAAGGTGGAGGGAACATTGGCAGATAGGAAAAAAATTGTGAAATGTGACCTGTACTGTTGCTGTTGGTCCTCATTCTTAAGAAGGACCAATGATATCATGAGGATGATGTCTTGATGTGCTCATAAATTGGATTTAAGTGAGACAGAGGTGAGCAAAGTCATCAGCCTCACTATCTCCACCAAGATGCAGTGGTTGAACTTATATATTAAAAATTAAGGTCTTTCCCAGATCTCAGTTTGTCTGAGGTAAAACCCATTCAATGACTAAGGGCTAGGTAAGAATTGAGACAAAGATGGCACCTATACTAAAGTGTATCGGGGAGGTGGGGCAGCATTTTCTCCCTTCTATTCCTTACCCACCTTCCACACGTAGAAGCTATTGATTGCTTCAAGGACAATGCTGTATACCGAGAGAAGGGATATGTGGGCACATAAGGCCATCTGGCACCCAGAAGGGGATGGGTCATGGTCCCAGAGATAAGATGGCATAGCCAATAAGTATAAAAACAATCATGAAAATGGCAGAAGGCAGAATTTGACCGCACTATTTGGTACACAGTGTAATTTCTAACATATAACCCTGCTTCTCTCCAATATTACTTTATTCACAAACTAATATTTCTAAGAATGAGGCATAACAAAGAGAGAGAGAGACAGAGAGACAGAGACAATGGGGCAAGATCTATAAAAGAATATACAAGGAAGGAGGAAGAGGAAAGTCAAACCTAGCACTTCAGACACTTTAATTCTATATAGAACCTAGAGATATTAAAGGAATAAATAAAGGTATAGACCATGAATCAGGGAATGAAATTTCAGAATTGGAAGGGAAGAGAATTGATGAAGAGAACAAAGCAAAGAAAAACTACTTGGGGAAAAAAAGCACAGAAAAGTGAGAGGCAGCTTGAATGGTGATGCCAATACCACTGTCGTGCTGTGTTTTAGGTGCCAAAGGGATCATCAGGTACAGATGTCCTGAAAATAGTTGGAGATTCAAGACCAGGGTTCAAAAGGAATGGGAGCAAGAAGAGCGTGGTCAGAAACAAAGATGGTTATTTGTGAATCACCTGAATCTCTACTGTTTTTAGGGGTACTGATATTATCATCCGTACTACTTTTGAGACCTTGGTTATGTTTGGCTTTTTCTTTTTCACTTTTTATATCTAATTAGTTTTTTAAATCTTCTAAAAATTTATTTACTTATTTTTTTGCTTGTTGTTTGTTTTTGGAGGCAATCAGGATTAGGTGACTTGCCCAGGGTCACATAGCTAGCAAGTGTCTGAGGCTGGATTTGAGCTCACATTCTCCTGATTCCAGGGTGGATGCTGTATCCATTAAGCCCTTTAAGTGGATGCCCCTTTAACATCATTTTTTAAAAATTTGCATTCCAAATTCTCTCCTTCCCTCCGGGCCCTTCTCACCCATTGAGAAGGCAAACAATCATATCTAATTGGTTACTAAATATCCTTGACACTGAAGCAATGTACTAAATTTATCTATCCTTTCTCTGATATTTCCTTAGTCATCCCACATAGTAGTAATGTGAACCTAGACAAATCTCTTAATCTTTTACGGTTTTAGTTTTCTCAACTGTAAAATGGATATAATACCTCCAGTCAAACATACCTTTGTTTTGAAAGCAATCTGGGTTAAGTGATTTGCCCCCAAAATACTTTTTTTTAAAATTAGCTTTGTTTGGTATATTCTATCCCTAACCTACAGCCCATCATCCCTTTATTTTAAACCCTGCCCTCCCAAATCAAAATCTCTTCTTAGATGCTGTCTTCCTATCCAGCTGTTCACTTTCTAAATATTTTTTTCTTTTAAATCTCTTATCTTTATTTGCCAGCAATAATGAAAACACTACCACAGAGGCAGCATCTTCCAGCACAAAAAGAATTTTGAATTAGTGGACCTGAGTTCTATACTTTACTACATATATGACATGGGCAAATTACTCTATCTCCCCTAGTATTCGTTTACTTTTTTTTTTTTTTTTTGCTTTTTGGAGGGCAATTGGGGTTAAGTGACTTGCCCAAAGTCACATGGCTAGTTTTTGTGTCAAGTGTCTGAGGCCAAATTTGAACTCAGGTCCTCCTGACTCCAGGGTCGGTGCTCTATTCACTGTGCCACCTAGCCATTCCTTGTTTACTTATTTCTAAGATAAATTGTAACTGATGACTTCTAGGTCCCTTTCAGGTCTAAATCTCTGATTCTGTGAATGTTCACAGCCTTTGGCACATAGTAAGCATTTAATAAATGAATGTTGACTGAATGAAAAGACTAATTAATCACTTACTATATGGCACTGTGCGACACACTGGGATGCTGCCCTGTAGGGAATATTGAGGGAGACAATATATATATATATAGGAGAATGGTTAGTGGGAAAATAAAAAAGATAACTATAGGACAATACATTTCAAGGACCAATGGTAGTATTGATTTGATTACTGTGCCCAGAGCAAGAAGCACTATGAAGGCTCAGTGAGGCCAATGGCAAAGGGCTGGATGGCTGTGAAACATGGTCTAATGGGGCTGGGTGTACTAGGCTAGTTAAAATCACTGTTCAGTCACACACTAATTGAGGCATCAAGTCCCAGAGTAGGTGTTTCAAACATGGGTAGATGATCTTCCTCAGGGAGTGGAAGAAGTGGTTGTGTTGTTCATCCCTTTTATGGAAGAGGACCAATGACATCATGAGGGTGATGTCTTGACTTGCTCCTGAATTGTATTTAAGTGAGGTGGAGCTGCACTGAGTCATGAGCCTCATACTCTTCTCCAGAGTCACTGGAGCTAATGGCAAGATAAGAGTCAAGATGCCTGGTAATGGTCCAGGGAAGCAGAAGTAATATTGGAGCAGGTAAAGGTATAGGATAGACCCTTTGGTCAGCATCCACCTTCAGGACTAGGGAAGGGGGCAAGGAGATCCATTACATAAGCTAGAGAAAGATAAGAATTGGGAGTTTATGTGGAATTCTGAGGCCCCAGAAGGAAAAACTTCTACCAAGGGTGGGAAACCTGCAGTCTCAAGGCCACAGGTGGCCCTCTAGGTCCTCAAGCTCGGTCCACCCTTTGACTGAATTCAAACTTCACTGAACAAATCCTTTTATTAAGGGATCTTAGAGTCTTAGCTTGTGTGTGTGTGTGTGTGTGTGTGTGTGTGTGTTTCATATCTCATTGCATGAAAAATGTTATCCATCTCCAGAGAGAAAACTGACAAACTGAGTGCAGGTTGAAACATTATCCCTCCATTTTCTTTATTTTTCTTGCCTTTTTTCTTCCTTTAGCATAGCGAATATGTAATTTTTTTTATGGAAAATGTTTTGCAAAACTTCAAATGCAAAATGAGTATTATATTGCTTGTTTCTTCACTGGGTACGGGAGGACCTGGAAAGAGAGACTTTGGAAATCAGAGTTTAAAAAATGAATTAAAAGAATAAAAATTTTAAAAATAAAAATAAATCTCATCACACATGTATCTTGTCCTCGTTTTTAACGTTTTAGATCTTATTACACACACACTTGTTGTCCATGTTTTTGATATTTTCAATCTCAACATGAAAAATGTTATCCACTTTCAGAGAGATAATTGATGAACTCTGAACTCTGAGCGCAGGTTGAAGCATTTTTTTTTCCACTTCATTTTTCTTGCCTTTTTCTTGCTCCCTTCCAGGTTTCCTAGTTCCCCACAACGGCATCTCTATGACCCAAAGAGCTTCCTCTCTAGCCTGCAGCGCCTTCTCTATGGTCACGCCCCGGGCTCCGCCTCCCATTCTAGGCCCGCCCCAGCCCCGCCCCCTCCCAGTTCCTTCCAGTCCCTTCCCCGCTCCCTATCTCCTCCCCCCTCCCACCCCGTCCCGGTAACCGGTTGCGCGTGCTCCGGGAGGAGGTCGGGACTCTGCCCCGGGAGGAGCCGGCGCGCGCTCCTGTCCTCCGCTAGCTTCATGACTCCTCCGAGGACAACACAGGGGCCCACCGATCCAGCCGCCAGGTGAACTATGCCCCCTTCCCTCCCGACGCCTGCGGAGTGCGGGGCACGGAGGAGGGGCGGCTCAGGGGTGCAGGATCTGAGCAGCCTGAGGCGCGGGGGGTTTAGGAGTGAGGAGGGGTCTGCTAAATTGGGGAGGGCTGGAAGCTCAGGAGAAACAATTTCTATACTCCGGGAGCTGAGGAGACCTTCAGTCCTTCCATGTTACGGATGAGGAAACTGAGGCGCAGGGAATTGAGGAACTTGAGCAAGGTTATACATAATAACACTTTACTATCGAACTTTCAGGTAAGTCCAGCGTTGTGCAATAATCTCTTTTGATCCTCAGTGCAGTCCTGGGAAGGAGGTCCTATTATTGTCCCTATTTTATGAGGTTAATTGACCTGCCAGGATCACACAGTTAGGAAGTGTCCGAGGTAGAATTCAGATTCAGTAGCCCCTGACATCTAGTCCAGCACTTTGTCCACTGCACCATCCACGTAGTTACGCATACCGGAGTTAAAGGAGCTGACACTTGAATCCAAGTCCAAGCAGTATTCTTTCCTAGTTCCTAGATTGCGGATCAGTTTCCTGAGCAGAACGTCGAAGAATGCTCCAGGCATAGTGTTCAGAATTAACTCAGTGTTACTCAGAAACGATCTCAACCATTGCTAAAACGAAAAAGAAAAAAAAAACCCTCTTAATTACTTTAATGAGCTTATTAAAAGTTTTTAAAATCCTTAAGTTCCCCCAGGGACTTATATCATTCTGAAGAATTTTGGTCATTATAAGGTCCTATAGATGCAGAAGTAAGAAGCAGGTTGGGCAGGTCCTTACTCCAGGATTTTCCTTAAATTATTATGATTCAAAAATAAATTCATGATATGAGATTGCCTTCTTGTGACTGGCATAATAGAAGAGAGCAGAGAAAAAAAATTGTGTTAATTGAAGAGGAACCTTAGATATATGTATTGAATACAGTTTAGGCTATGCAAAAGTGTATCCATTCACATACAGTTGTGTGTGTGTCTATATGTCAGTCACTCTTAAGCCCAGGAAAAATAAATCCAATTCTTTCCTTTGAGGAGCTTTTTTTCCCTTGTTTTTTTCTTTTAAATTTATTTATTTTTAGTTGACAACATTCCATTCCACAAGTTTTTGAGTTCCAAATTTTCTCCCCTTCCCTTTCCCACCCCTAAAATGGCATGTAATCCAGTATAGATTCTACCTATACCTTTATATTAAACATTTTCACAATAGTCATGTTGCAAAGAAGAATTATAATCAATGGAATGAACCATGGGAAAGAAGAAAACAAAAAAAGAGAGCAAATAGTATGCTTCAGTCTTCATTCAGGCTCCGTAATTCTTTCTCTGGATGTGGATAGCCTTTTCTGTAAGTCTTGGAGTTGCCTTAGAGCCTTGCATTGCTGAGGAGAGCCAAGTCTGTCAGTCAGTCATCAAAGATACAATATGTCTGTAATTGTGTACAATGTTCTCCTGGTTCTGCTCCCCTTATGCAGCATCAGTTCATATATGTCTTTCCAGATTATTATGAAGTTAGCTCCTTATTTCTTATAGCACAATAGTATTCCATTACATTCAGAGTTAAGTGACTTGCCTAGGGTCACACAGCTAATGTCTAAGGCTAGATTGGAACTCAGGTCTTCCTGACTCTAGACCCAGTGCTCTATTCACTGCTCCACCTAGATGCCCCAGAATAATGTTTTTAAATGCATAAATTAAAATACCAAAATTAGATAGGATTACAAAGGAATCTCAGTATGTTGAAATACATTTATTAAAATATTTTTTTTAAGTCCTCAGACCTGAAGTTAAGAACCTCTGATACAGGCAATCACTAGTCATATCCTAGATTAGATTCTAGTCTGATCCAGGAACTGTTTAGGTTTAGGGTTGTCTAGCCTAGGGATAGGGAACCTGCGGCCTTAAGGCCAAAAGAATCTGTGGTCTTTTGACTGAATTTTGGACCTGCGGGAAGGCTCTACCAGTCAGGGCACAGCAGATACTGAAATACCCCTGGAATCCAGGTGGATGAGATCCGTCAAGCCCTGCCATCACATAGCTTACTGTGCAGTTTTTTGGCACTGTGTAGACACAAAAAAGATCTTAAGATAAGAAATGTCACAAGGCAGTTGGAATGATTGAAAGCCGCCTGGTATGTAGCGAAAACAGCTCTAGACTTGGAGCGTTAGATGTATTACTTACTTAACCCGTGACATTAGACAGTCACATAACTTATTATCATATGTACCAGAGGTATAAAATATTATAAGTCATGAATTCATAGGACTGACTAATTAGTATTTTATTACATCAAGAACAGCGTATATGTATGTCCTAAAGCAGATTTTTAAACCCTTAAATTCGATTCAGTCCACATTTATTATGGATCTACTGTGTACCTTCATGTACTGGATATACAAAACCCCAAATGAAACAATTTCCACCCTCAAGGAACTTATTCTACTAGGGAAGAGGAGTAAGGGAACACACACACACAATACCTACTAATGTGCCAGGTAATAGAGCAGTTGTTCCTCACAATAACCCTGCAAGGTGCTCTTACCCCCATTTTACAGTCAAGGAAACTGAGGCAGAAAGAAGTTAAGTGAAGAGTTACAGAATAGTAAGCAAGTAAGGCCAGATTTGAACTCAAGTCTTTCTGAGTTCCTTCCTGCAGGCCCAACACTATTCTCTGCATTACCCAGCTGCCCCTATAGATAGAAATTCCTTTTACAGACCCCATAATGATGTCACTTACATGGATTTATTGTAACATCTCTGTACATACCACATATGCCTTTTCATTGAATCAGGAAGATCTGTTTTCAAATTCTGCCTTTGTTATCAGCAGTGTGACCGTGAGCAAAGCAGGGAACTTTTAAAAATTTGTTTCTTCCTTTGTAAAATGAGGATAAGAATACTTGTATTACCTATTGTACTGGTAAGGGAATTTGGAGATCTTTCCTGCCCTTTAATAGGCCTAAGGGAATTTGAGGACCTGCCCCCTAATAGACTGAATATGGTCCCACAGAACCTGTGATGGGAGCAGTTTGCTGAAGGGTAGAACAGAACCCACAGGAGAAGTTTGCTTAGGGGGAAGGCTTGTTTTTCAGGAAGGTCCACACTTTGTTACTTTGTAATTAGGCAGCAGGTCATGAGGGTTGTGATGTCCTCTGACTCTGGAGAAAGCTATGTATACCTCTGAGGTGAGGCTTTGCTTTGGGGCTCACTTTGGGAAGAGTAAGAGTTGTGTGATTTGGCCAGATAAATCTCTAGGCAGCCACTGAACCCCCTGGCTTTGAAAACCCAGATGTTGGTGCTTCTCTCTCTGGTAACTGACTATATGGGTATATAATGGTCAGACAGCTGGAAGCCCTGTCTGTTTAATTGTGTTATTTTCCTCTGTATTTTTCCTCTGCTTGTAACTTACGTTTGTATTCTCTGAAGTTCAGGGTGCTGACTTTTTCCTCTGAACTAGGTAAATGATAATATGTTTGATTAAAGTAAGATTTTAAAGTAAAGTAACTGATTTTGAGTTGCTTTCCTTTAGAAAAGCAGATCAAAGAGCCTGTGCTAGCTGCCATCCTGGGGATGCTAGGGTGCTTGCTGCTACACCTATCTCACAGGTGTGTTGTGAAGACCAAATGAAATGTGTATAAAATGCTTTGTAAATTTTAAAAAATACACAAATGCCAACTGTTATTAATATATATATGTTTGATATTTTTAATTTGTGTAAGGAACTTGATGAGGAAACCCTCTATCAATTCAGATTGATAATTTGCCAATTATGATTTATAAGTTATAGTTTTAGCTTCCTGGGATTCTGAGAACTTAAACAAATTGCCCTTAATCATGGGGACTGGTAAGTGTCACAGGCAGGACCATAGGTCTAGAGCTGGAAGGAGCCTTTGAACACATCTAATCCAATGCAGGTGTTCCTTACTTTGAGATCTGCTCTTTATCCATTAAACCTATCTGCTCTCCTTATTAATATTGTTATTGTTATTTTTCTGGTCTATATTCTCCCATTATTTCCCCATAAAGGATCAACCCAGTCCACTGGAGACCTCTGGGTACCACTGTGGCTGTAGTGATCATCCCCCAAATACGGTATTTCCTTCACCTTCCCATAGGGCATAAAAAAACCTTACAAACAGCACAGTGCTTTCTGGCAAGTAAGCATTTAATAACTGTCTTGTCTCTGACTCTTTGTCTCTCTCGTTCCCCCTCTCCCTGCTCCCTTTTTTTCTTCTTTCCTCTCTCCCTCTCTCTCTTCCTTTCTTCCCTTCCTCTGTTATTCTTTCCTTCTCTTCCTTCTTCCCTTCCCTCTCTTTTTTCCTTTTTTTCCTTCCATTCTCCCTCCTCCTTTCTTGCTCTTTTCCTTTCCCCTCTTTCTTCCCCCCTCCCTCTTCTTTTCTTCTTTTTTTCATTTCTTCCTTTCTCATTCTTTCCCTTTTCTCTCTTCCTTTCTCCTTCCTTTCTTTCCTCTCCTTCCTTCCTTTTTTCTTTCTTTATTTCTTTCATTCCTCACTCCTTTCTTTTTTTCCTTTCTTTGCTTTTTGTTTGCATGCTTGCATTCTTCCCCAGAAACACAGTAGACTACCTTGATGTAGACTTGGACTGAGCTTGGTGACATTTAATTCCCAAGTTATAGGTTACCTAAGTACCTCGCTACTTCTGCCTTTATCCTTTTTTTTTTTTTTTTTAAATACTCAATAACTGATTGCTGGGAGGCTGAGGAAAAACCAAAGATAGAGAAGCAACATTTACCTGGGGAAGAATTTTCCTAAAGTCCTTGATCTAGAGCTGGAAGAGACCTCAGAGATCGTTTTAGTCTGAGTCCTTCATTTTATGAGTGGGGAAACTGAGACCCAGAGAGGAGTCTTAATTTTGCCCAAGGCCATGGAGGTGGTGAATGGCATCTTAAGGATTTCAACCTGGTTCTCTGCCACCAAATTAAACACTGTGCCAGTTTGCACCATACCAAGCTGGAACCCTCAAACTAGGTTGGCAATTAATGCCTTTAAAAAAAACAAGAGCAGTCCCCTGTCTCCTCCTGGGACTGAAAGTTCCCTTTTGGGATTTGGAAGGGATAGTCAGATAACCTGAAATGTCACTAGAGAGTTTGAGAATGGTGATTTTCAGTCTACTGTTGGGTGGAGGGTGTACTAAGGACTTGGTAGGTTGAAAGTATCGACCACAATGGATTATTTGGGGGTTTCGGTTTTCTTTGTTAACCTTTGCTCTGCCTTTCCCACCTCTAAACTAGAGCTATAAGTATGAATATAATACATAATATAACATAGTATACTAGAACAAACATGGGAAAAGTAGGAATGGACCGAGGCTAGTTAGATAGTTAGCAAAGTAGGGGCCATCTGCCTGTTTACCACGTCTGCTCTCTACTTCCTAAGCCCCCAGATGCTTCCAAAATGAAGGAAGGACCTTGACCGTAGCATGGCAGAGCACCCAGTAATAACACTGGCATTTATGTAGTATTTGCTGTCTTCTGGGCACTATGCTAAGTGCTTTGCAGATATTTTCTGATTTGAGCCTCACAGTAACCTTGGGAGGTAGGTACTATTTTTGCCTCAGTTTCCTTTTCTGTAAAATGAGTATGTGTATGTATATATATTTATACACTCATTTTACAGAAAAGGAAACTGAGGCAAGCAGGTGTTAAGTAACTTGCCTCAGGACCCTCAGCCAGTAAGTTGTTTGAGGATAGATTTGAACTCAGGTTTTCCTGACTCCAAACCCAGCTCTGTATCCATTTTGCCATCAGCTGCATGCACCCTAAAACTTCTAAGTGACAACTTTTGAGATTTGGAGGGAGAAGCACACTTGCTCTGGTGGAAGGAAGAAATGTTTCAAAGAAAAAGGGAATCTACGATAGATTCAGGGTTTCATGTAAAATTAAAAAAATTTTTTTTAAGAACTGGGTTTTTTTGGTACCAAGATGTCCCTATTTGTTGATTTTTTTTTTTAAATCAAATTAATAAAAAAAGACTGTAGGGGCCAACTGCAGACTTTGGTACTGACAGTCACTGGTGCTGAATCAGCAGAGAATTGTTACCAACAGCTGATGCTGAATCAGCAGAGAATTCAACTTAGGACTAGACTTGCTTCATACAGTGATTTCATTAGTTTAGCAAACTCCCATTTAGGAAGGCTTCTTCTTCTGATGTTGATTGGCACCTATTCTCTAAGAGGCTTAGAGAAATGCCTGGATCACCAAGAAATTTAAGTGATTTGCCCCTGGTCACCTAGCCAGTCCTTGTGTAGAGTATAAAGTAAATGAAAAGAAAGGGTTGGAGTGGGGTGAATGGGGAGCATTGGGGGTTGAAGGAGATTAGAAGACTGTAGTTGGGTTCTGGAAGATTGTAGCATGCAAGGGCATGTTTGGGGTTTTATTATTAGTCTTAAACTTGGGGCTTCTCCAGATTTCCCTTCCTAGATCCTTTAGCTTTCATCCTCTTAAAGCAGTTTTTCCAGCTTTTTTTTTTTTTTTAACTTTTCTGATTTGTGAGCCAGGACAAAAAAATTAGACCCATGGAAGATAGGCAGGGGCCGGATGATCAATTTCCACTGCTTTCATCAAGGCAAATGCTTAATCAAAGGCTATGCTATCCTGCAAGTCACTTGACTGCATAAAGAGCTTCTCTTTTCTGGATTTCAGAGAAAATGAATAATAAAGGAAGGAACGCAATTTCAGTCTCAGGTTGGGCCCAGGGCCCAGGGCCCAGGGCCCTGTTCTTATTCTCCTCTTTGCTGAACCCTGAAAATCATGGGATTCTAGCTCACAAAATTACAGATTTCAGAGCTTTAAGGGTCCTCGGAGTATATCATTATAAGAAAGTGAAAAGGAACTCAGATTGTGGCACACCAAGGTAATGAATATTGTGCTGTAAGAAACAGTGTGTGTGTCTGAGGGATTGTAAACAGAGAAAATGTCACCAACTGATGCAGAGAGAAGGAAGCCCAGCCAAGCAGATACCATTATTTAAGAAAAAAAGAAAAGGAACGAAAAACAGAAAAACAGAGTTTTTGTGACTTTGAAGGCAGCTGTGAGAAACAGCATCACATCGTGGGTAAAGAGCCAGCCTCAAAGTCAGGAAAAGCTGGGCTCAGGTCCTGCTTCTGACCCATGCTGACTGTGTGACCATTGCTGACAGTCTCTCAGTAATCTAGGCATCTCTCAGCCTCTTAAACTGTAGAGCAGGTGCCAGTCTGCCCCACAGAGAGCACAGATTTTGTTCAAAAATAGTATTTAAAAAAAATACTGTTGGGTTTTTTTCTTCAACTTAAAAATTGGTAAAGGAGACTTTGTAGGTACAGATTTTTATGTGGGCCTTACTTTGTTGTGTTTTATATACCTGGAGCAGGTCCTTTGGAGAAGCCTAGCAAGGAGCTGTTGACCTAAGCTTTTACAGGAAGATAGTTCAGTAACCCAATGGAGAGAGTGCTGGGTCTGGAATCAGGATAGAGTCAGTTGAAATCCAGCCCCAGACACTTACCAGCTGCGTGATCCTGGGCAAGTTATCTAACCTCTGCCTGCCTCAGTTCCCTCATCTGTAAAATGGGTGTAATAATAGCACCTACCCTGAAGGGTTGTTGTAAGGATAAGGCACTTAGCGGGTCCCTGGCACATAGTAGGCACTGTGTAATTGTTTATTCCTTCCCTTCCTCTCCCCCTCTTTTATTCTAGCCTCATCTGCATCACTGAACATTGCAGTTGAGACAGACTTTGTCCGATTTCGCCCCTGGGTGTTTCCAGTCTAAACTGGTGAGAGAATTTCCTTTGTGGGGACATTCTAGCTCTCGACCCTCATTCTGCATCTTCCTTCTCTTCAGGCCCCGGCTGGACCTCCATTTTCTCCGACGCTTCCTTAAGATACAGGCCATCCTGTTTCCCCATTTTTCATCCCAGAACGTCTTGATGTTCCTGACTCTTCTCTGTGTCACCCTGCTGGGTAAGTGAGTGTGCGTGGACAGAGCACCAAGCACATCCCTAGACCCCTTTGTCTCTGTGAACTTTTTTCTTTCAAATAATGACAATGATATGATCATAACAATTAGTGTTTATAATGCTTTAAGGTTTGTACAACTCTATAGATTTTGTCTCATTTAATTCTCACAAAAACTCTGAGAAATAGGTGGTGTTATTATCCTCTTTTTACAGATGAAAAAACAGAGATTAAGGAATGAGTCCAAAGGTCACAGGGCTGTTAAGTGTCAGTTAAGAGATGATATTTGAGCTCAGAAAGATGAGTCTTCCTGACTCCAAGGCCGGCGCTATATTCATTGTGCCAGCTAGCTGTCTCTATACAGGGTGTTCAAAAGATCTTTTGGGACACACCTTGGCATTAAAGCTCTTTACAACCGGTCCTCTTTCTTTTTTTCTGCTTTTTTAACCTATTACTCTTGTTCATGAACACTGGTTTATCTACACTGGCCTACATGTTCTTCATCTAAAACTCTGTTTTTCCCATCTCATTGTTTTTGTCCTTCCCCTCTCCCTTCTCCCCTCTCCCTTCTCCCTACCCCCCACCCATCCCTCTCTCCATATCTGGAATGTTCTCCCCCTTCACATCAGAATCTTAGAATCCCTGGCTTCCTTTAAGACTCAGCTAAAGGTTTAGGTCCCTGAAGCAGATAATGCTTTCCCTCCAAGGCAAGGCTTTTTTGATGTGGGGTTCATGGACCCCCGTGGGATCTGTAGATATCATGAAATTGGGTGGGGGAAAAATTTTATCTTTATTTTCACTCACCTCTAACTGAAATTTAACGTTTATTTCAATTATTTTGCGAAATGTTTCCAAATACACGTAAAAATTTTTTAACACACATTTTTAACATTTTGAGTTCCAAATTTTCTCCTTTCCTCTTCTTCCCTGCTTGAGAAGGCAAACATTTGTTTTTCATTTATACATGTGAGGTCATGTAAAACATATTTCCATGTTAGCCGTATTGCAAAAGAAAACACAAAATAAAATGATAAAAATAGAGAAAGTGAAAGAACTGCTTCAGTCTGCATTCAGAGTTCATCAGTTTACTCTCTCTGGATATGGATAGGATATTTCATCATTGTCTTAGAGTAGCTAAGTCATTCACAGCTAATCATCATTACAACATTACTGTTACTGTGCACAATAATTTTCTGGTCTTGTTCACTTCATTTTGCATGAATTTATTTAAGTCTTCCTAGGTTTTTCTGAAACCATCCTGCTCGTCATTTCTTTTTTTTTTATTTTCTTTTTTCCCCAATTACACATAAAAACAATTTTTAACATTTAAAAAAATGTCTGTTCCAAATTCTTTCCTCCCCCCCCTTCTGTTACAGGTTATACATGTGCAGTCATCTAAAACGTATTTCCATATTAGCCATTTTGTGGAAGAAAACTCAAACCCCCTCCAAAGAAAGTGAAAAATAGTATGCTACAGTCTGCATAGAGACTGCTCATCATTTCTTATAGCACAAGAATATTCCATCACAATGCCACAGCGTATTCATCCATTCCCCAGTCGATGGGCTTCCCCTCAATTTCCAATTCTTGGCCACCACAAAAAAAAAAAGCTGCTATAAATATTTTTGTACATGTGGGTCCTTTCCCCTTTTCTTTGATCTCTTTAGGATACAGACCTAGTCATGGCATTGCTGCATCAAAGGGTATGCACATTTTATAGCCCTTTGGTCATAGTTCCAAATTGTTCTTCATAACAGTCAGACCAGTTCACAACTCCACCAGTGATGCATTGTCCCTGTTTTTCCACATCCCCTCCAGCATCTGTCATTTTACTTTTCTGTCCTGTTAGCCAGTCTGATAGGTGTGAAGTGGTATTTCAGAGTTTTTAAATTTACATTTCTCTAATCAGTGGTGATTTAAAGCATGTTTTCATGTAACTATTGACAGCTTTGATGTCTTCCTCTCAAAACTGCCTGTTCATGTCCTTTGACCATTTATCACCTGGGGAATGACTTTCATTTGGCTTAAATTTGACTCACTTCCCTATATATTTGAGAAATGAGGCCTTTATCAGAGAAACTTGCTATAAATTTTCCCCCCGGTTTCCTGTTTTCCTTCTAATTTTGGCTACATTAGTTTTGTTTATGTAAGAGCTTTTTGTAATCAGATTTTCTTTTTTTTTTAATTTTAATTTATTTTCTTCGTTACATCATTCATTTCCACAAGGTTTTGAGTTACCGATTTTCTCTCCTTTTTGCCCCTACCCCCTAGCCCAGAACAGTGCTCCCACTGTAAGGCCCCTCCCACAATCTGTTCCCAGGCCCTCCTCCAACACCCCTTTAGCTTTCTAGCAGGGCAGGGAGGGGCTCCCTGCCCCATCCCTGAATGTATTATTTCCCAGTTGTATTTGATTATATAGCTTTAAATACTAGATTCTTGCAATTCCTCCTCTTGTCACCCACTCCCACTGAGCGGAGCAGCAATTCAATACAGGCTATACCTGTGTAATTA
>CM053598.1:190283564-190316883 GCA_028646575.1 Pseudocheirus occidentalis
ATTCTAGAGTTTTACTGCTGTTCCTAGCCTGCTTCCTTTTTCTCATGTTGGCCACTCTATTAATTGCTTGGTTTTTTAGCTCTGTGGAACTCTGCTTCCTGGAGGGGGAAAGCTCTGTCCCAAATCGCTGGGGCCCTCACAGCTGCCGGAGCTCTTAGTGGGGTGCTGCAGCCCCACCTCCCAGCCTTGGCTCACTGAAAGCGCACCCCAGGACCACCACTCAAGACCATGATCCAGATCCAGGCCACTCAACGCAAGAGCCCTTGGCCCTGATGGATCGCGTCAGCCCCCCTGCTATCTGCAGGCCGAGGGCTCTGAAGCAGCCCAGTGGGGGCCGCTGTGGCTCTCAGACGTTCCTGCTGTTACTGCCGCCTCCCACTGCTTCCTTGCCCTAGGAGCTGTTTGGCCGACCCGCTCTTCTCCTGAGTTAGCAAAATCCACTGACCTTTCTCTTAGCCTTTTTTTCTTCTGGCCTGATAGATGTGGTAATTGTGCCTCCAGTGCAGCCGATCAGCTCTCCTATTGACTATCGACGGGGCTCCCCACCCGATGCCCCAGGGCCTGAGCCGCCGGGTTTCGGCCATGGCTCCCAGACTGCTGTGAAGAGCCCCGCCTGCTGTGCTGCCTGTAGCAACAGATGTTCTTTCTGTCTTTTGGAGAGTTTTGGAGCTTGAAAATCTGTTTAGCGTCCCATTTTATGCATTTTTTAGCGTGTTTGTGTGGGAGCTGTGGTGCTTTGCTGCTTCTATACCGCCATCTTGGCTCCGCCCCACTGTAATCAGATTTTCTATTTCCAAATCAAAATTATCTGTTTTACTTTTTGCTTATCCCTATCTTATTTAGTAATAAAGTCTTCCCTTATACATAAATCTCTACCTCTTGTTTGGTAATAAACCCATCCCTTATACATTGATCTGACAGGTATATTTTTCCAATTTACCTATAATAGCATCCTAAAGTGTCTAAATAATTTATCCATTTTGACCTAATCTCGGCATACTGTGTGAAATGTTGGTCTATATCTAGTTTCTCTCAAACTACTTTCCAGTTTTTCTAGCAATTTTTGTCAAATGATTAGTGATTACACCAAAAGGTAGATCTTTGGGTTTATCAAAACTAGATTACTATTGTTATTTACTACTGTATATTGTATACCTAATTTATTCCACTGACCCACCCCTCTATTTCTTAGCCAATACCAGATTGTTTTGATGATTACTGCTTTGTAATATGGTTTGAAATCTGGAATTGTTAGACTGCATTCATTAACATTTTTTATTGATTCCTTTGATATTCTTAACTTTTTATTCTTCCAGATGAATTGTCTTTTACTCTTTTTTGAACTTCTATAAAATAATTCTTTTGTAGTGTGATTGGTATGGCACTGAATAAGTAAATTAATTTAGGTAGAATTGTCGTTTTTATTGGTGACTCGACCTACCCATGAGTAATTAATAGTTCTCCAATTGTTTAGGTCTGTCTTTATCTGTGTGAAAAGTGTTTTGTAATTTTGTGTTCATATAATCCCTGAGTTTGTCTTAGCAGGTAGACTCTCAAGTAATTTATATTGTCTGCACTTATTTTACATGGAATTTCCCTTTTTCTCTCTTCATGCTGAGTTGGTAACATATAGAAATGCTGATGATTTATGTGGGTATATTTTATATCCTACACCTTTGCTGAAGTTGTGTATATGATCTAGTTTTTTAGTTGATTCTCTAGGGTCTTCTAAGTATACCATCGTATCATCTATAAAAATTGATCATTAAGTTTCTTCATTGCCTATTTTTATTCCCTCAATTTTTTTCTTATCCTACTGCTAAAGCAGTATTTCTAGTACAATATTGAATAATAAGGATAGTGATGGATATCCTTATTTTACTCCTGATCTTCTTGGGAAAACTTCAAGTTTGTCCCCAGTACAGATAATATTTGCTTTTGGTTTTAGATTGGTACTACTTATTTTAAGAAAGACTCCATTGATTCTTACTCTTTCTAGTGTTTTTAGTAGGAATGGGGATTCTGTTTTGTCAAAGATTTTTTTCTGCATCTGTTAATATAATCATGTGGCTTTTGTTGTTATTGATATGTTCAGTTATACTGATAATTTTCCACATATTGAACCAGCACTGCATGGTCATAATGTCATCTTTCTGATATATTGCTGTAATCTCTTTGCTAGTATCTTATTTAAATTTTTTTACATCAATATTCATTAACAAAATTGATCTATAATTTTCTCTGTTTTTGCTCTCTCTAGTTTAGATATCAAAACCATATTTGTGTCATGAAAGGAATTTGGTAGGATTCCCTTACCTGTTTTTTCAAGCAGTTTTTATAGTATTGGAATTGAGTGTTCCTTAAATGTTTGGTAGAATTCACTTGGGAATCAATCAGGCCCTGGGGATTTTTTTTCTTAGGGTTAATAATGAATTAAAAAAAATTATTCCAAGATGGGTTTTCATAGACTTCTTTACCAGACAGCCTAAGGGTCCATGACACACACAAAAAAACCCTCTGCTCTAAGAAAGCCTTCCATTTACTCTGTTTATCTTGTGTGTATTAATTTGCATATATATGTATATGTTCATTCCTCCACTAGAATGTATACTCCTTGAGGACAGGGTTTGGGTTTGTTCTTTGTTTTTGTCCCCAGCACTTAGCTTAGTGCTTGACATTCAGTTAACCCTTAATAAATACTTTTTGATTAATTAGTTGGTGGATGGGGGCTTGAAGAAGCCAAAGACTTGGAAAAGACAACCTGAGTTGTCTGTTTTTTGCATTCCTGTAATGGTAATAGGAATTTGAAGATCTTCCCTGCCCTTAATAGGCTGAATTTAATCACATGGAGCCCATGGTGGGAGGAGTTTGCTAAAGAGTGGAGCAGAGCCCAGAGGAAGCAAGGAATCAGAGCAGTTAGATGGAGGGAGGAGAGAGAACGCGGGCAAGGAGACAGGCTTGTTGCATGTTTGGGGAAAGCTTCGTTGGGATGCTGTTGCTCTCTGCAGTGTTATTGGGTATAGATTTCTTTGTTGCTGTGGTGAATTCAGTTTTCTGGTGTTGGGATTTGTCTTTCTGGTGTCTGAATAAATGTTTTGCTTCTGTTTTCCATATGGAGATACTGTTATGTTTTGCAATTCAGAACTATGCTGGCAAATTCATAGTCTTCATGAATGCTGTAAATAAGTGATACAGTTCCCCATATGTTTCTTCCTACAGAGCAGCTGGTCATCTACCAGGTGGGCCTAATACCCAGTCAGTACTATGGTGTCCTAGGAAACAAGGATCTGGATGGATTCAAGACCCTGACATGTCTAGCCCTTGTTCTCATCGTGGTCAACTCCACAGTAAGAGGTCCCTTGGTCCTGTTCCCGTTTCTTTCCTTCCTTCCCTCTTTCCCTGTTTTCACCCTTGTGTTTGGAGCTGGGTGCCCTCAAGGGATTAAATGGACTAAGGCTAGGGGAAAGGGATAAGGTATGGTTGAGCTACCTCCTTTTGCTGGGAAGATTGAAAATTCCTGTGCTCTGGGCCTGCTTCTGCCTGAAGAATTAGGTTTTCTTGTAACTCTTCTCTTATTTAACCCTCTTCAGCCAGAGCGCAGAGTGGCCAGGTGGGCATCAAAGTGCTTATGCCCCTATGGGGACTTGCAGCTAAGCACAACTCAGTGGTATAGGGTATGGAGCTACAGATCTGCAATCAGGAAGACCTAATTCAAATCCGACTTCAGACACTTCCTAACTGTGTGAGTGTGGGCTGCTCTCCTCTGTGTGCCTCAGTTTCCTCATCTGTAAAATGGAAATCAGAATAGCACCTACTTCCTGGAGGTTGTTGTGAGCATCAAATGAGGTAATCGTTGTAAAGCCTCTTGCATATGATGCCCAGCACACAGTACGTCCTATATACATGTTAGTGATAATGATGATGATGATGGCTTATTTCAGTGTCGGTTAAGAGTAAAGACAGTTACATCATTTACCTTTCACTCTGGGTTGTTTTTAAGCTACTTTTAAACTACAGGCTTCCTTTCTTCCCCTTCACAATATCCTCAGGATGCAGGGAGGGGGCAGGGCTGCTTCTCTCCATGCTGTAAAAACTAACACAAAGTGATATATCCCACATTCTACCGAAAGTCAGCCTGTTTCCCGTCCCTTTGGTCATTATAATTCATTATCATTCGTTTTGTTATGGAATGCTTGTGCTGTACTAAAGCCTTTATTAAGCTGAGAGAGAGGGGCTGAGGGTGAGAAGAGAGGAGAAATCAAAAAGGAATTAGTTAGATGATGATCCCTGTCCTCAATGAACTTAGAGGCACGTACATATTAAATTTGCTTTTGAACACTTCCAAAACAACCTCTCCACTCCCCCAATTGGATTTTTAAAAAATACAGTTTTGAGATTCCATTGATTTAGGGGACTCCTGATAAGAAAACTCCCTCTCCTGACACATCAGCCCCAGCTGTGCAATTCATGGTCTTAAGAGTGTTGCTTAGGGGTACTGAATGTTTAAGTGATTTGTCTTGGGTCCTACAGCCAGCATGTCAGAATGCCTTCCTTACTCTGACACTAGCTCTTCACCTCTTTATTTTGTATTCACTTACCTGTGTATGCTTTATTTTCTCACCATTAGAATGTAAGTTCCTTTAAAAAAGAGATTTTTTTTTTCTTTGTTATCTTGGTAACCCCAACCCATAGCGTATCTTGATGAACTACGTGATATGATACAGGGGGAAAGTTCCTAGTGGTCATGGAACAAGGAATGGTCCGAGTGGGTTGAGATAAAAACAAGGGAGGCTTCTTGCTGGACTTGAGGTTTGAGCTACATCTCGAAGGAAATGATCTTTCTCATAATAAATTCACTCAAAAGAAGTAGTTTTTGTAAAAGTATTTAGTATAGCACCTAGCAAACAGTAGATGCTTAATACATGCTTATTACTTTCTCTTCTCTTCGCCGTCCTTTCATCTGTCCACAGCTGAAGAGCTTTGACCAGTTTATCTGTAACCTATTGTATGTGAGCTGGAGGAAGGACCTTACTGAGCACCTTCATTGCCTTTACTTCCGGGGCCGAATCTACTACACTCTCAATGTGATTCGTGATGACATCGATAATCCGTAGGTTCCTTCCACTGTCTCTTCCTAGACTGGTCTCCTCTTTATCTTCTGCCTTTCTGGGTGTTTGGTTTTTCTCATTGGGATTGAAAGGATGCCATGTGACTATGAGAATCTAATAACATACAAGGACATTTTCTTTCTGAGTTGCCTTGCTTGCTTACTCTTCAGCCAGGCACTTTGGGGTTCAGATAGGAATTACCACCCAATGCCAGATGGATCTCCAAGAGAAAGGCTTTTAGTGGGTATGCTTCCAATCTCTTTACTTCCTTTTCTCAGAATTCTTCCCCTTCCTCTTCTGCTCTGTGGGTTAACCCAAATTATAAGTTCTGCGGTTATATGTGTACTTGTGAGAGACTGAGACATATGGGACACTTCTTTCTTAGCTCAAATAACCCATCAGACTCTTGGTTGGTAGATATTGCTTCTCCCATGTCTACTGTTTCTCAAACTTTGTCAGAACAAGCTGAAGCCTCAAAGTCCCAGAAGTAGGGCCTTATTTTAAACTCAACGAAAACTTCTTGGAGAATCCTGGATATTGGTGGTATACCACTTTCAGAAACCAGCCTAAACCTGGCTTCCATCTGATCTTGAGCTCATTTCCACTGACAGTTCAGAATAAACAGCTGTGGATCAGGATGAGGGAAGAGAAATTGGCTTTTCTGTCCTCTGAGCCCTGTGATCTCCCTTTACAAGGTTCCCTGGTTCATACTGCTCTCTCTTCTCTCTTTGAATGCAGAGATCAGCGCATTAGTCAAGATGTAGAGAGGTTCTGTCGGCAGCTCAGCACCATGGCCAGCAAGTTGATCATCTCTCCTTTCACAGTCACCTATTATACGTACCAGTGCTTTCAAAGGTAGGGTCTCTGGGGAAGGTTGGCTCTAAACAGTCTTTCCCCAGTATCCTCTCTTTTCCAAGATATCCTGTTCCTGAATGGTAAGGGTTCCAACTTTCAATGTTTGCCTGTGCCAAGGTCAGGAAATAAGACCACTCATCCTAGAGAATTTCCTAGCTTTATTTGAGATTCCAAGTCTCCTTTTTGCCAGAAAATTCAAAATGTGTTTTATTTTAGTGTTCCCATTCCCATAACCCAGGAATTCCCATAACCCTTGAAAACTAACTGTGATTTTCTTTTCTGGTGCTGTGGAACAGGCAAAATTCCTATTACTTGGGATCTGGGCAGCAATAAGGCAGTAAAACTCTGCCTTGCCTCTGGGCCTGGGATATAGAAACAGGGAACTGACAAACTCAGAAGGGAGGGAATGACCTATGTTAATATCTTTTTCTTTTTCCTTTGAACAAAAGGTATTCTACTTAGAAAATTTTTTTATTTATTTTCCTTGGTTTTTACATCATATTTCCAAATATAATCATTCCCTTTCTTATTCCCAGCAAGCCATTCCTTGTAACAAAAACAAAATTTTAATTCTGCAAAATCAACCAATCTATATGTCAGTAAGTCAGAGCCATTCATCTCTGCAAAGAAGGAAAAAAGGTTTTCTCACCTTTTCTTCAAGGCCGAGCTTCTTGACCAACACCATTTAATTTAATTTTTTTTTTTAACTTTTTGTTCTTTCAGCACGAGCTGGCTTGGGCCAGTGAGTATCTTTGGTTACTTTGTCCTGGGGACCGTAGTGAACAAAGTTCTGATGGGCCCTATTGTTTCAAAGTTGGTGCAACAGGAGAAGCTGGAAGGAGATTTCAGGTGGATGTTCTTTGATGTCTTTCCTCTCCTTTGCCATCAGAAAAGACCCAACGTCTCACCCAACCTAGCTTAAAGACCTCATTTTACCCACCCATTCCTGTTTGTCTTTTAGCCCCAGTGGGGAGGCTCTGCTACCTGTTCATCTTTTCCAGTGTACCTTTGGGGAGCTAATCACTGGTGGAATAAACAGTTCAGCAAAACCAACCAACAAAATTTAAAAGTCTGAAATTATGTGAAGCGGAAAGATTGCACGGAGGCTGGAGCACTGGACTGGAAATCAGGAAGACCTGAGTTCCTCTCCAGCTCCAGACATTTAGTAGCCGTGTGATCAAGGGCAAGTCACTTAATCACTGTCTGCCTTAGTTTCCTCATCTGTAAAGTGGGTATAATAATAGCACCTACCTCTCAGGGTTGTTGTGAAGCCAAAATGAGATAATATTTGTAAAAGTGCTTGCAACCCTTAAAGCACTGTATAAATACTAGCTGTTATTCCTTACCCATGGCCACACCTCTACAAAGAAGGTAAAGAGGTGTCTTTTCACATTTGTGAAGGCCAGGGGAGGGGGGGTTATTAAATCGTCATTAACGGTTTTCATTGTTCAGCTTTGGGTAGTTGTTTTCCTTCCCCTCTTCCTTCTCTTTCTTGTCTTCCCCTTTTTCTTCTTCCTTTTCCTTGTTTTCCTTCCTCTTCCTCTTCTCCTTTTTCTTCTCTTTTCTTTCTCTTCTTTTCCTTTTCCTTTTCTTCTCTTCCTCCTTTTTCTTCCTTCTCCACTTCTCCTTGTTCTCTTCCTTCTCCCTTTTCCTTCTCCTATACCTTCTTTTACTTCTTCTTCCTTCTCTTCTCTTTGTTTTCTTCCTTTTCTTCCTCTTCATCCCTTTCTTCCTTTCCCTTCTTGTCTTCTGCTCCTCTTCCTCCTCCCTCTCTTTCCCCGTTCTTCCTTCTTCCCAGTTAGATGCTGCCATTCTGCATGTTTTCATGGTTCTTACTTCTCTTTGCATCACTTCATATAAGTCTTCCTTCAGCACAGCCTTTAAGAAACCTGGCCATCTCCATGCCGCACTATTCAGCACCGGAGTAGATCTTTAGTTCCCTTCTGTTACATTTTTTTAAATGAGGAACATAAAACAGTGCCTTATAACTTACTTCTTATTGTTGTGAGAATAAAATGTTAAGAGTTATATATGGAATGGTGCTTTGGTGGGGAGGTCACTCGGGGCTCTCGTCTTGTCTTCCTCTGTGGCTCAGAAAGAGGAGTGCACAGTGGATCCAAGAATAATGACCCACATGTCATCATGACCTTTGTTCCCTTCGGTTCATCCAGGTTCAAGCACGTGCAGCTTCGGGTGAATGCTGAGTCAGCGGCTTTCTATAGGTAATACAGCGGGTAGATTTGTGTTTGTTCCGTGCTTGTGCTCTTTAGGTGCTCAGGGGGGCATACGCCGCCGTGAGTTAGGAGTTGAAATGGGTAAGTTTCCTGGCTGATTCCACCCTGCCAGAGTCTCCCTCTTCAGGGACCTGAAGCAGCCTCATGAGCCGCCTTCATCCTGCCCTGCTAGGTCTGTTGACCCATAAAGACCTGTGCCGTTTGGTGCTACAGTCCCATGTCAGATGTGAGTGAGCGTAACTCTCTTCTGGCTTACCTTCCAGTGTCTGGTGTCTAACGTTGGTTTGTCAGTAGTTGTTTAGAAGAGTAGTGCCATGGGTCATTCTTAATATGGTGGGAGCCACCTGGTGGCCTGTTTGGGGAGTTTTTGCAAAAAACTCACATTCCTAAGCCACATTTGTAGTACTCTGAGGAAATAGGTACAGAAACCATTATTCAGTAATGACTCATAGAGCTTCCTGCTCCTTTAAAATTGTTATTTCTAAAAACATTTTTCTTACTAAATTATATATTTAGAACTAGAAAGAACCTTTAGAGATCATCTGGTCTAACCCTCTCATTTTACAGAAAAGGATATGGGAGCCCAAAGAGTTAAGTAGCAGAGCCAGGATTTGAACTCAGGTTCTCTGATTCCAAATCTGGGGGTCTTCCCACTCTGTGAAGCTGCCTCCCAGTTCATCTTAGGCTGCACAAATCTTTCCCCAAGAATGAACGATTATGGCTCACAAAGTATTTAACTGGCGATCTCTACCTCGGTGGACATGTTTTTGATGAAGAACTTAGAGGTGGTCAGTGCAGTTTAGAGGATGGACTGAGCATTCTGGGGACGTTGACCATGCCTACCTTTTTGTTGTTGTCCATAAAGCATTACCATATTGTTTCTATATTTCCACCTGCAAGATGGAGAGAATAAATATTGATGATACAGCAGCTAGACCCCTGAAATCTATGGCCAGTTACTTGCTTTTGCTGCTTTAGAATGTCATGGGTTGGGAGCCCAGTCTATTAGAGACCTGACTGCAGCAATAGCTTCACCAGTTGAACAACAAGGGGTGTGTGTGTGTGTGTGTGTGTGTGTGTGTGTGTGTGTGTGTGGTACGGTATGATGGACAGAGTGTCTGGAAGACTTGAGTTCTCATCTCCCATGTGACCCTCTGTCAGCCTCAGTCTCATTTGTAAAATGGAGTTAATAATACTTTCAGTATTTAGTTCATCAGGTTGTTGGGAGGATCAGATGGCTCAGTGTAGGCAAAGTTCTTTCCGGGTCTTAAATCCTACATAAATGCCTATTTTTGTTATTAGGAAATCACATCCTTGAAGGTTCTCTGAAGGACCAGCCTTCATATCCCGCCTCCATGACCTGTTTAAACTGAGGCTTGGGGTCTTACAGACGTTTGTTCCCAAAGAAAAAGGGAGCTATTCTTCCTTACTTGGTTGCCTTGTTTGGGCCAGGGTAATAGGTCTGTCTAAATGCTTAGGACTCTTATTTTAAACTTTTCTCTGCCTCCTTAATGCCCCTTAGAGCCACCAAGAAGCCTAGAAATGTGTTTGAACCATCCCTGGCCCTGTGGGGTAGAGCTGGCTTTCTTTGGTCCAGGTCTGCACCCCTCCCTCCCCCCAGGGTGGTTGGTGGAGACATAAGGTTTCCCAGTTCTTAGGGAGAGTCATTTAGTTCTTCCAGGCCCTCCCAGCTGCAGAAAGAGAGAAGCTTCCTGCTATTTTCCTCTGATCACCTTTGGTATGGCCTTTTGTTGCCACAATCTAACCAGAAACCTCCTTAGGGGAAGGGCTGATTAATCAACAAACATTAAACACCTACTGTATCCAGGCTCTGTGCTAATAAGCAAAAGGCCCAGACGCTGAGGTCCCTCTGGTGAGCTGGGGGCCCGAAGGATGGAGTAAAGGAAGGAGAAGACACCAGTTAAACGATGAGATTCCTGGAACCTCAGAGAGCCTGAGTAAGGCCTGACTGGGACCCATAATGCACCATGGCTTTGCATTTTCAGAGCTGGGCACGTGGAACATGTGAGGACGAATTACAGACTGCAGAAACTCCTGAAGACGCAGAAGGAGCTCATGTCCAAGGAACTTTGGCTCTATAGTAAGTGAAGAGAGCCCTGCTTTCTGGGATACCATGGGCTCCGGGGCATGCCACTGGGCTGTTCTGTCCCTTTCAGTCTTCCTGAAATGGTTAAAGGAGACGGTCATTTCCCAGGTGGGCTGCTGGCTTCTAGCTTGGGCTCCAGGAGAGTTACAATCAGCTTCTGCCTCTCTGTCCTGAGGGTGGTGGCATTATGCTCACTAAGTCCACAGGTTGGTTGTAGTCTTTTTAACCCAGTCTATAATATATACAGTTGGCATCAACACCTTTGACTACTTGGGCAGTATCCTGAGTTATGTGGTTATTGCGATCCCCATCTTCAGTGGCGTCTATGGAGACTTGACCCCGGCAGAGCTAAGTGCTCTGGTTAGCAAGGTGAGCTGTTAAAGATCCACAAGGACCCCCAGCCTTGTAGGGGATATATAGTGACTAGGAAAACGTGGTCCCATCCAGAACCTCTCTCCTTTTTTTTTCTGGTTTAGCTATAGGTTATTATGGGACCTGTTGAGGGTGGTCTGTCTGGTGCCCAGAAAGAAAGAAGAGAACCCCAAGCCCAGGAAATGTATGTGTGGAAGAGAGCTAAACTGAGGGTTAGGAACGTATATTAAGAGAAGCAGACAGTGGAGGCAGGAGTGGGCTGTGTGTCATCTCTGGTCATAGCTGTGCCAAGACTGCCTGGCATTTCACCAAGACCTTCATGGGATAAGCTCCCTACTCACAGGGCCACCCTGCTGATTCAGCACTCAGTCAGTTAACAAGCATTCATTAAGCACCTACTATTTGCCAGGTCTTGGGCGAAGCACCAGCCTTTGTCCCAGAACTGACCAGATATTTCTCCGTGTCCTCCCTTAGAATGCCTTTGTGTCCATTTATCTCATCAGTTGCTTCAGTCAACTCATTGACCTCTCAACAACCCTCTCTGATGTGGCTGGCTATACGCACAGGTGAGATTCAGTCCAGCTTCCTTTTGGCTGGGGTCCAGAAAGAAACCAGAGAGCTGTAGGCCAGGGAAATATGCATGTGTCTAGAAGGAGCTGAAAGCCTCGCTCTTCTTGATGCACACGACTCCCAGAGTCCCAGTCTCCCATCACCAAGTGCCTGCCTACGGAGCGTTTTATATTGGATTTCTCATAGGTATCTCGGACCAGCATGCTCAAAATAGAACCTTTATCTTTTCTCCAAAACCTATTTCGGTTTCTGTCGGCACACGCCACCTTGGCGCATACCTCCCGTTGTCCTCACTCTCACTTACCCCACATATCCAGTTATGTTCTAAACCATCTTCCCCAGCAATTCTCAGAGCCATCTTGTCTCCGTCCACACGGCCGCCGTCTGGCCGAGGCCCTTCTCCTTGGTCTCTCCACAGAGATGCCAGAATGAGTCTCCAGGAGGAAGGGGTGTGACCGTGCCACTCTTGCTGCGCTGTCATTTTCAGTCACATCTGCCTCTTCGTGACCACTTTTGGGGCTTTCTTGGCAGAAATCCTGGAGTCATTTACTGTTTCCTTCTCCAGCTTATTTTACAGATGGGAAACTGAGGCAGACTTACCCAGAGTAGCACAGTTATCTATGTATCTTAACTATGCACACATACATGCACACACACACACACACATATATATTTATATACATACATACTTATATATACACACAGAGGTATATATGCATGCAAGTATAGATACACTAGATATATATATATATATTTATATGTATATATATTTATGTATATGTAGACACACATACATGTACACAGGTACGTCTGCACATGTGTATGTGACATATACACATACATATTTTGTGTGTTTTTGAGTCTATGTACTTGTTTTCTCTGATAGAATGTAAGTAAGCTCCTTCAGGGCAGCTAAAGGCACCTTTGTCTCTGTGTGCCCGGTGCCCGGCGCATAATAGATAGGCAGGTCTTTTATTAAGCACCTACTACGTGCCCAGCACTAGCATAACTACCATATGTACTTATTTACTATATACAAAGACAGGCAAAAGGCAGAATCTCCTCTCGAGGAACTCACAGTCTGATGCGGGGGGGTGGGGTGGGGAAGCACAATGGAAGTGGTTATGTACAAACAAGCTGTGTCAGGTAATTTGGAAATAATCACTAGAGGGAAGGTACAGGCTTCTTACCAAAAAGGTGGGGTTTTAGCCCAGACTTGAAGGAAGCCAAGAAATGGAGATGAGCTGGAAGGTAATTCTAGGCATGGAGAACCCCGAGTTGGGACAGGAGCATCTGGTGTGAGCAGCATCAAGGAAGCAAGTGCCGCTGGATAACAGAAAACGTGCAGAAGAGAAAGGTGTAAACAAAGCCCCTAGGCTTTAAAGGCCCAAAAGAGGGTCTTGTATTTGATTCTGGAGAGAAACAGTCACTGGAATTATTTATTGAGTGGGGTAGGGGCGACGTGGTCAGACCCACACTTTAAGAAAATAAATCTGACAGCTGCGTGGGGGGTGGGCTGTAGTGGAAGAGACTTGAGGCAGGAAGACCAAGCAGCAGCCCGTGTTAATAGTCTAGGTGTGAGGCAATGAGAGAATCAGCGTAGTGGCACTATCAGAAGAGAGACAGGAGCATAGACAAGAAATGGAGTCAGCAGGCCTTGGCAACAGATTAGATAAGGGTGTGAGAGCCAAGGAATAAAGGATGGTACCCATGTTGAAAGCCTGGGTGACTGGAAGGGTGGTTGTCCCTTATAGTAATAGGGGACTTAGGAAGAGGGAAGGATTTTGGGGAAAAGATAATGAGTTTAAGGGCAGTTAGGTGGCACAGTGAGTAGAGCATTGGCCCTGGAGTCAGGAGGACCTGAGTTCAAATCCAGCCTCAGACACTTAAAACCTACTAGCCATGTGTCCTTGGACAAGTCACTTAACCTTAATTGCCCTGCTTTTTCCCCTCCAAAAAGAAAAAAAAAGATGAAAATAAGATAATGAGTTTAAACTGAAGTTTAAAGTGGAACATCAGTTTGAGATATCTGATAGGCAGTCAGAGATGCCTGTTGAGGTTAGGATTGGATAAATAGATCTGAGAATGGTCTACCTAGAAATGATGATTGTATCCAGGGGAGTGGATGAAATAGCGTAGAGGGAAGAAGAGAAGAGGCCGCAGCCAGCCTTGTCTGTGCCACAAGAGAAGAAGGGAAGTCACACTCATTTATGGCTCCTCCAGACAGAAGGAATCCCAGGATTTCCTCTCTTTTCTAGAATTGGGGAATTACAAGAGACCCTGTTGGACATGTCTTTGAGGCATCGAGATTGTGATTCAGAAGACCCAGATGAATGGGATTTTAATGAGTAAGTCATGATCATGAGCACTTACATTCATGGGATTTACCCCACAAACATTTACAAACGGTGTATGTGACACTTCAGAGTGACATCCAGGTCACAGATTCAGCTGCATCTCAGGCGTGTACTTGCTGAAGTACTAGTCCTAAGGGAAAATTGTCTTCCTTACATTGAAAGTTCACTGTTACCAGGCAAAGTCCCTCCGCTGTTCCCCAAAGAACTCTTGGGGGTTAACATGGCATGCCTCGCGGGTTTCTAAGGGAGCCTAACAATCCCCTTCCAGTACTCCCAAAAGAGAGACAGGTTGGGAAGCCCTGAAAAGAGCCACTGTCTTTTAAACAATGTGGATTAAATGTCAGTAAACAAGGGTCAGGGCCTGCAAACCAGCATGGGAGCATGATATCATTGTTCCTTTTCTTCCTTCTACCTGTGTTTGACTTCAGGGCCTCAGGATCAAAGGTAACAGACACAGCCTTTCTCCTGGACCGGGTGTCCATTTCGGTCCCCTTCTCTGACAAGCCTCTGATCAAGGATCTGAGTCTGAGAGTTTCTGAGGGACAGAGCCTGCTGATCACAGGGAACACGGGCACCGGCAAGACCTCCCTGCTCAGGGTCCTGGCCGGCTTGTGGGAGAGCATGCATGGTGAGGACTGAGCCTTTTTGCCACTCAAAATCTCTTGAGTTGAAGGTGAGAAGGTCCTAGCCTACCCATCAGGTAATCCTGATGCTAAGATCCCCAGACCCTTCAAGTTAAGGAGACTGGGGGGATAGGAGGAGAGAAGAGATGGGGGAAAGGAGGAATAGCAGGTGGGTTTTTTTTTTGCTTGTTTGTTTTTGTATTAAACTTATTTTCACATTAGTCATGTTGTAAAGAAGAATTAGAGCCAATGGGAGAAACCACGAGAAAGAAGAGTCAAAAACAAAAAGAGAGAACAAATAATGTGCTTCCATCTGCATTCAGACTCCATAGTTCTTTCTCTGACCGTGGACAGCATTTTCCATCATGAGTCTTTTGAAGTTGTCTTAGATCCTTGTGTTGCTAAGAAGAGCTAAGTCTGTCAGAGTTAGTCACCTCATAATGTGGCTGTTATTCTGTACAATGTTCTCCTGGTTCTAATTTCACTAAGCATCAGTTCATATAAGTCTTTCCAGGTTTTCCTGAGGTCTGCCTTCTCATCATCTCTTTTAGCACAGCAGTATTCTGACTTGTTCAGCCATTTCCCGACTGATGATCATCCCCTCAGTTTCAAGTTCTTTGCCACCACAAAAAGAGATGCTATAAATATTTTTATACATGTAGGTCCTTTTCCCATTTGTACGATCAATTTGGGATACAGACCTAGAAGTGATTATGTGATGCCCTTTGGCATAGTGATAGCCCTTTGGGCATAGTTCCAAATTGCTCTCCAGAATGGTTGGATCAGTTCACAGCTCCACCAACAATGCATTATTGTTCCAATTTTCCCACTTCTCCAGCATTTATCATTTTCGTAGAAGGTGGTTTTTGTCCCACTTAGAGTAAGGACCTCAGAAACTCTGTGACTAATTCTTCTGCTAAATAAGTGCACAGATTGAGGGCCAGTCTTTCTTTTGGATCTGAAAGTGGTGATAGGCGTGTCTCTTTTGGGCCCTTGCAGGTACTGTACAGATGCTGACATGTTTCGGTCCTCATGGAGTGCTGTTTCTGCCACAGAGACCTTTCTTCACAGATGGGACCTTGCGTGAGCAGGTCAGTCTTGCTAATACTCTTCAGTTCCCTAACCCTACCTCGTTGGTTGGGGAAGTTGGTGGCTGTATCAGAGGGGAGATTCAGACAGCAGGAAGCTGGTAGGAGGTCCTGTGGACTTCTTGGTAAATTTCATTCAATTTTCATTTGACACACATCAGCTAAGTGTTCACTATGTTGGGTGCTGAGTGGAATATAAAGTGTGATTCATGGTCCCTGCCCTCAAAGGGCTTTCAGTCTGTCCCTCTCTGCCCTGGAGCTAAGGAAAAGAATCATAGTAACATATAATTGACACAGATACAGTGTTCCAAAGATTGAAGTGTGCTTTACTGTGTTATCTCATTTATGCCTCAATATCTCTATGTGATGATGGGGATGATATTATCTCCATTGTTTTTTACAAATAAGGACACAGATTCAGAGAAATTCAGTGATACGGCTGCAGGTAGCCAGGTACTGTGAGGTCTGTCTAACTTCAAGGCTGGACATTGCCCACTGCACACACATTACTTCAGTGACCTTGTCCCCGTGTTGCTTCACCCCTGCCCTAGAGCATCTGACCTGTCCCACTTTTTAAACCATTCATGTGATGAACTGGTAAGACTTGCTGTAAGAAAAGGCTTACAAGCTCTTGGTACTATCCCAGAGCAGAGTGGACTGCCTTGGGAATAGTGGGACCCCTTCACCTAGAGATCTTTCATCAAAGGCTGATTGTCCCCTTGTCAATTTAGAGATTACCTAGTCCACAGACTCATCTTAAATCTGAGGAAACTGTGACCTGAAATAATTTAATGACTTCCCCGGTGTCACAAATGTATTCTGACTTCCGATCCAGTGGTTTCTTCCTACTAACCCACACTATTATGATAGGGATTCCTGTACATGGGCAGCTAGGTGGTGCAGTGAATAGAATGTCAGTCCTGGAGTTGAACTCCTCTTCCTAAGTTCAAATCCAGCTTCAAACACTAGCTGTGTGACCCTGGGCAAGGCTAACCTTGTTTGCCTCCCATTTCCTCATCTGTAAAATGAGCTGGAGTAGGAAATGGCAAACCACTCCAGTATCTCTGCCAAGAAAACCCCAAAGGGGTTCACAGAGTTGGACACAACTGAAAACAACTGAACAAAAACACCTACCAGTTGGACTGGACAACTTCAAAGGTCCCTTCCAACTCTGAGATTCCACCCTCTTCCCCTGGGACCTAGGACTCTCCTGTGTATGTAAAATGTGATTTTTCTTTTCAGGTAATTTATCCTTTGAAAGAAGTCTATCCGGTGTCAGGTAAGCTGCAGGTGACATGTCACATCAAATCTCCTCTGCCTTTCTTCTCTCTCTGTCCCTCTGTTCTCTGTCTTGTCCTGGTGTCTCACATTAGTCTTTTGCAATGGAGTTGCCACTCACGGCTTCTGGCTGAAGTTGGGGTTCCTTCCAGCTCTTTCCCGTTTGGTATGATATGTTTTTGGCTTCCCCTGAGTCTGACCTTTCCTTCCAGGTCAGAGGTTCCCCCTCACAAGGCATGAAATAGTTATCCTTCTGATTCTCTTGCCACCTAATGACAGTGATGATAATTTTCTTTTTTTTTGCTTTTTGAAGGGCAGTTGGGGTTAAGTGACTTGCCCAAGGTCACACGACTAGTTTAGTGTTAAGTGTCTGAGGCTGAATTTGAACTCAGGTCCTTCTGACTCCAGGGCTGGTGCTTTGTTCACCTCAGCACCTAGCCACCCCCTACCGTGATGATAATTAATAACAATAGCTTGCATTCAGATAGTGCTCTAGGGTTCACAAAGTGCTTTCTGTGGTTTCTGCATTCAGGTCAGTGCAGGGCCTCCATCTGTCTCGAGTTCTAAGTAGACCTTTCCTCCTCCACATCTGCCCAGCACAGGCTTAGATAATAGCCAATGATAATAGCCAGCATTTATAAAAACACCTCAAGGCGATTTACGTGGATTATGGCATTTCATCCTTCCGACTCTGTGAGGTAGCAGGTGAGAAAGGGTGGCGAGGTCGTGCCATAGTGCACAGAGCACCAGGACTGGAGTCAGGAAGACTCATCTTCCTCATCTTCAAATCTGGTGACAAATACTTACTAGCTTTGTGACACTGGGCAAATCACTTAACTCTGCCTTGGTTTCCTCATCTGTAAAATGAGCTGGAGAAGGAAATGGCAAACCACTCCAGTATCTTTGCCAAGAAAACCCCAAATGGGGCATGAAGAGTTGAACACGATTGAACAACAATATGGAAGAAAACTAAGGCCTGGGGAGGTTGAGCGACTTGTTTCGGGTCATTCGGCTAATAAGTGTCTGAGGCTAGATTCGAACTCGGGTCTTCCCAACTACAAGTTTAGTACTCTGTCCACTCTGTCACCTTTGTTCAGTCTTTTTTCAGTCACGTCTGATTCTTCATGACTCCATTTGGTGTTTTCTTGACAAAGATACTGGAGTGGTTGCCATTCCCTTCTCATTTTACAAATGAGGAAACTGAGGCAAGCAGGGTTAAGTGACTTGCCCAGGGTCACACAGCTAGTAAATGTCTGAGGCTGGATTTGAACTGAGGAGGATGAGTCCTCCTGACTCCAGGCCCAGCCCTCTGTCCGCTGCACCATCTGGCTAATCTACTTTGTCACCAAATTGCCTATAATTTGGGGGAAATCTGTTTTCTAGGTTCAGCGGATGATGAGAGAATCGTGAGGTTCTTGACATTAGCTGGCCTGGTGAGTCCCTGCAGGGGTTCCTACAAGAGGCAGCCCCAGGTCGTTGGGCCTTCCCTGAGAGGCCCCCGGACAACTGGAGTGATAGTAATGGCTGTATTTCTATGGGTTCTTAAGGTTTCGAGGTGCTCTGCATGTGCTCCCTCACTTGAGCCTCACAACTCTGGGAAGTAGGATTATTATTATTCCCCATTTTGCAGATATGGAAACTGAGGCAGGGAGAAATCAAGCAACTTGCCCAGGGGTCACAGCTAGCAAACATCCAAGTCTGGATTTCAACACAGGTCTTTCTGCCTCCAGGCCCAGATCTGTCCTTTGCCGCCTAAATGCCTCCCACTGAATAGTGTCTGCTCGGCAGATGATTGCCCCGGCACCATGAGCCCACCCCAGTGTCTTTACGATGTGGCTACTAGTGTTCTGTGTTTCTTTTGTGAAAGGCAGGGATCTGGGTGGCTGAGATTTCCAGGGGTGCATCTATTTCTGGAGGGGAGATTAAAGATGTGACTCCCAATAGGACAGGTGATGGTTAATGAGTGATCAGGAATTTGTTAAGCGTTTACCGTACGCCGGGTGCTAAGTGCTGTTTACCGATATCTTCCCATCTCTGTGTATTTCAGTCGAGTCTGGTGGCAAGGACAGGGGGCCTGGACCAGCAAGTAGACTGGAACTGGTAAGGATGGATTAAAAAAACCTACATCTTTTACAAACATGAGTCATTGTCACAGATACCAGTTCTGAGGAGTTTCCTAATTTCAGAACATCTAGAGCCAGGATCTAAAGCTGGTAAAACGTTCCTAGATTCTGCCAAATTAGAATGGGCAATTACCTTCAGGCTGTTAACTACTGTGTGGGCCTACACAGCATGATATTTCCCCAAACAATGTAATTTTGCAGTAAGATTGTATATACATTGTAGTCACACATCATCTTAATATCATGAGACCCCTCTTTTTCATCATTTGGCTAATTGGCTGTTTACAGCATCATTCCCATGAAAATAAGTACCCAGGTATGTTTCTGTCTCATTTAACTTCAAATCTTTTATAACTAGTTTTTAACCTTAGGATAGATGTGTCTGGAATTTCTCAGTTTACTTAACCCCCAGGTTTCATTCAAGGTGGGGAAATGGGCTCTTTTCCAAAAGTGTGACCACTGGAGCAGTCTCTGAAGTCATTTCTTGGATTCCTATAATGAAGGGAACAAAGTGTTTGGTTATTCTCTTTTAGCCCCATCCACCATCTTTCTGTTCCCCAGGTATGATGTTTTATCCCCAGGAGAAATGCAAAGACTGTCTTTCGCCCGGCTCTTCTATTTGCAACCTAAATTTGCAGGTAAGAAATAACCCATGGTGGAAGTGATTCACATTGTGTAGTTATGTGTTTGTGTGTGTTCTTGAGTATGATGCATATCCTATGGCAGGAAACAGCATTTTGCCTCATCTCTCTCACCTTCAGAGGATGAGAATTTACATCCCAGGCCCTTTTGTAGACTCTCAGCCCACATGGTAGTATCTTGTTTTCTTAAAGAAGCTCAGAACATTTTATAAATTCAGCCCTGTCATCTTTGTACTGTTCGTGACAGCTAGACCCTTACAGTGGGCATGGATTTTTATTCCAGGCTGCTGCATTCACAGAGGGCAGCTGGAGATGCCCATTGGGGCAATACAAAGTCTATGACAAATGGGGAGATTTAGCATCATAGAATTTTAAAACTGAAAGAGAAACCTTAGAAAAATCATGGGGTCAAACCCTCCCATTTTATGGATGAGGAAGCTGTCAAAAGAGAAATAAAAGGGCTTATCCAAGGTCTAAGTGCCAGTTGTTAGCATAATCAGAATCCTTTGGTGTGGGATAACTTCCCTGAGGATAGTACCTCTTACTGGGTTGTGGTGTTCCACTGCTTGGACCTTGATGGCTCTTAAGAGGCTTTCAGAGTATGACATATTCTTGGAACTGGCTAAAGGATGCCTAGAAACAGCCTCAACTCCTAGTCTTTTGTCACTGACCTCAGCCTATGTTAACATTTCTACTTCTTTTTATCATCAGACACAAATATCCAAATATATTTTTTGTTTAAATGTTGTTTTATTTTAAATCTATTTATTATTGTGTTTATAATTTCATTTCATTATTTAATGTGTAAATTATGGAATATAACATATAAATATATTACATATTTAACTCGGTAATGTAATATATTATTATTTATTTATTAACTCTAATGATGAATATTTATCTTTACCCTTTCTTTCTACAAGGTTTTGCATCCTGGGGTAGGTGATGCAGTGAGTGGGTTAGTCTTCAAGTTAAGAGAGACCGAACTGAGAGTAGGGGGGATGATGGAGGGGATGGCAGGGTAGGGAGGAAGGTTGTTAGAAGCATATACTTCTGTAAAGGGACAGGGACAAAGTAGAGACTAGAACAAGGAGGAGAGGGATAGGAAGGAGGGAAATATAGTCAGTCTTTCACAATATGTCCATTGTGGAGATGTTCTGTGTAACTACACGTGTGTACAGCCTGTATTGAATTGGCTTGTCTTTCAGTGGGGGTGGGTGACAAGGGAAAGAATCTAGAATTCATAGTTCTATAATCAAATGTTTATATATATATATACATATATATATATATAATGATTATCATATAATATATATTATATATAATTATTGTTATATATAATATATTATATATTATTATTATTTACATGCAACTGGGAATTAAGATATACAAGCACTGGAGTAAGGAGATTCATCTTGTCCTACCAGAAAGTCAGAGGCATGATGGGGGAGGACATAGGAGAGAGCAGATTGGGGGAGGGGATATACAGTGGGATTGCTGTTTTGGGGTGGTGGGTAGGGGAAAAATGGGGAGAAAATTTGTAACTCAAAATCTCGTATAAATGAATGATGTAAACTAGAAATAAAAGTTAAAAAAAAGAAGAAAAGAAAAAAGAGAGACTGAACTAAAGATTCCATTAGTAGTCTCTCTAGTGAAGTTGGCCTGTCAGCTTCCTTATCTTAATATTTTCCCTCCTAGAATTCCCTCCACTCTACCAGAAATAGGACTGGCCAAAGAGCACTTGACCCTGGGTACTTGAGGTTAGATGACCTCAGTCATTGATAAGGAAACTGGGAAGAAGGGGAGAAATTCAGAAAGGAGCCGTATTCATCATTAAAACATGGTGCAGATAATGCTACCATCTCTTCATATAATATCATTCTTATATCATTTACCTCATAGGATTGTTTGAGGAAAGTGAGTTTTTAAAAACTGTATCACTGTCTTGCTTATACTTATATATTAAATAAATAGAACATATTTATATATTCCACATGTTTATCTAGAAATATTTATATATTCCACATGTTAATCTAGAAATTATATAGACATATAATGTCTATATATTCAGATAAATGTATAGATATTCTGTCATAAATTAAATAAATGTGCTAATATTCCACATAAACATATATTCTACATTACATACATGACATTTACCATAATATATTTCTAAAACTGTAATATATTTAAATGTAAACATATTTATATGTTTAATATTTATAAAATATATATGACATTAAGAACATAAATACATCCCTCCTCCTCTTCCGTACCCAGTGGCCATCCCTTGTACCATCAGTAAACAGAGAAGAAGGAAGCAGTTCAGCAGATGAGTCTGAGAGCATCTATGGTGTTTACACACATAATCCCCCACCTTGGCAAAGAAGGAAGAGAAGGACATTTCTCTTGTCTTCTGTAGAGCTGATCTTGGTCATTATAATCAAACAATGTTCAGTTGCATTTCTTTTTTCTTCTTTCCATGTACATTTTGTAGTCATTTTGTATTTTGTTGTCCAGGTTCTCCTTCGGTAGCTCAGTGGAGAGAATGCTGGGCTTGAGTCAGGAAGACCAGAGTTCAAATTCTGTCTCATTCACTGATTAGCTGTGTGACCCTGGGCAAGTGTCAGCTTCAGTTTCCCCCTAGATGAAACGAAGATAACAAAAGCATCTACCTCACACAGGATCAAATGAGAAAACATACATAAAGAAAGCACTTTGAAAGCCTCAAAGCAGGGTGGCTGGATAGTGCAGTGAGTGGAGCACCGGCCCTGGAGTCAGGAGGACCTGAGTTCAAATCCGGCCTCAGACATTTAATACTTACTAGCTATGTGACCTTGGGCAAGTCACTTAACCTCAATTGACCAACCCTCCCCTCTCCAAAAAAAGCAAAAAATAAAGTTTTTTTTAAAACCCCAAACCTCAAAGCAGTATGTAAATGCTGGCTGTTAGTACTGTTACTTCAAGCTTCATAAAAGCCTTCCCATGCTTTTCTGAATTCTTGAGGAAAGTGTCTTACAAATTTCTAAGTACTATACATTTTTAATGCATTTTTGTTGCTGTCTTTTGTTTTGATATTGCCTAGATTATCCCTCGTATCTCTTTTCTCCCTTAGAACATAAACAATTTTTCTTTTAAAGGGAAGGAAGAGGAAAAAAGTTCAGCAAAAACAATCCACAAACGACTCTGATATTATGATGCAATATATACCACATCCGCGGAGCCTCCCGAACCCTTCGTTTCTCCAGAGGAGCCCGGGGAGGGGGCTTCTTGTGTTTCCTCTTTGGAGCTGAGCGCGAGCTTTTTAATGTCAGAACGTTCAGTCTCTGTTCTGTCCACGCACATTTCATAGATTGTTTTCCTGGCTCGGCTCACTTTTGCTCCGTTCCTATAAGAGTCTCTCTCTTTGAAAAAAAAAAATTATTTGTTTCATTCAATATTTCCTAATTACTTTTTTAAAAACTTTAACAAAAATCTTAAAAATTTTTGAATTCCAAATTCTTTTCCTCCTTCCCCCACCCCTTGAGAAGGCAAGCACTAGGACACAGATTATACGTGTGAAGTCATACGGAACATGTTTCTGCATTAGCTACATTGCAGAAGAAAACACAATCTCTTCATTCCTATGGGGATGAGTTATTTTTACTCTTAGAAAATTGGACAGCAGTTAAGGAAAGAAGTTTCCCTGTTATGTAAAGCGGCTCGTGGCTTCTGCAAACCTAAAGCACTTGATATAATTATATTGTCGTCATTATTAATGCTGGCTGTTACCGCCTGCCTTTGACACAGATAGTGTAGGGAGAAAACGTGCTGAGAAGGACTGAGCCAGTCACAGCCGGCCATCACACAGCGTGTACATTGGAGCCCCCCAACAACCCTTTGAGGGGGATGCTGTTGTTATTTCCATTTTTGCAGCAGAGAAAACTGAGGCAAATAGAGGCTAAGAGAGTTTGTCCAAGGTCACACGAGTAGTAAGTCTGGATCTGAACTCAGGTATTCCTGACTGCAGGATCCACTGCATCACTTAGCCTTTGGTGTAAGAGAAGAATTATAGTCTTGAATTCTTGATTTCTTCCCGTTTCCCCTTAGTGTTAGACGAAGCCACAAGTGCTCTGACCGAAGAGGTGGAGGGTGAACTGTACCGAATCTGCCAGCAACTGGGCATGACGCTGATCAGCGTGGGCCACCGACAGAGTCTAGAAAAGGTGAGGGGTCAGGCTCCTGTGTACCAGGCTTCTGGGTCCGCAGCTTCAATGCGGGGAGGGAAATATGAAGAGCAGTGGAGCCGGAGGAAGGGATGGCCAGACAGGGCCTCTGGACAGGGCAGGAGCCTCAGGTCATGCCACAGGCATCCTAAGGTCTGTTCTCTCTGCTGGGCTGGTGGTGTCTGTTTTCTTGTAGTTCCATTCTTCAGTTCTGAAACTTTGTGGAGGAGGGAAATGGGAACTGACCCTCACCAAAGAAGAATGAAACAGCCGAGGAGTTGGGCAACTTCAGGAAGGAGCCAAGCCCCCCGACGGGTTGCTTACCCAGAAGTGATCAGGAGAACTAATAGAGCAAGATAGGACTGAGTCCTTGAGGAGACTTCCTGTGGATTGTGTCTGCTGCTGCTGCCGCTGCCTTAACTTTGGCACAGTCTTTAGTTGGTGCTCAGTCCCTACCTCCAGTGCCTTCGGGGGGAAATCCCCCAGCCTCAGCTGAGACCCCGTACTCTTGAAATGCTTAGCATTTCATGTTTGCTAAAGAAACCACTTCCAGATTCTCAGATACTGGTTCTCAGAGAGCACTGAATGGGGCTTTTTCTTCTGGTTCTGGCTCTGCCGCCAGCTGGACCTCAGATTTCTCATCTGTAACATGAAAGGGCTGGATTAGATGGGGAGGGAAAGAGAGGGAAGGAAATAAACATTTATATAGTATCTACTGTGTGTCCAGCACCGTATGAGGTGCTTTTTACAAATATTATCTTTGTCTTTTTTTTTTAATGGGGAAGACAGGGCAATTGGGGTTAAGTGACTTGCCCAAGGTCACACAGCTAGTCTCAAGTGTCTGAGGCTGAATCTGAACTCGGCTCCTCCTGACTCCAGGGCCGGTGCTCTGTCGACTGCGCCACCTAGCCGCCCCAATATTATCTCATTTTATCCTCCCAACAACCCTGTGAGGTGGGTGCTATTATTATACTCACTTTACAGCTGAGGAAACTCTGGAAAATGGAGGTTTAAGGGACTTGCCCAGGGTATCATAGCTAGTAGAAGTCTGAGTCTGAATTTGAACTCGGATCTTCCTGATTTCAGGCCTAGAAACCAAGCACTGCAACAGTGTCTAAACTTCCCAGATTACTAGAGTCCAGAAATGGGAACTAACCAGGTGGTGACTTAAAAGGTTCAAATGTTAAATTTTTAACTCTTCACTTTAATCTTATAATCACTTAAAATTTCAGCTAGGTTTTTTTAAAGTTACTCATATAATTGTTTTAAAATGTAAAATTCTAAACCTAAGAACTTTTCTTAGCTGGTTCTCTTCAGATTTTTAATAGTCAGCCTTTAACAAACAATAACAGTAGGACTTTTTGTGAGAAGGGGTAGTGGCCCTTTTGTATCCTTTTATTTCTTGGAAACTACAGTCCTTAAGTCCCTTGAGCCCTGGGTTAGAAATCACATTCATTTTGATGAGGGTTATGAGGGATAGTGGTCTGAGAAAGACTCCTGCCTTCTAAGCATCCATTTTCTCTGGTGGTCAGTTGAGACCAAAAGAAAGAAACTGAGCAGTACTACATTATTTGGTCACAAGTCAGGTAATTTCCCATTTTAACTTAGACAATGTATTTTGCACATGGCTTGAAGGATTTGAAATTTCCCTTTCTCTTTGCTCACCAAGACTCTTAACTCCATTCAGATTTTAATCATCTTTTTCTGGGACAATTTTAAATGTCAACAAGTAATACAAAGAGGTTGTATGTATGAAACTGTGAATCACCATTATATATGTATGACTATTTCTTTTGACTAATATATATTAAGTATATATTAAATTTTACATGAGTATACCTTGCTTGTCTGTGTCCCTCTTATGAACTTCTGTCTGATCTCTTCTATGTATTTTTAAATTTTAAATGTTTTATTGACAGTTTTTTTTGCATCTCTTTCCTTCACTTCCCACACCACTTGCTCCCCTCCCCAAAATAAAAACCTTTTCTTATAACAGATAAGTATAACCAAGCAAATTAAACCCATACTTGGTTGTGTTTGAAAATCTTATTCTGAAACCAGTCTTTTACTTCTCTGCCAAAAGGTAGGTCATTGCATTGATTAGAATCTTATGGGAGAGGCTAGGTGGCCCAGTGAGTAGAGCACCGGCCCTGGAGTCAGGATGACCTGAGTTCAAATATGGCCTCAGACACTTAACACACTTACTAGCCGTGTGACTTTGGGCAGGTCACTTAACCCCAATTACCCTCCAAAAAAAACCCCAAAAAACCAGAATCTTATGCCTTCCAAATATTCTTTCACTTCCTTGACATTGCTTGAACCATTTCAATAGCCTCTTTTTCTTTTTTTGTAAATAGTATCTTATTTTTTCCAGTTAAATGTAAAGATAAATTTTCAACATTCATTTTATAAGATTTTGAATTCCAAGTTTTTCTCCCACCCCTTCTCTCTCCCCAAGATAGAAAGAAATCTGACATAGGTTATACATGTGCTGTCACGTTAAAGATATTTCCACATTAGCCATGTTGTGAAAGAAGAAACAAAGTTAAAGGGGAAAACCACCAAAAAAGTAAAAATAGTGTGCTTTGATCTGCATTCAGACTCCATAGTGCTTTCTCTGAATGTAGATAGCATTCTCCATCATGAGTCTTTTGGAACTGTCTTGCATCATGGTATTGCTGAGAAGGGCTTAGTCAGTCATAGTTGACCATAGCACAATGTTACTCTTACTATGTACAATGATCTCCTGGTTCTACTCAATTCATTTTGCATCAGTTCATGTAAATGTTTCTAGGATTTTCTTGAAATTCACCAGCTCATCATTTCTTATAGCCCAGTAGTATTCTATTATATTCATATACCAAATTGTTTAGCCATTCCCCAGTTGATGGGCATTACCTCAATGTCCAATTCTTAGCCACCACAAAAAGAACTAAATTCTTAAAGATTAAAGTTTCATTGATATTTTTACATTGCTGTTACTTCCTGATGAGTCTTCCCTGTAAGAACCTTTCCTTATAATAAAACAGTACAATTAAGCAAGACAAATCAATAGAATGCCTCATATGACACCTATATTTGACTGGCTCTCTTCTGAGAGGAGTTATTCAATCTCCAATATCAGCCTTCTGAAGTGTGCATCGATCACCACACTGGCCAGAGTTCTCACGCCTTTCACTCAGGCAGAAGTCTCTCCTGACTCTCCACCCAATACTCTTTTCACTAAACCATGATGCCTGTTTCCAATCCATTCTGTCATCATGACATGCAAATAACATGTTACTTCTCTGCTCAGAAATCTTTAGCAACTTTCAGATCAAATTCAAAATCCTAAGAAGTTCTCAAAAATTTAAGTAAATAGAAGACAAATCTCTGACCACTGTGCTTTTAGCAAGGAAGGACACTCTAAGCCAGTGGTTCTCAACCTTCCTAATGCCATGACCCTTTAATACTTGTATGTAGGTGTATCTGCATGTAGAGACAAATAGAGGAGCAGTGTCTCCGTTCCTAAGACCATCAGAAATATGTGTTTTCTGATGGTCTTAGGCGACCCCTGTGACCCCTGTGAAAGGGTCATTCAAACCCCAAAGGGTTTGCAACCCACAGGTTGAGAACCACTGCCCTAAGCATATACTTACAGAAGGCATTATTAATGAGTTTAAAAACATCTGTATGTGCATGCATATATGTGTGTGTGTAGTTGTGTGTATGTCTATGTAGACTATTCCATATATAATTACATATAAATATGTTTTCAGTATTTTATTTTTGTAGGGGGGAAGGCAAGGCAGTTAGGGTTAACTGAGTTGCCCAAGGTCACACAAGTAAGTGCAATCAAGTGTCTAAGGAAGGATTTGAACTCAGGTCCTCCTGACTCCAGGGTCAGTGCTCTATTCACTGTGCCACCTAACCGCCCCTTAGTATTATATGTTCAATATGATATACGATATAATGAAATATAGATAACCAGATGTTTACTATAAAAGGGATAATTCATAATTTAAAAGACATTAAATCATAAAATATTCCACAGTAGTCACTAGTATTACTCAGAATTTAATGTATTCTTTTCCAAGTAATTTAATCTACTTTTGGAAATAGTTTAACACACCATACGCATCTATTATCTTTTTTCCAACTTTATCCTGACTTTCACTCAGGACTTATTGTTGTAGTCAGCTGCTTATTTAGCCAAAGAAAACTCATTTTTCATAATATATCAGAATATTAAAGGCGCTGATATTTCCTTTTTCTATGAGAATTGCTTTTATCGTTAGTAGCTTCTTAATAGGTCTCCCTGCTTCTGCTCTCAACCTCTCCTATCCAATCTTCTCACAGCTGCCCCATTGATCTAACATACCAAACAGCTAACGCCATACTCTGAAATCTTCATTGGCTCCCTATTGCCTCTGGAATAAAAGACAAAAATCCTCAACCTAAGGATTAAAGTCTTCCTACCTTTCTGGTCTCATTTCATATTACTCTTCTTCTCAATCTTTTCGATTTTAGTTGGCTGTTTCTTAGGTACAACATTCTGAGTCCTGCATCCTGTAATGTTCTATGTCAGGAATGTATTTATTCTCTCCTTAGAATCCTTAACATCAAAGCACAGTTCAGGTACAGCCTCCTACCTGAAACCCTTTTCCTCTTAATTGCTTTATTACTTTGGATATACTCTCTATCTTCTTATCTCTATATGTGTGGAAACTTTTTGCTTCTCATAAAGAGGAACTGTTTCAGTTTTGTCTTTGGATCTCCAGCTGTATGCTTTGTACATAACAGGTACTTAATTGATGAATGGAGTTGAATTGACTGGAAGTTTCCAATGGAAATTTTCCACCAGTTTTTCATTGAAATTTTTCATCTTTTCCATGGTATGTTTAAGTCATGAATGTCCCAATCTGGACTTGTTACAGTCAGTTAAACAAAAGAATTAGCTCTGATCTAAGGACAAAAGGCTTCTTAGTCCCTCCAAATTATTTCACCAAACATGGAGAAACCACTGCCAAAAAACCATCTGTTCTTTACCCTCTCCTTTCAGTATGAGTAGGAATAAAAGAAACCTTTTGTCTCCTAGCAATTTCCTCTAACTGTGGTTATAGGGCTCCCTGGATTTTACATTTGGTCTCTCTTCTTGCCATTGTATGGCAAAACAATACCATTAAGAGAGAACCCCAAACTAGGTCCAACTCTGTCTCCCAATTGGTGCTACCCCCTCCTCCCCTTTGGAACCTACACCTTGCTGAGACCAAAACGATCAGAGAACAAACAAAGCTTCTTGGAATAACCAGTGTGTTCCTGGAGTTTCACCTTTCTACTTTATTCTTTCATTGTGTCCCATCAAGGAAGCTAATAACTTAATCTGTCTTTGAGTTCTGCAGTGAAATTAGGCAAAAGTATAAAGTTCCTCATGACTAGCCACGCATGCCTTGTCTCTGTTCCTTCCTCTCCAGAAGGCCAACCAGAAACCTTCAACTCTCCCATTTTTTAATAAGCCATGGCTAAGTGCAAAGACTTACGTTTCAGTCTCTTTCTGTCTAGTTCTATGACCCTGATCATGTCCCTTAATCTCTTAGTGCTTGACAACTCAGAAATTTCAGCATTTGAAAGGGACCTTAATACTTATCTAATCCATATTTGAAAAGGAATCCCTACTTAGAATATCACCAACAAATGGTCATACAGCTTCTTCTCAAAGACCTCCAATGAGGATTGACTCTGCCACCTCCCAAGGTACCCCATTCCACTTATGAATTGCTCTAACTGGATTTTTTCCCTTGTGTTAAGCCTAACTTTATTATTTCTTTACAATTTCTACCCATTGTTCCTACTTCTGTCTCCTGGGGCTAAACAGAATAAATCTAATCCCTTTTGCAAAATGACAGCCCTTCAAATTCTTGGATACCACCACTCACCCCCACCCCTACCCCCAACTTTCTCTTCTTCAAGGTCAGCTTCCTAGGACATATCTGCCAAGTTAGGGAGTCAGCAGACTATGGCCAAAGGCCAAATCTGGCTTTCCAACTTTATTTTAAAATGTGAAAACCATTCTTAGCTCACTGGCCATACAAAAGCAGGTAATAGGGACAGCTTGGTGGTACAGTGAATAGAGTACCATACCTGGAGTCAGGAGGACCTGAGTTCAAATATGACCTCAGACACTTAACACACTTACTAGCTAGGTGACCTTGGGCAAGTCACTTAACCCCAATTGCCTTGCTTTCCCTCCAAAATAAAAATCAGGTAATGGGTCAGATTTGGCCCATGGATCATCATTTGCCTATCCTTGTATTAAGTTATAGATATATTGGGATTTAAGTGGTAGAAGAAATCCTCCCCCAAAAGAAATTAAATTTAATTTTTAAAAAATTCCCCACTTTGATTCAATCATCTGCACTTCACTTTGTGTAATAAATACCATTGAGTCTTATCTCACCTCTTACCTTTCACATCAGTGCTAATTTATGTTGAAAGCAATGCAATCCTAACTTTCTTACTGAGCTAAGTTGTGAAAATATTTTATTACAATATCTTTTTTTCATTGTTCTCCTTCCTTACTCCTGTTAAACTGAATCCTTTGCACTCCCCACACTGGGCAAATAAATGTTGACTCTTGGGTCCTTCCACATCAGTCTGTTCTGGTACATAGGTGATGTTGTCTGGGGTCCTATGGAAACACACTTATGTTTGCAGTACATGCTGACATAGTCATAGGTTTGCAGTAGTCAGTAAGGCAGCCAGATATTTCTAAGAGAGAGAATACATTTATGCAGATACAGGGTGTGCCTAAAGTCTGGACACATTGGAAATCTCATTAGCCGCATATTTTCAAGAAATGGATGAAATTTTCAACATTTTATTTAATTAGCATAAGTTTTAGCCATGATAATTTCATATGGAATAAGAACTTTCATTAGCTGTTGGGGACTATTTTCCATATTAAGATTAATTTAGTTAAATTAATTAATGAGATTTACTATGTGTCTCCTATGTCTTCCTTTGAAGTCTCATTTATGCTAATTAAATGAAATGTTGAAAATTTCATTCATTTCATTTCTTGAAAATATGCGTAGTTAATGAGATTTCCTATGTGTCCAGACTTTAGGGGCACCCTGTAGAATCGTCTCCGTTGCTAAAATTTCTAGACCCAAGCTCAAACCAAGCATGAGCAGCTTTCCAGAGGACTGCTGCTGTGAACACCTTTCAAGGTTCTGATTACACAGTATAGTAAACTCTCTATTTATTCAGTAACAAACTAAAAACATTCTCAGAAATTAAAATACAGCATTCACAATGTTAGGGCTAAACAACTTGTTACTAAAGTGATGGTTTTCACCAAAGTGGTCACATAGTTTTAACCAAAAGATAACATTCCTTTAGTAACACAATGGGTTAGTAGGTCCTTAATTCGATCATCCTTAAGGATGCAAGCCTTCTTAATTGACACAAAGTACAAAGGTCAAAGTTATCCACCCCTAGGTCACATTGTCTTAATCTCTTCAATCAAAAAGTCTTCTTTCTTCTTAATTGGAGAAGTCCTTAATTCAGTCATCTAAATATAAAGGTCAGAGTTCTCCACCCTTAGGCCACAGTAAGTGATAATTTTCTCAGTTTGCATTAAATACCCAAGGAAAGGTCTTTTCATCTTGACTCAAGGCAGGCTCTCAGCTTCCATGGTCCCAGCTCCTGGCCGAATCTATCCAACTGCCACCTGGGTTCAAAGGTAGACAGCTCTCAGTTCTTTGTCCAACTTCTTGTGGTGCTCCTGTTCCATATTGAAGCTCACAGTGTCTAGTCCACCTTAAGTCCTTCACAGTTTCTGTTCCTGGGAAGACAAAGCTTAACAAAACCACAATAATGTTCGTCTACATTGCCAGCATCCTCATCAATTTACTTTCTGCCTGTGAAATCAACATAGACCCAACAACAAGGTCTAGGGAATCAGCACAAATCATCAGTATAGTCCATGGGCCTCTGAAAATATCAGCAAGACCCTGCTCCAGAATTTCTGTAAACATACAACAAAAAAATCCTCTTTCAGGGCTTCTGAACCAGCAGCAAGGTCCCAAGGCTTCTGTAACAACAGCACTATCCTCTATGAGCAGACAAATCTGACAAAGTAACATCAAAACAAAGTACTGACACCACAGCCATGCCTCCTCCCAGTTCTAATCTCTTCTCATTTTTCAGTTCTTCTCAATTCTCAGTTCAGTTCTCATTTCTCTTTTCAATTCTCTCTCTCCAGCAGTAGCAGTCCAGATGCTTGCTTCCAGCAGTTCTGGCCTCTCTTGGCTTGGGTTTTCCCTTATATATGGTATTAGCTCCTCCCTGTTCTGCCCCTTCCTGTTACATCAACAAGTCCATCCCACTGTGAGATTCACAAGTTCAGGGTCTCAGTACTTGACATAGTCATGAACTTCTTTTTGTGTCCAGAATTATCAGACATTCTGGGAGTGACCCTGTTTTTAGACATAATCTTACCTAATCCAATATCTTTCCTTTTCACATGGCTGCCAAGGTGATATACCTGAAGAACGAGTTTGGTCATGCTACTGCTCTGCTCAGTAACTCCTAGTGGTTCCCTATTGCCCCTGTGATGAAATACAAACTTCTAAGTCATTTAAAACCTTTCCCAACATGGCTTCATCCTCTCATTCTAGGTTTATTTTACATCACTCCCCTTCCCTCATTTTATGATCCAGGCAAACTGACCTATTTGCTATTTTTCATGCATAACATTTTGTCTCTCATTTCTGAACCTTTGTGCATCCTGGGCAAGTTGCTTAAACTCTCTGGGCTGCTCTATAAAATGAGAAGACTGGACTCTATGGGAAGGACTTTCCTAAATCCATTTTCCTATGAGTTAGTGCTCATGAAGCCACAGTCTCAGGATAGCTTTTCACAGAGGTCAGCCTGTATGTGTGTGCTACTGGTCTAAAGGGACCTCTGAAGGGGTTTAATGAGTCCTATACATTTAGCACTTCTAAAAACTGATTTCATCATGATGCAACTTTACCTGGCTTAGCAACACCTCTTTAGCATCCACAGTTGCCTCCCCTCTGATTGGAGGGCTGGAGGCCAGAGTACTAAACTCCTTCCAAAGCCTCTGTTTATGGAGGCTCAGAATTTTCTAACTCTTCACTTTCCATCCAGCAGCCCTGCTTGGTTTCAGCTGAATCCTGGTAGTCCCCTCCCCTTTTCAGTTTTCTTTTTTTTTCCTGAGCATGATAAAAATTTTTTTAATTTTTGCTTTTTGGAGGGCAATTGGGGTTAAGTGACTTGCCCAAGGTCACCCGGCCAGTTTTTGTGTTAAGTGTCTGAGGCCAAATTTGAACTCAGGGCCTCCTGACTCCAGGGCCAGTGCTCTATTGACTGTGCCACCTATCCACCCCTGATAAATTTATTTTTTTTAATTTATTTTATTTTTTAATTTTACTTCTGTTTTTTTATTTACATCATCCATTTCCATGAATTTTTGATTTAAAAATTTTCTCCTTGTCTTTCCCCTACCCGCCACCCCAAAAACAGCAATCCTGCTGTATACCCCCTCCCTCAATCAGTTCTTTCCTATATCCTCCCCCATCACCCCTCTGACTTTCCAGTAGGGCAAGATGGATCTTCCTACCCTAGTACCTGTACATTTCCCTCCTTCCTATTCGACCCCCAACTTGTTCTATTCTCTACTGTGTCCCTGTCCTTTTACAAAAGTGTGTGCTTTTAACAACCCTCCCCCCCCATCCTGCCCTCCCTTCCATCTT
>CM053598.1:190317383-190402682 GCA_028646575.1 Pseudocheirus occidentalis
TCCTGCCCTCCCTTCCATCTTCCCCCTCCCATCCCCTTCCCCCCTACTCTCCTATAGGCCAAGATACCCAGTTTAGAGTGCATGTCATTCCTTCCCTAAGCCAACTTCAATGAGAGTATGGTTGACTCATTCCCTTTTGCATTCTTCCCCTCCATTGTAACAGTTATCCCTTGCCTCTTCTATATGAGAAGATTAACCCCCTTCTGTCTCTCCCTGTCTCCTCTCATACTGTTCCTCTCCCACCTCTCAATTTCACCTTTTAAAATATTATCCTGTCCTGTTCAATAGACCCTGTGCCCTCTGTATATGCACACATATGTGCACATACTCAATATGTATTCATACATATATATACCCTCCTATATAGACATATGTGTATGTATGCATATATATACACACATTTATATTCCCTTCAACTATCTTCATACTGGGAAAAGTTTCATAAGTTGTAATTATCATTTTTCTATGTTGGCATGTAAATAGTTCAACTGTGATAAGTTCCTTATGAATTCTTTTCCATGTTTACCTTCTCATGCTTCTTGTATTTGAATGTCAAATTTTCTATTCAGTTCTGGTTTTTTCATCAAGAATACTTGGAAGTCCTCCACCTCATTGAATGACCATATTTTCCCCTGAAATGTTATACTCAGTTTTGCTGGGTAGGTGATTCTTGGTTTTAATCCTAGCTCCCTTGATCTCCAGAATATCATATTCCAGGTCCTTCGATCCCTTAATGTAGAAGCTGCTAGATCCTGGGTTAACCTGATTGTGTTTCCACAGTATTCAAATTGTTTCTTCTTGGCACCTTATAATATTTTCTCCTTGATCTGGGAACCCTGGAACCTGGCTATAACATTTCTAGGAGTTTTCTTTTGGGGATCTTTTTTTAGAGGTGATTGGTGAATGCTTTCAAGTTCTATTTTGCCCTCGGGTTCTAAAATATCAGGGTAGTTTTCCTTGAGAATTTCTTGAAGGATGCTTTCTAGGTTGTTTTTCTTATCATGCCTTTCAGGTAAGTCCAATAATTTTTAAATTGTCTCTCCTGGATCTATTTTCCAAGTCAGTGATTTTTTCAATGAGATATTTCACATTACTTTCTATTTTTTCATTTGTTTGGATGTGTTTAATAGTGTCTTGATATCTCATAAAGTCATTTGCTTCCATTTGCTCCTCTCTAATTCTGAAGGAATTATTCTCTTCAGAAAGCTTTTGAGATTCTTTTTCCATCTGGCAAATTTGACTTTTTAAGGCATTCTTCTCCTCATTGGCTTTTTGGCCCTCTTTTGCCATTTGAGTTAATCTATTTTTTAAGGTGTTATTTTCTTCAGTCAGCTTGTTGACTCTCTTTTCATGATTTTCTTGCATCATTCTCATTTCTCTTCCCAATTTTTCCTCTACTTCTCTTGTTTGGTTTTCAAAATCCTTCTTAAGCTGCTCTGTGGCTTTTAACCAGTCTATATTTTTCTTGGAAGCTTTTGGTGCAGGAGTTCTGACTGTGTTGTCTTCCTCCCATTCCATATTTTGATCCTTTTTGTCCCCAAAAAAGGAGTCTAAAGTTGGATTGCTGTTCTTACTTTGCTTCCTTTGCCTACTCATGTTGCAAGTCAATTACTTGACCGTTAGGCTATTAGGAGGCCACTGTTTCTGCAGCCCTCACTAGCTTTGGCTCACTGAAAACACACCTCAGGACCACCACCCAAGACCACGATCCTGATCCAGGCAGCTCAAGGCAAGAGCACTTAGCCTCTGAATGATCACTTGGCCCCCCTGCAATCTGCAGGCCAGGAGCTTCTGAAGCAGCCACGTGGAGGCAGCTGCAGCGGGCTGCTGAGTCAGCTGCTTCTAGCCATGGGCAGTCGGCTGGACCTCCTCCCCTGGATTTATCCACTGGATGGATTTATTCAGAATTCCACTGACCTTTCACTTAGTCCTTGTTTCTTATGGGTTGATAATTCTGTAAAATGCCACAGCAGCAGGTGATTTGCACTCCAGCCATGGCTTGCGTTCTGGCAGCCCTAGGGCTCCAGCCCCGGGTTCATGCAGTGCTGCTGTGGGCTCCCAGTGTGTTGCGATAAACTGCTTCCCTTGTGAGTTCTGGAGCTTTAAAATTTGTTTAGAGTCATATTTTATAAGTATTTTAGCTGGTTATGGGGAGAGCTGAGTGTTTTGCTGCTTCTCTGCTGCTATCTTGACTCTGCTCCCCCTCTTTTCAGTTTTCTTTTGTGTATATTGTCGTTCTGATCAGATCCGATGATAAATGCCTTGAGGGCAGGACGGGGTCTTTCTTTTTCTTGTTTGAATCCCTAGTGCTTGGCCTTTAGTAGGTACTTAGTAAATGTTTAATGACTGTTGATAAAATCTAGACCAGGGTTTTTAAACTGTGGATCTGTTGCAACCCAACCTACAGTTTAAGAAGTGCTGAGTCTACCAATCTACCCAGTCATCTCCCCAAAGTGGTCTTTCGGCTCTTGATGGAATGCCTTCAAGAACGGGGAAGTCACAGCATGTCAAAGTAGCACATTCTATTTGCACACAGCTCTGATTGTTAGTGAATGCAAATCTTTCACTCACTAGCCCAAATCTGCCTCCTGGTAACATCCATTCAAACAACAGATCAGAATTTGTTCAAGGCCCTCAGACCTTGTGATCAGTGACAGAGGACAAGGCCTAAACACTTGTTTCCCTGTTTTCTATATCAGCAGGCAAGCCAAAGTACCCAAAAGTAAACTTTCATTCTACGTTACACATACAGACTTGGTAGATAATGAAAAACAAAGAAAGAAACAAAAAACAAAATTTAAAAAAATCCTTTATCATTGTTTTCCTAAACAGATCATTTGCCAAGAAAATTGCCGTCACCATCACTCCTGAAGACATCTGATATCTCAGCTCAGGGCAAGAAAACAATCTTTAACCAACCTAAAGAGATACCAAAAATGATAAGAAATAATCCACAAAAAAAAAGAAAAAGAAAGAAAGGTTAAATGGGTCAAAGTCCCCTTCTATCCAATCAGATCCCCAGGATTGGCCTGCAGCTCCTTTCTTTGTCTCTGAATTACTGGACTGCTCCACTAGTATAAAGGCAGGTCCCTTCAGGATAGAATTACAAAACTTTATAGCAGGAAGCAACCTCAGAGATCATCCAGAAGTTCTTAACCTTTTTTTGGTCATGAATCCCTTTGCCAACAGGTAAAATCTATTGACCCTTTCTCAGATTTAAATGCATACAAATAAAATGCATAGAATGAAAAATAAAATCAACAAGCATTTATCATGTACCTCCCAGAGAAGCAAAAAATAGTCCCTACTCTCGAGATGCTCTAATCTCCTGGGGGACACAACTTACAAACAGCTATGTACAAACAAGATCCATCTGGGATAAACTGGGGTCTCAGAGGGAAGGCAATAAGATTGGGGAGGCCTGAGAAAAGCTTAACGTGGACTTTAGCTGAGACTTGAAGGAGGCCAGGGAAGCCAGGAGGCAGAAAGAAGAAGGAGAGTATTCCAGGTGTGGGGGACAACCAGAGAGAATGCTCAGATTGGGAGGCTGAGTCCTGTTCGAGGAAGTTCAGGGCGGCCTGTGTCATTGGTGGAAGCTGATGTAACACCTAAGGAGACTGGAGGCTGGGAAGGGGGAGACAGATTATAAAAGCAGCTTTGAAAGCCAGAAGACTTTCTGTTGCATCCTGGAAGTAATAAGGAGTTGATGGGGTGGTTGGGTGCCTGTGCTTGAACCTCAGTTGTTTGTAAAATCACATTTCTCCCTAGCCTCAAAGTTCCATAGCCTCAAAACACCGTCTCAGGCAGTTTCTCTAGCTCAAGGGCAGCACGCCCTAACAAAATACCTGTCTCTCTTCCTGATACAGTAGCCAGCTGCACCTATAGAAGTTATTGGTTTGACCTGACTGTGTATTGGCCAAAGCAGCTGTGTACTGGGTCATACCTATCACATGTATCCCAGACTCAGTCATACGTGATACTCCCTAGCTCATTATATACAGCCTGAATCCCTCATCAGCTTGGGACATGTGTGTGTGTGTGTGTGTGTGTGTGTGTGTGTGTGTGTGACCATCTTCTCAAAGAAGGAAGGACAAGCAACAATGACAACTACTTTTACGACTGTGTGGATGATGGGTTAGAGTAGGGAGAGACTTGAAACAAAGAGAGCAATTAGGAGGCCATTATAGTTAGTAGTCCAGACTAGAGGTAATGATCAAAAAATATTTTTATACCTGTATTACAATATAATTGGTCTTCTTTACGCTTACTTTATGAATTTAAAAAACATTATTTTAAGAAGTCCATGGGTTTCACCCAATTGTCAAAGGGGTCTACCACACACACACACACACACACACACACACACACACACGCATTAAGAATCCCTGATCTAGACAAAGGCACCTCTGCTCCAGGAACCCAGAGGAGAAAAGAGGTGAGGACATGCTTCTTTTTCCCTTACAAGGGACTTAACCAGAGGAGAAAACATACTCTCCTAGTTAGCACCCTTCTGCACCCTTTCCCTGTTCCTATGGAGCCCTCTAGTGGTCCAAAGATAGGACTGCAGGTGCTGACTTTGACCCAAACTCTCGACTTCCTTTTTCATCTCAGCTCTGCCCGGTCAGTGGTTTTCACATTGGTCCTATCCTCGAGCCTTCCAGTCTGCTGGTAATCACCCTCCCGGGAGTCATGAGCACCATTTCCACTGAAATAGAAATTCCCAACTCAAGAAAAGAAAAGAGCCAGAAAAATCTGCAGATCAAAGAGACTCAAATTGGTCTCCTGTGATGTGCTTCTCCTCTTCTCTTTTCCCCTGATAAACCATTATCTGCCTTTATTCTTCTATTTTAATTCATTCATTAAGCAAGCAATTTTTATGTGCAGAAAACTGCTTAGCTTTAAGGCTTAAAAAAAGACACGATAGACCTTCCATTAAGGAAATTATGTTCTATTGGGAGAAATATTATGTATAGAGATATAGCCTACACCCCAGAATACAAACCCCTATTACACCAATAAGTGAATACAAAGTTTATTCAAAGTAATTTTGGATAGTCAAATTAGTGCCTGGGGGCCAGCCTTTATTCCCTCTTTTTTAAAAAGAAAATTTAAATAGACGTTTTTAAAATTACATTTTGAGTTCTAAATTGTTTCTCTCTCACTCCCTCTCTCCCAGATCCTCTTTAGAAAAGACCAACATTGGACATAGATATATGTGTGGAACGGTACAATACATACTTCCCTGTATCAGTTATTTCTCTGGAGGTGATTAGCTCCTCCTTCATAAGTCCTTCTTAGTCTATCTGAATGTTCATATTACTCAGACTAGCTTAGTCATTTACAGTTACTCTTTGAACAATATGGAGCACATAAAGTGAAACAAAAGTCTTATATTTAATGCCACCTCTGTTATACAAAGTGGATGATCTCAACTTACATTCAGCTATTCAGGAAAAATAAAATTCTGTATATACAGAATACTGTATATACAGCATTCTCTTGGTTTTGTTCATTTTACTCCATTACTTCTATGCAGGTTTTTCCCATGTTTTTCTAAAATAAACCTGCTCATCATTTTTTTTAATTTAAAGTTTTATTTTTCCCAATTACATGTAAAAATATTTAACATTCTTTTTTCCAATTTTGAGTCCTTAAACATCGGTTTCCCCTACCCACACGACCAGAATTGTCTCAGAGAACAATTGTACATGGGCTTGGTAACCTATGGAGAAGCTTAAATTTTTAAAATTTTACTAATACTAGATGATGGTCAATCAATAAAACATTTATTTAGCACTTCTTTGTGCTAGGCATTATACTAAGTACTAGGGAATACAAAAAGAGGCACAAGAGTTTCTGCCCTCAAGGAGTTTAGAATCTAACGGGGGAGACAACATGCAAACAAATATAGACCAAGCTATCTATGTACAGGATAAATAGTGAATAGTTAGCAGAGGAAAAGCACTGAAATTAAGGGGGGCTGAGGAAGGCTTCCTGTGGAAGGTAGGATCTTAGTTGGGATTTCAGGGAAGCCAGGGAGGTCAGTAGTCAGAGCAGAGGACAGAGAGCATCCCAGGCAAGAAGGACTGGCAAAGAGAATGCCCAGAGTCAAGAAATGCAGTCTTGGGGCAGCTGGGTGGCTCAGTGAGTAGAGCACCAGCCCTGGAGTCAAGAGGACTTGAGTTCAAATATGACCTCAGACACTTGACACACTTACTAACTGTGTGACCTTGGGCAAGTCACTTAATCCCAATTGTCCTGCCTTCCCCCCTCCAAAAAGCAAAAAACAAATCCCACATTTATTACATATTAATAAAATTAATAATAAACATAATTATTATTTTAATGAGATAATTAATGTAACAGTGATTACCTTAGAAACCAGATGATTACATTTCATCCTTCATAGTTATCTGGTACTGTTGTTGTTTTTGTTGTTGTTGTGGTGGTGTTTGTCTGTCCTTGGAAAGGCAACAAGGAGGTGATGCCAGGACATGCCAGTGAAGTGGATTTAAGTGAGGGAGGGCTGTGCAAAGTCCCAGCCTCACTTTCAGCTCTGGAGCCATTTTTTTTGACTAGGTAAAGAGGCTGTTCTTTGCCTCATTTCTTACCTAGCCTTAATCACCAAATGGGCATTGCCTCAATCAAACTGAGACCTGGGAAAGACCTTAGCTTGAAAAGGCCAAGGTCTCCCAGTGCATCAAGGGCCACCTCCAGTCATCCTGATATATATCTGGCTACTGGACCCAGATGGCTCTGGAGGAGAAAGCTGAGGCTGGTGACTTTACACAGTCCTGCCTCACTTAAATCCAAGTCACTTTCATGTTGTGGTTTCACCTCCCTGATGTCATGGTCCTCATTGAGAACGAAGGAGAAATATCAATTACAATACGTAAGTCAAGGCCCCCTCTGGTACTCTTAAAGGGAGCTGGAAGGATGTCCAGTCTGTCTCTCTGCCGTTGACTCCAGCCCCCACTAATCATATTCCCTCAATTTTAGGGTGGGGTCTTCTGAACCCTAGTTCCCTGTCTTTAAGAAGTTTACATTCTAATAAGGAATTACAACACGTTAAAAAAAAAAAAGGAAGCTACAAAGGATTGCGGGGAGGAGGGAAGAGATGAAGATGCCCATATGGAGACATTAAAAAAAGAAAAATTCAGTTAGAGAGTCAGGAGTGAAGCCTTGAGAGGAATAAAGATGAAAGTTATTCTACATATTTACGTATGTTAGCCTGGCTACTCATAACAACCTTATAGGTGATATTATTGTCTTCCTTTTTAAAATTGATAATAGTAAGGCCAAGAGAGGTAAAATTATCCTCCCAACATCACACAGGTAGTAAAAGTGTGAGGCAGAATTCAAAACTCAAATCATCTTGACTTCCAAGTCTCCTGTCTCCCAGCCTTTACACTACCCATCCTCCATGCCTAAAATGCACCTCTCCCTTACCTCTGCCTCGTAGAAACCTTCTATTCCTTCAAGATATGTCTCATGCACCATCTTCTACATGAAAGATTTCCTTATCCCCCCAATTGCTAGTGTCATTCTTCCCAAATTATTTCATGTGTATACATATATACGTACATACATGCATTCATACATATACATATATATACAAATGAAGAAACTGAACTTCAGTTTCCTCATAGTTCATATTTTTGCAATACACACACATGCATATATATGGTCATTTACCTCCTTCACATTTACAGGTGTCAGATCAAATTTCATATTTTTGGGGGAATTTAGGAAGTACTTTGTTAATAAAAATGTTTGCTTTAACATTGAATAAATAGTTGATGCTCTGCCAGCTGTTAATCTTATAACTCAGTCTTTGAAAAAACATTGTTAATGGTTTGGAACCAAGTCACATCACCTCATTTTTTGCCAGATTTTTAATTCTATGTTCACTTGCTATGGTGACTGCTTACCTCGTCTTTTGGAGGTAGGAAGGTTGATTCATATATTTTGGTTCCTTTCTGACGTCACATCTGCAGGTATCAGGAATTTTATTTTTCCTGAATGGCTGAATATAAGTTGAGATCATCCACTTTGTATAACAGAGGTGGCATTAAATATAAGATTTTTGCTTCACTTTATGCACTGATCCTTACTTTGTGACTTTTAAAAATTGTGTATAGACTAATTTCATTTTTCTTATTGGTTAAAAAAGGTGTGTATATACATATTTACATATATGCATGCATGTATGTATATGTATATGTATATGTATATGTATATGTATATGTATATGTATGTGTATGTGTATATAATTGCTAGGGGTACTAGGGGTAAAGTGACTTGCTCAGGGCCACCCAACTAGTAGGTGTCTGAGGTCAGATTGGAACTCAAGTCCTCCTGGCTCAGGGCTGGTGCTCTATCCACTGCACCCCAATATATATATATTTTATGTGCATTTATTGTCTCCCTCATTAGGATATAAGCTCATTGTGAGTAGGGAATTTTTTTTAAAAATTTCTTTGTGTTTATGTCCCCAACTCTCACTATAATGCCTGGCATATAGTAGGTGATTAATACTTATTAACTGATGTGCCAACTAGATGCCAAAAAGAGGACTATGCTTGGCCAGGATTTGTTCAACTCTGGTTGCAAAATCTTCTCTTACATTTTTTTGTCTTCTTACACATGGACCAAATTGCAAAAGGACATTGGCTTCCTCCATGAAGACCAATTCAACACTTTGGGAGGGCAGGGGAAAGACAGGGAGAAAATTTGTAATTCAAAAATGTCATGAAAATGAATGATATAAACAAGAAAACAAGTAAAAAAATACATCATGAAAAAAAAAACACTCTGGGAGAAACTTCTGATGGCCTCAAGGGTTGTTTTCCATGGCCCATGCTTTGGTCAGAGTTCCCCTTAGTCATAATCCAACCTTGTCCTAAACCTGTCTTTACTCAATAAGGCCCAACCATTCAACCCCAGAATTTCCACGTGGTGAAATTTCTATTCTAATTCACCAGTTCTATTCACCAATCCTTACATATTGGTAAATTAGGAAGTAGAAAGGTGACTGAGGCAGAGTTTAACAGAATCTTGAAGTAGCAGCATCTAGTTGGCACATCGGTTAATAAGTATTAATAATCTAGAGAAACAGTGTGGCTTAGAGAGAAGGCTTGGGAGACCTTGAATGGAAGTCCCAATTATGACACTTTTTACTTCATCACTTGCTGCTGCTTAAACTATCCAAGATTAAATTTCCTCATCTTTAAAATGGAAATAATACTTGGTTCTACCTAATTCATTATGGAGTGGTTGGGAGGAAAACCCTCTGTAATCTTAAAACACTAGAGAGATATGAATTTGTATTATTTAAATTTTGGGTCCCCCCCAAAAATGTTAGAAGGTGATTCTTTGCCTCTTAAAAATTGCACATTAAGAAATTAAGAAGAGGGTGGTTTCAGAGAAATCTGGGAAGGCATAGGAACTAATGGAGAGTGAAGTGAATGGAACCAGGAAGATGATTTATATGATATTAGCAGTACTGTAAAGACAAACAGTTTTGAGACTTTGGAACTCTGATCAATGCAATGATCAACCATGATTCCAGAAGGCTCATGGTGAAACACAGGGAGGCTTGTTTTGCCGGGAGGGGGGAACATGGCCGGTTAAGGAATTCGTTTTGTATGACAGTACATGTTTGGAACAGGGGGTTTGTTTTTCTTTCTTTCCCAATGGGTGAGGGAGGGAAGTGAGGAGGTGGGAGACAGAAAGAAGGTAGATTTTTGTTGATTTAATAAAATAAAGTCTAATTTTAAAAATAAATATAAATGTACAATAAACAGGCCTCCAGCAGAGAGGGATCTTCTCTTTTCATAGGCCCCCTGCAATTCAGGGGCTACTTGGGGGGCAGCTAAGTGACTCGGTAGATTTAATGCTGGGTCTGCAGACAGGAAGACATGAATTCAAATGTGACTTCAGACATTTATTAGCTGTGTGACTCTGGGCAAGTCATTTAACTTTTGTTTGCCTTGGTTCCCTCATCTGTAAAATGGGCATAATAAAAACACGTAACTCCTAGGGTTGTTTTGAGGATCAAATGAGATAATTGTAAAGCACCTAGCATAGTGTCTAACACGTAATGAGTGCTATTTTAGTCATGTGACCCTGGACAAGTCACTTAACTGCAGCTTGCCTCAGTGTCCTTATCTGTAAAATAATAATAATATAATAATAATAATGCATAATAATGGCATCTGTCTCCCAAGGTTGTTGTGAGGCTCAAAATCAAATGAGATGATAATTGTAAAGTGCTTAGAAGAGTGCCTAGCACAGAGTAAGCGAGATGTAAATGTTCATTACTATTAGAGGTATACCCCAACCCTCCGGGAAGGTCACTGGAGAGCGCTTGGTTCTTCCTTCTCTGTCCTCTTCCCTGTTCCTTGATCCTCTTCTAGCGATTCTTCTCTGAGAAGTTGAGAAAGACGGGGATAAAGCCCCAGGGGAGCCCTGCTATACAAGGGAAGGTTCCTCTTTCCCACCCACCACTAGGATGTTTTCTTTTCCCTAGGAAGAGTTGGGAAGAGAAGATAGGAAGTGGGTTCAGATGGAGACTTCATCCAGTTCAGAGAGGGAGCTGATGGCAGAGTGGGGGGAAATAACAAGGGGGAACAAGGGGCTTCACACTAGTTACGTTTAGCTGGGGGCTTCAAGTAGAGATCATAGTTGAGGTGGTTCCTGCCCAGAAGGCATCACTTTGCTCATGTTTACTCTATGTTATCATTGGGGGTAGACAGTATGGTCCAATGGAATGATTACTCATGACTTTTGAAGTCAGAGGATCTGGATTTAAATCCCACTTCTCACCTGTGTGACACTGACCGAGTCACCTGGGCTGCAAATGAGGGCTTGGACACGATGGCTTCTAAAGTCTTTTCCACCTCCAAACATATGACCCTATGGCTCTCTCTACTGAGGAACTTTTCATCCTTTATTTTAGGGAAAGAGATCACCTCAAGTATGTAGACCATGGTGGAGGTGGGGACAGAGAGCCCACATCACTCTCTGGAAAGCCCAAAGTTGGGCTTGGACCAAGGGAATATTATTCTTAGATGGGGACCCTTGAGTAGTAGCCAGACCAGAGTTCCAGAGAGTGTGGTTGCCCTAATTCTTCACCTTTTGTTTTTCCATTATTGGCTATCAAGCCTTAAGAACAGAAATGCAATAACTCAGAAGAAAGATAGAGAAAAGAAATTCATATCATTAAAAAATCTCTCCTTTCATTGACCATTCGAGTCTACAGGCTACAGAAAAGAACCATTCTTGAGGTCCTTCTCTATCAGCTCATAAGAAAAAGGTGTGAGGAAAAACGTTTTCAGAGGGGAGTGAAAAGTATGATATTGAAAAGGGGTATTTTTTCTGTAATATCATTCATGTTGACTCCATTCAAGGTCAACAACTCGCCTCTGTGACTCACCATCCCAGACAAAGGCAGTTAAACAGGTCTGAAGCTGAGAAGAAAGAGAATCGATCCTTTCTAGCTTCCTTTTTACTCGATAGTGGTAGACCTATAACTATAACCTATAACTATAACCTATAACTCTCCTCTTCCCATAACTGAAGCATCAGGAAGATAGCAGAAGAAGAGGCAGAAGATAACATGTGCCAGGCAAATCAGACAATCCAACCCAGATGGTGATGTCCCAGGATCTTAACCTCCTTTCCTGGGAACAGCAGTGCTCCTCGGGTCACCAAGCCCTGCTTCCAACCCAACGTTACCCATAGCCATCGTCCGGGGAATCTGCTCTTGTAGAACCTTCAGCACATTCCCCAGCAACTAACACTGCTGAAGACTGAGAAAATAAAGTTGTCATCACTAAAGTCCTTAGCACTGACGAGTGGTTCAACATCAGTTAAAGGAACATTAAAGGAGATAACATTACCATCTGCTGGGGATGGGGAACCTATGGTCTCGAGGCCACATGTGGCTCTCTAGTTCCTTAAATACAACCCTTTGACTGAATCCAAACAAAGAGTCAGAAACAACTGAACACCAAGAAAGGAAATATGAAAATTAGTAATTCAGAGAAGAATGGGAAGACATGAACGGATGCAGAAAGAATCAAACAGAATCAAAAAAACATTGTACATAATGATTGCATCGATGTAAATGGAAAGAACAAAAATAAATCATAATTACAGTGAACAAGCTTGGCCCTAGAGAAGAGTACAGAGGTGGAGAAGAGTAGGTAGGAAGTAGAAGGATATTGATTGATAACCTGGAGAGTCTCCAGAGTAGGGTAACGAAAATCATGAAAGGTCTTGAGCCCATGTTATATAAAGTTCCATTGAAGGACCTAAGAATATTTAGGCTGGAGAAGAGAAAGTTTAGGAGAAACATGATAGCTAAGTATTTGAAGGGTTGTCATGTTGGAAGAAGAATCAGATTTATTCTGTTTGGTCCCACAAGCAGAAACGATGGGCAGAATCCAAGAGGAAAATTTAGGCTTGATGCCTAATTTGAGGAAAATGTCCAAAAGTGATGAGCCATCTCATATCACTCAATCAAATCATCACAATCTCAAGGATTGCCCTTGCTTGCAGATATTTAGGCAGAAGTTGAAAGACCACCTATCAAATATTGTGGAAGATTTCCTTTGGGGGATGGGTTAGAGTAGATGGCTAGGGCATCTACTGTCAGACTCAGCTGGTGTGCTGATTCATTTGCCATCTCTTCTCTCTCAAACTCATATTCTGCATAGTTTGGCACTTTAAACTCTTTATAATATGGCCCCTACCTGTCTTACCAGCCTATGTATATACACTCTATGGTTCAACCAGACTGATCTTCTTACTATTCTTCATTCATTCATTATGACTTTGCATGAGCTCTTTCCCAGTCTTGAAAGGCACTTCCTCTTCACTGATGGCTTGGAACTAATTGACCTTCAGAGCTCAGACAAGGGTCATATGAACCCTTTTACTGACCTCCAAGACCTCCTCTAAAAAGATTACTTTGTATTCATTTAGCAAATATCTAATATGTGTTTGTTTACATGCATGTATATGTGCATATGTATGTATGTATCATGTTTCCCCTGATCAAATGGAAGCTCCTTGAGGGCAGGGACTGATGAATTTTTGTCAGCTTTGCTAGCTTCTAGCACTAGGGTTTGTACCTAGTAGGTGCTTAATAAATACTTGTTGATTGATTAGATAGGAAAAGGGGGAGAGGAAGATGTATTTAGAAATGAAAGTGAATATCTAAACTCCATTATAAAGCAGCAATCATCAAAACTACTTGATACTGGCTAAGAAATAGAGTGGTGGATCAGTGGAATAGGTTAGGTACACAAGACACAGTAGTCAAAGACTACAGTAATCTACTATTTGATAAACTCAGACTCCAGCTTCTGAGATAAGAACTTGCTATTTGACAAAAATTGCTCGGAAAACTGGAAAATTATATGGCAGAAACTAGACCCAGGCTAACATCTTATACCGTGTACCAAGATAAGGTTAAAATGGGTACATGATTTAGACATAAAGAGTGATAACTAGGGGTGGCTAGGTGGCGCAGTGAATAGAGCACTGGCCCTGGAGTCAGGAGGACCTGAATTCAAATCCGGCCTCAGACACTTAACACAAAAATCTAGCCGTGTGACCTTGGGCAAGTCACTTAACCCCAACTGCCCTCCAAAAAAAAAAAAAGCAAAAAACAACAACAAAAAAAGAGTGATAACTATAAGCAAGTTAGGAGAGCAAGGATTAGTTTACTTGTCAGATTTCTGGAGAACAGAAGAATTTATGACCAAACAAGAGATAGAGAACATTATGATTACATTAAATTAAAAAGGTTTGCATAAACAAAGCCAATGCAACCAAGAGTAGGAGGGAAGCAGAAAGCTGAGAACCAATTTTTACAGTCAGGGTCTATGATAAAGGCCTCATTTCTAATTTATTTATTTATTTATTTTTGCTTTTTGGAGGGTAGTTGGGGTTAAGTGACTTGCCCAAGGTCACACGGCTAGTTTTTGTGTTAAGTGTCTGAGGCCGAATTTGAACTCAGGTCCTCCTGACTCCAGGATCAGTGCTCTATTCACTGTGCCACCTAGCCACCCCCAAAGGCCTCATTTCTAAAATACATAGAAAAACTGAGTCAAATGTATAAGACTACAAGTCATTTCCCAATGGTCAAAGGAGATGAAAAGGCAGTTTTCAGATGAAGATATTAAAGCTATCTATAATCACATGAAAAAGTGTTCTAAATCACTATTGATTAGAGAATTGCAAAGTAAAACAGCTCTGAGATACCATATTGCACCCATCAGATTGGCTAACATGACAAAATAGGAAAATGATAAATGATGGAGAAGATGTGGAAAAATTAGAATACTAATATATTGTTGGTAAAATTGCAAACTGATCCAACAATTCTAGAGAGCAATTTGGAACTATGTCCAAAGGGCTATAAAGCTCTGCATACTCTTTGACCACCCAATACTACTACTAGATCTATATTCCAAAGAGATCATCAAAAAGGGAAAAGTATCCACATGTACAAAAATACTTATAGAAGTTCCTTTTGTGGTAGCCAAGAATTGGAAATTGAAGGGATGCCCATCAATTGGGGAATGACTGACCAAGTTACAGTATATGAATGTAATGGAATACTTCCATAAGAAATGATGAACAGGGGGATTTTAGAAAAACCTGGAAAGAGTAACATGAACTGATGCTGAGTGAAATGAGTAGAACCAGGAGAACATTGTACATAGTAACAACCACACTGTGTGACAACCAAGTTTGATAGACTTGGCTTTTCTTAGCCTTAAGACAATTCCAAAAGAGTCATGATGGAAAATGCCATCCACATCCAGAGAAGCAATTACAGAGTCTGAATGCAGAGCAAAGTATACTATTTTCTCTTTTTCTTGAAGTTTTTCTCTTTTGTTCTAATTCTCCTTTCACAACATGACTAATGTAGAAATAGATTTAATATGATTGCACATGTATAGCCTATATTAGATTGCATGCCATCTTGAGGAGGAGGTTGAGGAGCAAGGCATGAAAATTTAGAAGTCTAAATCTTAGAAAAGTGAAATATTGAAAATGAAAAATTAGTTTTTTTAAAAAAAAGAAATGAAAGTGAAATAAAGCCAAACAATGTCAATAAAGTTTTAAACTGAAGGTTTAAGAGAATGGTCCAGGTTGGGAAGGCGCGGGGAGGTGGTATTGAGTTAGGGGTATGGAGCTATCTGGTAATAACAGTTGTTATTGCTTGGTCATTTTCAGTCATGTCAGACTCTTTGTGACTCCATTTGGGGATTTTCTTGGCAAAGATAATGGAGTGGTTTGCCATTGCATTTTCTAGCTAATTTTACAGATGAAGAAACTGAGGCAAACAGGGTTAAGTGATTTGTCCAAAGTAGTCCAAGGTCCACAGCTAGTGTCTGTAACTGGATTTGAACTCACATCTTCTTGACTTCAGGCCCTACACTCTATTCACTGAGCTACCCGATCGGTGAGAGCAGATTCCAGGTATACAAGAGGAAAAATGACTAAGAGCTACCTTAGGGTGAGAGAGCTTGACTCTCTCACTTTCTCTGTGTCTTTGACAGGGAAAACCCAGGGGGTCCTTGCCCACAGGAAAACATGAATTATTTATGAGCAACAAGATAGCAAATCCCTGAGCAGAGTTAATGAGTCAGAACTCGACTTGTGCAGTAACAGGCAGGTCGGGAGCATAGTGATACCACTGCATATTTTCCAAGTGATTCCTTCACTTTCTTTTATTAGAAACAGGCAACATCCATGTCAAAATGTTCCCTGTAAGAAGAGTCCTGGCCTAACAAGATTGCTACTTAGGTGAGTTTATTGTTGGATTTTCGGTCTTCAGCTTGGCCCACCCTTCCTCCTTCCACCTTGATCAGGATTGCACAACAGTGCAGACTTGGACTCCAAACATTTGCCATCTCATGACTTGTTCAGAGCTACAGAACAGAAAAAGGTTAGAGCCTTTGACCTAGAGTCTTCTGAGAAAGAACTGAGTTCAAATCTGACCTCTTACTACTGGCATGACCCTCAGCAAGACATTAAAACCAAACAAAACTCTGCCTCAGTTTCTCCACCTACCCCATAAAGTTGTTGTGAGGATCATATTAGATAATATTTGTTAAAGTACTTAGTATGGTGCCTGGCACATAGTAGGGGCTTACTAAGTGCTTGTTTTCTTTTCTCCTTCCTTCATTCCTTCCTTCCTCCCTCCCTTCCTCCCTTTCTTCCTTCCTTCCTTCTTTCCTTTCTCCCACCTTCTTTTCTTCCCTCTCTCCCTCCCTCCCTCCCTCCCTTCTTCGTCCCTCCTTCCCTTCCTTCCTTCCTTCCTTCCCTCCTTCCTTCCTTTTTTCCTTTTTCCCTCCTTCTTTTCTTCCCTCTCTCCCTCTAATCTTTGAACAATGTGGTAAAGTCCAGATAGTCACAAGCAGAGCTGAGTGGAGAATGGAGCATGACCAGCCTAAGCCCCTTCCCCAATTTTATTCCCCAGAAGGAACTCACCAATGGGAGAAGGGGGCCACAGAGCTGAGGAATGTCTCAAGGTAAGAAGGCCAAGGGAAGTGCCAAAGTTTGAGGGAGATTCTGATCTTATTCAATGGCTTTGGATTTTGTAACCTCTTTAAAAGAATGAGGAGAATCCCTAGATTGTCATATCCTTTTTAACAACTACCTTGTAGTGTCTCTTCCCAGAGTTACAATACCTAGTGCTCATTGGTTCTTTCCTTCTTTATAGCCAACTGAGCCCTACCCAATGGTCTCCTCTGAAACTATTGTTTGTCTCATCCAAAGCTCCATTTTCTTTATTTATTTTTAGTTTTTAGCATTCACTTTCATACAATTTTGAGTTTTAAATTTTCTCCCCCTCTCTCTACATCCACCTCCCCAAGATAGCATGCCACCTTGATGGAATCCTAACAAAACTGCCCCCAGTTCCAATATTCTAACTTCCTTGTAGACCCCTCTGAACAGCAGGTCCACTCTACCTTCCTACCCACTCCCATCCCCACTCCCACTCAATATCCTAACTTGTTCATATGTTGCCTCCATGCTCACTAGAACAACAGATGTGTCAATGCACTCAACTACAAGCACATCCCTATAGTCTCAGGACCATGATACTCAGCCAACCAGAAAGCAGCAGCACCAGGATGCCCAAGCAGGATGTGTACCACAAAACAATAAAAGGGACTTTCCCTAAGTAGGCACCTGCCGCAGTAATAGTAAAGAACTGACCTACAGTGAACTGATGAGGTACAGAGGTTTATTATAATATCATTATCATGCATACATACCCCAATGGGTTTTTCTGTATGCACTGTGGGTAATCACTTGCACAGTTCCGCTGTAGCTGGGACCCCTCCCCTATGACCTAATCCCTTAGCAAACCCCTTCTACCTTTTTAATATTGATAATTTCCTTTATGTAATTGCATCTTTGCCCTATAAAATCCATCTTGATTTCTTTGAAGTTGCTGGTTTCTCTCTTCATGAGAGGCATCAATCTCATGATATTTGGATTAGAGGTGGTGTGACTCCGAATTCTTTGAGACAACTCCACAACCACACGCCGTGAAACCCCTACCATCTGATACAAGCTCTACTTATATATTCATATTAAACATTATTTTCACATTCGTTACGATGTAAAAAGGAATTAGAACTAACGGGAAGAGCCATGAGAAAGAAGAAGCAACATGAAACACTAAAAGAAAGGGAGAGCAAACAGCAGGTGGCCTCCTTCTGCCTTCAGACCCCATAGTTCTCCCTCTGGAGGTTTCTGGCATGTCCTAGGTGTCCTAGGTCCTCGTGTTGCTGAGAAGAGCCTAGTCTGTCAAAGCCAGTCATCACACAATGTGGTTGCTAGTGTGTATTCACTTTCTTTGAAAAAAAAGTTCACCCATTCTTCATTCCCTGCTCCTCCCCCCTTCTCAGATCCTCTTTGTAGCAAATAAATAAAATCAAACAAAAACAAAACCACCCTAGCTATTTTTGGAAATGTCAGTCTTGTTCTACATTCCATATTTATCACTTTCTTCCAAGAGGCCTGAGGCCTGCTACCTTATCAGTCTTCCAAAGTCACTCCCCATAGCTTCCAATTTCTGACTCCCACTTGTTTCTGTGCTAGCTTGGCCTCTGGATTTGTCCTGACAACATTTCCTAGAATGAATTTCCCTATCATGTCATGCCCTTCTGCATCAATTTCCTGCATTCACTTGCCTCTATGGGTACCTCTGTGTCCATTAAATCTACGTCAATTTGACTTCTATTACAAACACCAATTCTAAATCAGTTAGAAGGCATTTATTAAGCATCCATAGAAGGTAGTGGAATGAAAAACAACAATCCAGCCCCTGACTTCAGAGAGCTTACGTTCTGTCCAAGAGCGAGCAGCCTACTATGTGCCAGGCAGGAAGCAGCTAGGTAGTTCAGTGGATAGACTGCTGGGTCTGGAGTCAGGAAGATCTGAGCTCAGATCTAGCCTTGGATACTTTACTAGCTATGTGAGTGACCCTGGGCAAGTCACTTAACCTCTAGAGAAGGAATGGCAAACCACTCCAACATCCTTGCCCCCAAAACCCCTATGGACAGTATCAGCCTAATATATTCCATAGGGCCATAAAGAGTCTGCCATGACTGAACAACAATAAATGTGTCGAGTATCTACTGAGGAAGCAAACACTTGCTCTCTTCTGAGCCTTACAACAACCGTGGGAGGTAAGTGTTGTTATTATTCTCACTTTGCTATTGAGGAAACTAAGACAGGCAGAGGTAAATCATACTAAGGTACACCAAATAAGTATAGCAAATATAAAATATTTATGGTTTTCCCACAAGCCTGAGAGTACGCCAGACTCACAAAAGACCCACAAAAATTCAGCCCCCTGGAATTGCCGCTTGTCCTTTGTTCTCTAAGAAGACGATGGCATTAGGGAGATAATGCCATGACGTGCCAGTGACCTGGATTTAAGTGAGGCAGGGCTGTGCGGTCACCAACCTCACTTTTTCCTCCACAGCCATCTGGGTCCAGGGGCCAGATATGATATCTGGACTCTGGAGATGGCCCAGGAGGCAGTAGGAGACCTTGGCCTTTACAAGTTAAGATCTTTAACAGGTCTCAGTTTGACTGAGGCAGTGCACATTAAGTGATTAAGGATAGGTAAGAAATGAGGCAAAGAATAGCTTCTTTACCTAATTTTTTTTTTAATGGCTCCGGAGGAGAAAGTGAGGCTGGTGACTTTGCACAGCCCTCCCTCACTTAAATGCACTTCACTGGCACATCATAGCATCACCTTCTTGATGTCATGGTCCTTTCCAAGAATGAAGGACAAACAACATGACAACAAGAGTACCAGAGAACTATGAAGGAGGATGAAATGTAAAGGTTCAGAGATTAAAGTTTACATTCCCTTTGGGTAGAGCATGGGCAGGTAAAAGTGTGATGCTGACCTACTCCCTGGTTCCCCAGAGATACTCCAGCCTCAGCATTGTATCTTCGTATCTAAGGACAATGTCTACTAAAGGTCAGCATGGACAGAGTATAAAGGAAGTGATCTGAAGTGGACAAAGGATTGCCAAGGTAGGAAAGAAGAATTTCTAAGCTCTTTGAGGACCTGGGACAATGCCTTATGTTTATCTTATCTGGGCACGTTGACCCAGTGGGATCATAGATTAGGAAAGAGAATCAACTTTAAAAATCATTGAGGCCCACCCTCGAACTTTACATATTGGAAAGCTAGGACTTAGAGAAGCTCAGAAATGTGCCCAAGGTGATCATATCAGAGTAAGGATTCTAACTATAAACCCAGCATCCCTTTGAGTGTGCCAATCTGTACTGAATTCAATTGCAAAGTGAAGCGAGATTTCTTGGTCTGGGAAAAGACTTCTAAGCAGGAGGAAGACTCAGAGGATATGGGTGGGGATCAGTGGGACTCTACCCATGGCTTTTACCTGGAAGCATCTAGGTTCCAGCAGTAGATAGAGCTGGACCTGCTGGACCTGCTGGACCTGGAATAGGGAAGACCTGAGTTGAAATCCAGCCTGAGACATTTACTGTGACCTTGGGTGAATCTTTTACCTCTTCCTGCCTCAGTTTCCTCAACAGTAAAATGAGCTAATAGTAGCACTTACCTCCCAAGGTTGTTATAATACTCAAATGAAAGCAAGTATGTTTACTTAGCTCAATGCCTAGCACATTTATTGTGGTTCAGTCATGTTGGACTCTTCATGAACTATATTGGGTCAATACTAACTGTGGGGTTTTCTTTGGAAGTGGTTTGCCATTTCCTTCTCCAGAGACAAACAGGGTTAAGCGCCCTGATCAGAGTCACACAGCTAGTCTGAGGCTGGATTTGAACTCAAATCCTCCTGACTCCAGGCCCAGTGCTCTGTCCACTGAGTCACTTAGCTGCCTCCTGTCTGGCACACAGTAGGTGCTTACTGCTTGTTTCCTTCCTTCCTTTACCCCATACCATGGCAAATTTCAGAAAATGTCTGGTGAGTTTGAGCATATAGGTGAAGGGAGCCAGCACTGACTCAGAGAGGCCCTGCCTGGCACCATTACAGTCCTGGAGAAGTTTAGCTCTAGTACAGGAGGCAAAGTCAATTAATGAACTGTCAGCCCAAATATTGATAGCTCCTCAGTCTGCCACAATAGCTTATATTTATGTACAGCTTTAAGGTTTGCCAAGCACTTTACATATATTACAACTTCAACCTCAATATGGTTATGGGAAGATGCTTATTAATACTAATATTAGTTTTGACATTTAATATCTTATGGCCTTAGGTAGGCTTCTCTCTTATTATGAGCAGATTCCTGCAAATGAATTCATTTCACATTAATATTCTGATCGTGAGTTTTGCTGACTGTCCATCTATCTGTCTAACTAAAAATTCCTTCAGTGGATTTACCCACTTAAACTCAGAATTTTAGAGCTGGAAGCAAGCATGTGCTGGTAAATGTTTAACAACCGGCTCCTTAGGGATAAAAAGGTACACAGTACACACTTTTAAATTAATCTGCGTAATTACCATTTTCTCCATCTCTTTCCTAAGTCTAGACAATCAGCAGTACAATAAATCAAGCCCTGACTTCTAGCATTTGCTTATTTCTGAGGTATAAATGCTCATGCTGAAAATTTAGCCATCTTATCCAAAGCTAGTAGTACAGTTTCAAGGTTACATGTGGCCCTTTAGATCCTCAAGTGCAGACCTTTGACTGAATCCAAACTTCACAGAAGATATCTCCTTAAGAAAAGGATTTGTTCTGGAAAACTTGAACTCAGTCAAAAGGCCACACCCAGGGATCTAGAAGGCCACATGTGACCTCAAGGCCACAGATTCCCTACCCTCACAGTAGGAGTTGGCCTTAGCATCAAGTCCAACCACCTCAATCTGACCCAACAAGCATTTATTAAGTGAATATATTATTTGCAAGGCAGGGGTCAGAATTAATTCATAGGAGTCTTCCCAGATTTCTCTTAACCCTCCCTTTCATAATTATGGGACAATAATATGCCATTACTTTCCTGTGACAATTCGTTCAGCTCCCCAATTTTGGGGCACCCACTTTGTTTCCATTTCCTTACTACAACAAAAAGTGCTGCTATAAACATTTTTGTACAAATGTATCCTTTCCTACTTTCTTCTGTTTCTTTGGAGTATATGCCTGGCAGTATTTCAGAGTAAAAGTATATGTATAGCTTAGTAGTTTTTTGGTATAATTTCTTATTGCTTTTTAGAACAGTTAGACCCCTTCACAACTCCACCAATAATGCATTAGTATTGCTGTTTTATGACAGTCCTTCCAACAATTGTCATTTTCCATTTTTATCATCTTTGTCAGTCTAATGCTTGTGAGAAAAAAATCTTAGAACTGATTTAATTTGAATTTTCCTTATAATTATTCAAAGCATTTTAATATGGTTATTATGGTTTGCATTTCTTCTTTTGTGAACTGCCTGTTCATATCTTTTGACTGTTTGGGAATTATTCTTATTCTTATATATTTGTATAATTTCCCTAAATATCTCAGATATTAGACTTTAGTCAAAGAAATGTGCTGTCAATATTTTCCCCTAATATACTGTTTCCTTTCTAATTCAACTTGAATTGATTTTGTTTATGCAAAATGATCAGCTTATTATTAACTATTCCCTGGAGGGGGAACAATAACAACCCCAAACTGGGGGAAAACTCTTGAACTGCTTCTAGCTGCCTCTGAAATGACTTAGGCTTATGTTAAGATTCCTTGACCTGCCTTGGGCAAACATCAACTCATAGCCTTCCTAAGGGTGCCCACAAACTGATTGGGAAACCATGCACAAGAGTGGAAAATCTGTGGATTATTTGGAACAGTGAACTGGTAATGAGAAGTGCCAGCTTGCATGTCTTTGTCGTTCCTACTGCTGGGGAGTTCTGTCTGCTCTTCATCGCCATTAAATTAATTCAGCAGACATTTCTTAAATGTCTGATATGTGCTTGTGCCCTGGGGGATAAAAAGACAAAATGAAAAAAATAAGACAAAAGGATCTTTTTCCTCAAGGAGCTTTTATTTTAGGGGAAAAGAATAAGCACTTACATAGCACCTACTGTGTGCCAGGCATTATGCTAAGTGCTTTTTACAAATATTAGCTCGTTTGATCCTCACAATAAGCCTACAAAGTAAGTGCTGTTATTATCCCCATTTTACAGTTGAGAAAACTGAGGAATACAGAGGTGAGGTGACTTGTCTAGGGTTACACAGGTAGTAATTGTCTTAGGTAGGATTTGAACTCCAATTTTCCTGACTCCAGGCCAGGTGCTCTACCTACTATACTACCCAGCTACCTATCCTCCTGTGTACCAGGTGGAATTTCTTTTTTTTTTATTTGATGCTATTTTATTTTTTCTAATTACATGTAAAGATAATTTTAACATTTATTTTAAATGAAATTTTGAGTTTCAAATTTTCACCCTCCCTCCCTTCCGTCCCCCTCCCTAAGATGGAAAACAATTTGATATAGGTTATATATGTGCAATCATGTAAAACGTATTTTCGTATTAGTCATATTGTGAAAAAGAAACAGTTTGCAAAAAAATTACAATTAGCAAAAAGAAAAAACATGAAAAAATAAAGAAAGTAAAAATAGTATGCTTTCATCTGCATTCAGATTCCATCAGTTCTTTCTCTGGAGGTGGATAGCATTTTCTATCATGAGTATTTTGGACTTGTCTTAGATCATTATATTGCTGAGAAGAGCCAAATCATTCACAGCTGATCATCACACAATATTGCTATTACTGTATACAGTGTTGTCCTGGTTCTGCTCACTTCACTTTGCATTAATTCATGCAAGTCTTTCCAAGTTTTTCTGAAATTTACTTAGTTGCCATTTCTTATAGCACAATAGTATTCGATTGCATTCATATACCACAACTTGTGCCATTCCCCAATTAATGGGCATCCCTTCATTTTCCACCTCTTTGTCACCACAAAAAAGAAGTGCTATATTTTTGTACATGTGGGTTCTTTTTTCCTTTTTTATGATTTGGTTAGCAGGTGGAATTTCACAAACTAATTTGGCCACTGAATATTTTGGGGCTGGAAATAGATTAACGGAACCCATAAATTCTAGGTCAGTTTGGTTAAAATGTAGGGTGGGTGGAAGAGTGTGTCTGGAGATATGGGGCAGCTAAATGGAGCACTGGATAGAGAGCTGAGACTGGAGTGAAGAAGACTCCCCGAGTTCAAATGTGACCTTACTAGTTGTGTGAGCCTGGGTAAGTCACTTAACTGTTTGCCTCAGTTTCTCATCTGTCAAATAAGCTAGAGAAGGAAATGGCAAACCACTTTAATATCTGCTAAGAAAATCCCAGATGGGGTCACAGAGAATTGGACATGACTGAAGGGATTGACCAACAACAGGGGATATGGAATAATCTTCAAGGTAAAGCATGTCAGAAAAATAAGAAATTAAGCCTAGTTTCTTACCACTAAGTTACCATGTGTAGCAAGTATTTTTAGTGAGTAAATACAAAGATGCAAAATGGGAAAGCTCTATATATTTGCAGTACCTACATTAAAGGGTAGCTGGGAGGAAAGAATTTTCTAAACCTTAAGCTGCTATATTAATGCGAATTGTTTTGTGTTTTAGATGGAAAATGTTATTAGCATCATTTTTTAAAATTGTGGAATACATATTCACACAATGAAGAACCCAGTTTGGGAAATACTAACAGAAGCATAGGACTCTGTCGGCTTTCCCAGTTAATCAAGTATATACAAAGTGTCGCAAAAGTCTCAGTGCAACTTTTAAGTTATTGAAACTTAGAACTTTTTCTGTGGCTAAAATTAGTCTGGAAAATTCTACTTGACAGTCAGTAGAACAGGCAGCTAGGCAATGCAGTTAGATAGAGTACCTGGCCTGGAGTCAGGAAGACCAGAGTTCAAATCCTGCCTCATTACATACTTAATAGCAGTGTTGATGAGGGGCCAGAAATGTTGCAGGAGAAACCCCCAGGGATACAGGGATCCTGAGACAAGAGTTCCCAGGGCAAGGCTACCTGGAATGAATTCACAGACTAAAGCATTCTTTAAGGCAAAGTGGCAAACATTCATCGTTAGGCTTTTCAGCAGGCAAGCGTTCTTAGGGAACCTGCAACCTTAGAGGGATACAGTTAAAGTTTATATAGGATAAACTATAGTAAAACATGTACTAAATATGCTAACTAGGTGAGTCAGGGTGGGGATTAGGGCGTGGTTAAGGAGTGGTCAGTTCTTAAAGGAACATGCACTCTTAGTATCTACTGTGAAGATATTTTTCCCAGAGTTCACTGGGAAATAGCCCAAGTGGTGGGGAGGGGGGGGGGAGCTACAGAGAGATGGGATTTTAGGCTTGAAACGTCACTAAGTCAACCAATGGTCAGGGCTGACTGAGATATACCCAGACTGCCCGCATCAATGTCTTGTTAGACAAGATAAATTTAAGGGAGTATACATATGACCAAGTGTAGGATACATATGATAGGTCTATGAGTAGTAAATATCCTTATGATATTCACACAACTGGTTCAAACTGCTAACTTCTATAGGTGCAACTGGTTACTGTATCAGGAAGAGAGACAAGTATTTTGCTAGGGTGTGCTGCCCTTGGCTGGAGAGAAACTGCCTGAGACAGTGTTTTGAGGCTAGAGAGATTTGAGGCTATGGAGAAATGTGATTTTGGAACTGGATGTGACTTTGGAACTGAGATTCATGCACAAGAACCCAAGCTCCCCATCAGTGTGAGCCTGCACAAGTTGCTTAACCTCTGTCTCAGTGTCCTCACCTGTAAGTTGGGATAATAATCAGCAGCTACCTCCCAGGTTTGTTTCAAGGATCAAATAAGATGCTAGAAGAGAGAAGAAATAAACTATCCTTTATATAGCCTACAATTTTTTATAATGCACAACTTGGGACTTTAGTGTGTAGGACCACGAGTACAGGACGGGAAAGGACCTCAGAGGGCATTTTGTTCAACCCCTTCATTTTACAAATGAGAAAACTGAGGCCCAGATAAAATGGGCCTATGGCTCAGGGAAAGTGACTTACCCAAGGTCACAGGTAGCCTGTGGGAAAATCAGGATTTGAACCTTGGCCCCCTCATGCCAGAGGCACTGCAAATTGGCTTATCTGCAGATTAGTTAACACAAGACTTCTCTCTCCTGACAATTTTATAAGGTCCTGGTTGGCAGAGACAGTGTTTTCTTAATCTTCTATATCTCCCACAGTGACCCAGCATTGGGCTGGACACCTAGTACTCAATAATTCTTGATCGATATGAAGATGATACATGATGCTATTGACTCACATTACGGCACGAGTTTTGAATATCTTTCCAATAGTGATCAAGGGTTGTCCCAAGTCATCTTCGATCCATCTACTTGCTCTCACTCAGTCCCCTTGCAACCAAAGACACACATTTGGTAGCAAAATAAGGCCAATGGCTTTATGATGGGCAAGCATCGAGGCCCTGTGCAAGGCTGCTTTCATTCAAGGACAAGCCCTCCCTCTACCTTCCCAGCCCTGCTCCCTCCTCCACCCCCTAGCTCTGTTCCCTCTCCGCTGTCCTCCCCTTTCCTATGACAAGCTTCCTGGAATCTTGGGATTTGTTTGAGGTATCCTGGGAGCTATGAGATGTAGATAAATTGAAGGGTGGGAGGGAATGTGGGAAGAGCAATGAGAATAATTAGGGAGGGGAGGAATTGATCTGTGATGAAAAATTAAGGAAGCAAAACACTCTGGGTCTGGTTCAGCTGTGACTAAACAGAGACATGATCACTTTCTGAAGGGGGAGAGGACCTAAGAGGGCGGAGGAAGGAGGGGATTATGATTAAAGAAACAGGAAGAAAATGAAGACAAAGAAATTGAGGAGTAACCTGAGTATTAAAGGCAATGTGGGCTATTTCTGACCACACCCAGTTTGGGGGGCAGGGAGAAGGGAAGAATGCCAGCAGCTTCTCAGGACACTTCAGATTGGTCTGAACTAAGGGATCAGATGAATGCCAGGAATGATTGTGTTCTAGCCCCTGGCATAAGTCAGCCAGGTGGTGTTGCGGAAGGGGTGCTGGAGTGGGAGTCAGGAAGACCTGAATTCAGATCTTGTCTCAAAGCTTTACTACCTTTGTGATCACAATCTTTGTTAGCCTCAGTTTCCTCATCTGTAAAATGGGTATAACAGCCACTACTTCACAGGGTTGTTGTGAGGCTCAGATGAGATAACTTGCAGGCCATGAAGTCCTATAAGAAATGTTAGTGATGACTATAAGAACTAGGAAGGAGCCGGGTGGACTTTTCCCTTACTCTCACCCAAGGGGCAGTTGTGAATCCTCTTTATATTCTAGAATTCTGAGATCATGGGATTTGGGGTTTGGGCTTTTTTTCTTTTTTGGAGGGGGGAAGGCAGGGTGATTGGGGTTAAGTGACTTGCCCAAGGTCACATGGCTAGTGTTAAGTGTCTTAGGTCCCCCTGATTCCAGGGACGGTGCTTTATTCACTGCACCACCTACCTGCCCAGATCATGGGATTTTGAACTGGAAGGAATCCTAGTCTGGTCCAACCCTACCCTGTTACAGATCCATAGAGGGGACACAGCTGGGCTTCAAACCCCTGAATTCAAATTTAGTCTTCTTTCTTTTATATCATATTAAGGCATCATTGTCCATGAATACATTAATCAATATTCATTTAATAGCTAGCTGCCAGTTTTGAAAGCATGACCTCAAGGAAATGGGACTCAGGCCAGATAATATTCATTGGCAGGCTGTAACTGGAGGAGAGGGGGAGAATAGACCACAATATTCTTTCCTCCCCTGCAGTGGGAAGTCCTAGGCAGCTGGAAATCAGCATGAGGAAATAGGAGGGTGAGAGAGAAGGTGTAGGAAACTCCAGTAGTAAACTTTGCTTGTCAGTTTTGCTGAAGTAGGTCCGGGTAGTGGAGACAAGAGATGGAAAAGTAGGAAGGCGAGAGGAAGCAAACGAGGATAATATTACTACTCTGGCAGATGGAGCCAGTGGGAAAGAAGGGAGAACTCATCCTCACAATGAACATGGAGAGCCTAAAGAAGATGACAAGCCTATTGTGGAGAGAGAAAGCAAACACGAAAATGGACAGGGAGAGAGTGGAAGGAGGGGTATGTGGTCCCTATAAATGACAGGACAGAGTCAAAAATGAGGCCGTATAGGGGAATGAGGGGGTGAGTAATAGAACATGTAGAAACTGGTGCATGTTAGTGAACTCACTAACCCTGAACATGGTATAAAGTAGTGAGTTTTCCCCTCCATTCACAGGACCTAAGGATTGGGCATTACAGTTTATCTGGGCTAATGAACAGATGAACAGTAATCTCTAATTAGTCATCCAGACTTCACCAGAAGACTTCCACTTAATGAGGATTCAATACTTCTTGAAGCAGCCCAATCTACTTTGCAATTTGTGAGGAATATTTTCCTAATATCATGCTGAAATCTGCCTTTCTGCAGTTCCATCCATTGCTTCTAGTTATGTCTGCTGACACCAAGCAGAATGAGTCTAATCTGTCTTCCATAGTCAATAAATAAACATTTATTAAGCACCTGCTATGGGTCAGGTAATGTGCTATGATTAGGGAAGCAGTGAGATACACTGGAAAGGGTGTTGGAGTCAGAGGACCCGGGTTCAAATCCTGACTTGGTTAGTTTTATGTGACTGTGAATTTGCACAAGTCATCTGTGAAATGAGTTGGCTTGTAAAGTCTAAATATACAGTGTCTAGGGTAGGTATCATTGGTCCATTATCCTATTACTGTGCCTAAGGTAGGTATGGTTTGCTTGTCCTTCTCACAGTTATAGTGAGTTATTCCTTTGGGTTAGTAACTGAGTGCATGAGTGAATTCAAAGAATAAGAAATGATCCCAAGTACGATGGTGTTAATCAGAGAAGACTTCTTGTGGGAAGTGAGAAATTCTGAAAGAAGAAAAGACAGCAATAGAATGTTGGGTACCCCATCCATGGTCAGTTCTATTTTCCTGAAGCTCAAAGGACCATGGACAACCATGGACATAGCCTCTGTGGATGAAGAACCTTTATAGTCTCCCTAGAGATAGATCATGGCTCTGGGTCTGCCTAAATATCTTCTTGGCTTTTGTTGTATTTTTTATTTTGGTTCCAGTTTCCCTTTCATCCCTCCTGTTCCCTGCAGCCCCCATTCCTACTTCTGTGAGATGCTTGGAAGTAAAACTTTTCCAGTCTTTTCATGCTTCCTTCTGCCAACCCTGTAGTCTAACAACATTGTTGTTCAGTCGTTTCAGTCATGTCTGACTCTTCAGGACTCCAACTGATGTTTTCTTGGCAAAGATGCTGGAATGGTTTGCTATTTCCTTCTCCAGGTCATTTTATAGATGAGGAAACTGAGGCAAACAGGATTAAATGACTTTAGTGTCTCGAGGCTAGATTCGAACTCACAGAGATGAGTCTTCCTGATTCCAAGCCCAGAATTCTATCTGCTTTGCCACTAAAGCAGGGTGACCAAGGTTTTGCCTCAGGGCAGTGACATCTAGGAAATTACTTTTCCTCCCCCTGGAAGATTTCCTGAGATGGGAAGATTATTCTTATGGTCACCCCAGGATCTACCTTCCCCCCAACCCCTGAAGGGTATAGGTAGGACAGTGTACAGTGATAATGACACCAACAATTGAATTGTCTTCTGTACCTCTGTCACGACCCTTCTTTTCCCCCTCAATATCCTAGTTACAGCTCTTCTGGGAAGTATGCCCTCAGACGGTGCAATGGAAACAGCTCATTCTTTGTTTATGCCTATTTAATCTGATGTGAAAACCAAACATGCTGAAGATTTAAGCCTGAGTTAGAGGACAGAAGAAAGACTTTGCTGCAGTGGTTTGGCAGGAGAGCTAGGCCCTGGGAGAGGGGAGACAGGACTCAGCAGTAACCACAGCAGAGAACCCCATGGTGGGTTCTCTGAACAGAAAATGTTCCTTTCTTTAGCCTCTTCAGTCTCCTGCCCAAGGGAATCTATAGAGTTATCTCACTTACCTGGCCAGGCTCGTTCAAGCTTCAGAATCCCTATTATGTTCCCTCTACCTACCTTTCCTTCATTTGTCTACACCTGGCATATTCAGCAGCTTTAAGCGGCCCTCATAAATCAGCTTTCCAGCTAGTTTCTCATTCTTCCCGTTCTTCTCTCAGAAACTAACAATCCTCTGCCTCTCAAGCTTAAACCCACAATAAAACCAGCCTTCTTGGTACCGCGTTGCCCTAATCAGCAAGAGATAAGCTTGTGCTACGGACGCTTCCAGGGGCACGGGTCACCCTCCCTTACAGCCTGCTTCTTTGTCTGATTCAGGCCTATTGCCGGATGACAACTGGCCTACTTTCTCCAGCCGCAAGTTTCCTTTGGTTCCTGTGACCTCCCAGAGCTCTCCTCTCATTGATTAGCTGTGAACCTAATTACATATTTCTCTGCAGAGGGTAGCTTGTCTTTTCCCTGGATTGAAATCCTACCAGGTTATTTTTCTCATCTAATTCCTAGTGTAGCAGATTGGTGGACTGTTGAAGCAGAGTCTGTCTTAGGTCTCTGGGTATCATTTTCTTTTTTCTTGCTCTGTCAACCTTTCTTGAGGTAAGAGAAAATCTCCAAAGTGAATGGGAATGTGGGAACCCTTGCTCCAAATCTGAACCGTTCACCTCAAACAGCTGACCCATGCAAAATCTTGTTTCTACCTTCCCTCTTGTAAGCCTCTCTCTCTCCATTCACACAGCTAGCCCTCAAGGTCAGGCCCTTATAACCTCTCACCTGGACTACAGAGACAGCTTTCTAACTAGCCTACCTGCCTCAACCTCTCGCCACTCCAATTCACCTTCCACTCAGCTGCCGAAGTAATTTTCTGAAAATGTACACCTAAACACATCTCTGTCTCTCTGTCTCTGTCTCTGTCTCTGTCTGTCTCTGTCCCTCTCTGTCTGTCTCTTTCTGTCCCTCTCTGTCTGTCCCTCTCTAACTCTGTTTGTCTCTGCTTCTCTCTGCCTTTGTCTGTCTGTCTCTGTCTTTGTCTTTCTGTTTCTATCTCTATCTGTATATCTCTGTCTCTCTGTCTCTGTCTAACAGACTTGGTCCCTACTAGGATAACACAGGAGTTCCATCAACATGTTGCTTAAGCAAGAGTAAGGACACTATTCTCCAAAGCAGGACACACAAAGAGCACTTAGAAGAACATTTTTACTTTGCCCTAGAATATATCCAAACCTAAAATCCTGTTCCAAGTTATTCCTCTTTTATTATGGACTGCCAGCCTCTTAGTTTTTTTTCTGTTAGATGCTTCTGTCTCCAAGCCAGTCTCAAAGAGTCTTAAGAGATTCCCAGAGCCCAAAGGCCAAATGTAATCTATCTACTCTGCTCACTTCACTCTCTAGTTTTATCATTCTGTCCCACAGACCATCAAATTGGTGGGTCACTGTTGTCCTTTAGACAATTCAGTGGGTGATAGCTTTTCTGATTTTATATTAGCCCTTCCATAGTCCAGATCTCTTGGAAATATACTTCATCCCTCTTTGGCTGGGATTTTGCATAGATTTATTTGACAGTCATTTCTGGGGATACTTTTACCCTTTTTTTTTTAAAAAAAGCAATCCTATATCTTTGTTTCATGGGATGTAAAAAAAAATATATATGGTTGGAATAGGAGATAGGCTGGTTGTGCAGTGAGATCAAGGGATGGATAATCTGTGTGTTATACTGGTACCTAGGGAATGTTAAAAGGCTCAAGGACAGCTTTCAGCATAGGGGATAATAACAATGATAAAAATTGGGACCACTAGGTGGCGCAGCGGATAGAGTGCTGGGCCTGGAGTCTGGAAGACGCATTTTCCTGAGTTCAAATCCAGCCTCAGACACTTACTAGCTGTGTGACCCTAGGCAAGTCTCTTAACCCTGTTTGCCTCAGTTTCCTCATCTATAAAATGAATTAGAGAAAGAAATGACAAGTTACTCCAGTATCTCTGCTAAGAAAACCCCAAATGGGGTCATAGAGAATTAGATACAACTGAAAAACAGCATCTAACAATAATAGTTAAATGATATAGACGTGGCATTTTATCCTCATCAATCCTATAAAGGTAAGCACTATGATTACTCCCCTTTCACATATGAGGAAACCGAGGCACAGAAAGTTTAGGTGATTTGCCCAGGGTCACACATCTAATGTCTGAATTAGGATTTGAACTCAGGTCTTTCTAACTCCAGGAAGAACACCCTAACCACCAAGCTACCTCTACTTCATTGTACAAATGGAGGCATTATCGGCTGCCATGCTCAGTGGGACCGGGGACATACTTAGCCTAGTGACAGCTCTTTGAAAGGGGAGCATAACCCCTTTGACCTATAAAGTATTGTTGCTGATGATGTCATGTAGTACAAACACAGCTCCATCTGTGTCCTGGACCGCACACTATCTTCATGAAGAGATGCTGACCCCTCCTCCAACTCCCTATTGTCTTTACTTGAATTTTATTCTTGTTTTCTTCTTTACAGAAAATGACACAGAAATCACAGATTCAGAGTTACTAGCAGTTGGTACAGTTCCATATCTCAAACACTTCAATATCAAGTTGTTTTCCCACTGTATGTACACTATTTACATGGGGGATCATGGTGGGCTAAAATCTAACACAAACAGAGACAAACACAAGGGGGGGCAATGGGTAGAAGGGTGGGAGAGAACAACAGATCAGCCTTTTGATACAGAGTAAAAATTGTATTCTGGAAAAGACGCGCCAAGGCTCCATCTCTTAGGACCTTCTTTTCAGGGAGTATTCGCTGGAAGAGAGGGATGGAGGCAAAGAAGGGTTTCTCTTGTAGGGAGCTGGGTCCTTCTTGTAAAGTTTTATCTATGGTCTGGGGAGAGTTGTTAGAACAGAACTCTGTCTGTCTGTGTGTGTGTGTGTGTGTGTGTGTGTACAGGTGCACATGTGCACATGCTCGAGTGTGGATATGTTGGGGGGTAGGTGTGTTTGGGGGTGCTGATGTCAGCATGCCAAATCTGTTGTTGAGGCTAGGGCTCTGTTAGTAGTTAAATAAAAGAAGCATGTATCAGAGCCCACCAGAGTTAGGAGCACACCCTGTCTTAATAAGCACGAGGGTAGGAATGCCCTACTAATGGATAGGTCCCACTAGTAGTGCCTTGACTTTTTTTTTTTTTGGTCATTCTCTCTGATTTCATGTGTATAAGGAATTTCCAGCGTAGAAACACCCTCTACCAATATGGATTGGCAATTTAGATCTTAAGTCTTCAGTCATCTCTTAAAATCTTAGAATATTTCATGGGGCATCAAGAAGTTAAGCAGCAAATTTGTCAGAGACAGAATTTGAAGCTAGGTTTTCCTACCTCCAAGGCCAGACCTCTATCCATTGTCTTACTACAGAATAGTTAGAAAGGATCTGTACGGATATGTACTCCTATGCTCATGTGTTTGTGGGATAAGTAACTACATATATGTGGGCTGTACTGATTTCTGGAGGTCATGGTAAGAGGACAGCTGACACTGGTTTCCTGCCTTACTCTTCAGAGATTGCTTCCATTCCCTGGCTATGACTGACCCTGGTGTATATGTTGTTGAGGCTAACTTCAAAGGTCTTCTCTGAGTCTGGCCTTTGAGGGTATTATATAGACCACCCACCCATCAGGTCTACAACTTTCTTTTCTTCCACTGGAATGATACAAATTAATAATAATAAAAAGCACAACTGTTGCGTGAATTGCATGGTGAGTCTCCTGAAAAAATAAAGACAAAACTCAAAAAACAGGTGTTAGGCACCAGAGAAGGCCAGCACCTGGATATGCCCCCAACAAAGCAGGCAGCCACAGGCACCTGTGAGAGGTGAGGCTGGGAACAGTAACTCCCTCCCCTTCCCAGGTGGCAGGGTCTAGACCTGGGGGCTCTGAATGAATGTAAGCAAAGGTGGACACTAGCACCTGTGATAAACAGAATCAAGTGAGATGAAGGGGATTTCAAACGGATGTGTCTCAGATCCTTCAGGCAAGTAGCCACAGGCCCTGACAGATTGCTAGAAGAGAACAGAATGGTGTGTGTCCCTGGCTGGGGCAGGACACTGCATGCCTGAAAAGGGATTTCAAGTGGTCGAGAGGGTACAGTGGTTGGGAAACAGGACCACATGTCTGGTACCAGTGAGACATAGGTTTTGAGTAGGAATCAGTGTATCAGTAACGGGGAAAGTGTAAGTGGGTGCTTTAGGTCCCTCAATGATTAGGAAATGAATGAACCTCAGGTACTCAACAGCAGATCCTCTCATGGATGGACACAAGGGAAGGAAGACTGTCTGAGTGAGGTGGCCACGTGTTATAGTGTTGAGGGTACTTGAATTGGGGTTCGTGTCTTCTGTCTTTCTGAGAGCAGTAAATGAGTAGGATGGATCTGTAATAGGGGGGATGGGTAATGTTGGAAGACGCTTTGGAATCAAGACTACAAAAGAGTCAGTGATGGGATGGGTCAGGAATTCAAAGTGTTGCTAGAAATAGGGAGGCAAAGAGGTTTAGCAGGAATGGTTTAAGGGTGGTGAGGGAGTCTTCTGAGGGTAGGAGATACAAGATAGGAGAGAGATAACTCCATATGGTCCAATGCCTCTGTCCAAGACTAACATAGTAATTGTTCAGTGCCACTTAACAGGGGATACTGAGGGGTCTATGGAGGGCAGGGTGAGGTTGGAAAGTCTCTGGAGAAGTCACATGGACCAAGCCCCTTTGCACTACCCAGAGGCTTGGGGCCCTGCCTCCCGGGTACTCCTATCAACAAAATACCAAGGGCGACCATTCCCTGGGGAGAAGTGTCCTGCAGAGGCCGCATCAAGGAGGCCCTTGACTTAAACTATCTTCTCATCTGGCTGCATGGGGTTGGGTCTCTCCGTTTGCCTCTCCTCTTCAAAGGCCTCTTCCTCTTCCTCCTCCTCCACAGACTCCTCTTGCTTCTCTGCTTTCCGAGTCAGGGCTTCCCCCCCAGATATGGTCCCCAGCACTTTGGTGCTGTGTTCCTGAGCTTTGGCCCTGAGGGCAGCAATGCTGTTTTCTCTCAGTTCCTCTTGAGAGATGGTGGCTGCCTGGGGGTCAGGGCCCCGCTCTTCCTTCTCACTCTTGTCAAGCTTGGGCAAGGCCTGACGCTCCACCTCGGGCTTCCTCCCGGTCTCCGCAGCTGCCTCCAGAGACTTTTTGTGCATCCCTAAAAAGAATTGTTGGTATTCGGGTTTAGAAAAGCGCCTGGGCATGGGAAAGCCATCTTGAACTGAAAACAGCAAAGATAAAAGAGAGGCCAGAATTAAAGGATGAGCAGAAAGCCTTGCTTCCCACAGAAGTCACCCCAAGGCCTAAGGGCTGTGGGCATTAGGGAAAGGGATGAAAAAATAAAGCTATAGAAGTGAAACCTAGAGCCAGGGAGTGGGACAGATCAAGGATAAAGCTTCTGGGCACTCAGGGTAGGGGACCCAGGCTGAAGTGGTGGCTGGGGACCTATGTATCCAGAGCATTGTCAGCCAGTCATTCAATGAGCATTTATTAAACTCTTTCTGTATACTAGGCATGGGGAGTGGGGTAAAAGTTGCAGATACAAAGGAAGATAAAAAGGCAGTCCCTGCCCTCAAGATGTTCTTGTTGGAAATTCACCCAGAAAGTAGGGAAGAGAATGAGATTTGTGGAGGGGAGAGAGGAAAGGAGGCCAGCAACCTTCAGAGCAGGGGTTCTCAAAGTGCGGCCCGTGAGCCTTAGAAAAAGTATAACTATATTTCAATATCATTGATTTCCTTTGTGATTAATTCTATGTATTTTATTTATGTGTTTGAAAATATAATTCTGAGGAGGGATCCACAGGTTTCACTGTACTGTCAAAGGAGTCCATGGCACATACAGAGTGTGATTAAACCCCTGTTTTAGAAGGTTTCTGGGGACCCAGCAGGCAAATCAAAGGGATTCTCATTTACCTCAGGCCTCCAGATCTAGACTGTCTTATCCGTGAGCTCTAAAGCTTGGGGCAGAGAGAAGACATGGAAAAACTCTACAGCAGTGGGAGAAACTGTACACCCCCCACACACATTTACTGAGTCGGGGAAGGACCCCTCATAGGAGCCATTGAGACAGATGAGTTACTGGATATGGAGGCATAGCTCTCCAGTAAAAGAGGATGAGTTTAGGTAATATTAACTTTAACAGGCTCTCGAAGATACTTATTATCTGAGCTCTCACATGGAGACAGCAATATACATTTTCTCAGATTCTGAGCTCTGGGCAGAGATGCTTTCTCTAAGGGCAGGGCATGGGATAGATGGGATGGTAGGTCACTAATAGGGTCTCTAGGGCAGGATTTTGATTAGGGAATAGAAATACTTCATTTTCAGAATTTCAGGTCTCTTTTTCAGTCACTTCCTTCTCTTCCCTATCCCCTCATTCCATCTGGTTAGAAGTCATCCATATTCCCAATGCTTTTCTCTTTTTGGAATTAGTATAGGACCTACAAGGAAGGTCCAGACCTCTGACCTTCTAGCCCAAGGACAACTGCTTCATTAAAGGGGCCTAATGCCCTGCTAAGGGTGCTGATATCTTACCAAGTAGCCATGGGGCACAGGACTCCATGATGCCATCCTTAGCAGATTTGAGAATGGACTCTGGCAGTGGAATAGAATGGCGAACCATAGCTCCATACAAGCCATATTCTGCCATGACACTGCTCCGACCCCAGCACTTCTCCCGTTTCCTCCATTTGGCTCTGCGGTTTTGGAACCAGACCTATGGAGGGGGAAAGCAAAGAGTGGTGTAGCTAGTGAATAGAATGCTGAATAGTCACAGAGTTAATACATTTCAAGTCCCTACTTAGGCACTTATTAGCTATGTGACTATGAGCAACTCACTTAACTCTCTGGATCTCTCCTTGTCTGTAAAATAAGGGATTTGGACCAGATGACCTCTGAGACTCCTTCTAGTTCTAAATCTATACTTCCATGATCTAAGTCGTGTATTAAAGGTAAGGCTCAAAGCCTCCTAGAAACACTAACTCATACATTTTTTAAAAAACAGAAAAACACGATGAGGTCCCAACTCTGTCCATCACAGAATTCAGTGTTTCCCAAGGTGGTAGTGAATATGGTGATTATCCAGAGTCATTAAATCCCTATGTTGTAGCCCACAACTTCTTTTTTTCTCAATAGGATCTAAATGCAGACCTCTACAATAAGGAAATAGTTGGGAAAAGTATTTGGAATCAGAAAACGTGGTTTTGAAGCCTTGCTCTCCAGCTTACAGAGGGTTGTAATGTTGGGCTATATCTTCTATCTGCAAAATGGGGATCATAACTATTACCCACCTCACTGGGCTGTCAATAAATAAGATAATGCATGTAAAGCCAGATGTAAATGTCAGCTACAATCCTCACTGTAGCCTATCCCCCAATCTCTGAACCACAGGTGGAGTTGAACTTGCTGAGTGGGCAAGTCATAGGATTACAGCAAGATTAGGTCATTCGGGTAGGAAGCATCAGAGATCATTTGAACTGTCTCGTCCTCTATTTCCACATCTGTGCACTGTCCACTGAAACCTAACAAGGAAGAAGTGGAAAGTGGAGAACTGGGAAGGGAAAACAGGACCAGGCAGGTGATATTCAGATCTTGAGGCCACCACCATCATCTAGAGAGAAAAGGGACTCGGGGTGTGGCTTTTCCTAAATCTGTTCGGCAGCGAAGGGATCAAGTCGACAAAGCCAAGGACCTGAAGTCAAGAAGACTGGAGATCATAATCCTCCCTCAGACACTCACTAGCAGCGTGATGCTCTGTCTGCCTCAGTTCCCTCCTCTGTAAAATGGAGAGAACTGCAGGTACTTCCCAGGGTTGGGAGGATAAAATGAGACCATATTTGTAAGATTCCTTGCAAGCCTTAATTTAGCTGTACATCGGTGCTGGTTACTGTAGTCATTGCCACTAAGTCCCTTCATCCCGGTTTTACATGGCTTCTCAATTTTGTCTCCCTAAACTAAAGCGAGCTCACTTTACACAGAGGTAAGGGGGAAGGAAAGGGCTTGTAATTTAGATTCTTTCAGGAGCCCCAGGAGACCCCTGCCTAAGGAGAGACGAGTGATTGTTGGGCCCTAGGGTAACGGTGGAACAGGGTTTACGAGAGAAGAAAGAACCCTGCCTCGTAGTCATACTGGGAAGATTGAGGCTTGGGTGGGGGCGGGTCGCAGAGAAGGGGGAAGGCGCCCGCTTTCTCGTCTCCTGGACGCAGGAGAAAAAAAAGACCCTCATCTCTTCAGGAAATTGGAGGCTGCTTCTCTCCGCTTTGACCCCCGGGGGCAGCGAGTACCGAACCAGAGAAGAAGGGAAAGGATGGGGACGAGGATGCGGGATGGAGATGGAGATGAGGGTTGGGGGAGAGGGACAGGGAGGGGGGAAGAGATCGGCCGGGGAAAATCTATTAGTTTTCTCTCTCTGATTTCCATTCTTCTCCTGTCGCCTCTCTCTTTCTCTCCCGCCCTCCATCCATCCTCCCCTCCTTCCTCTCCTCCTCCCGCTCCACGGCCCCCGTCTCCTCCCCCCACCAGCCTTTCCCTTGCCTGTGGAGGTATCAGCTTTTGATGAAAAATTGCTCGAGCTCTATTCAGGAGGCGGCAAAAGAAGAGTCACCCCCAGGGGCAGCCCTGGGCTGATTGAAAAATAAGTTAATTTCAGTTTGAATCGATGGGCCTCAGGCACTGAAATATCACGGGAAATTAAAGCGGTGGCTCTCTCGGGAGCCTCACCATTGACCCGCACTAATTAATGCTGGGGAGTTAGCGCACGCTTCTCCGGGAGCCGAGCTTCCCCCTTCCCCGGGGACCCCCAAACACTTCTCATTTAACTAATTAGACGGGGAAAATTGGGTGTTAATTTGTTTAGGACTTTTTTTCCTCTCCCCCCCCACCGGTAGTGCCCCCCCCGCCCCCTCGTCCCTTCCCGGGGAGGTGCAGGCAGGGCTAGAGATGAATGCATGGGGTTCGCTGGCAGATGGATGCCCGGGTCACTCTGCAATCTTCTCCGAGTTGATTGCTTGATTAGGTCGTTAGCACATTAAAAAAAAATTGCTTGCCGTCTGGTGCTGGCGTGATGAGTGGGACGCGGCGGCAGCGCCTGGGTAATTTATCTTTTTATACGGCAAAGAATTTGATTTCCATCTGCAGATATATGGAGGCGCCTTTGACACCTGTTTAACACCGCCGAAGCTGACAGTTTAACTCTTTGTGGTCACCCTGGCGAGGGTGAGGTGGAGTGGGGGAGGTAGGAGGAGGAAGAATGACAGCTGTAGCACCCACCCACCCGACGGCCCCAGACCCTGGGGCAGGTTTGCATGCAAACACTGGATTTCCTCCCCGCCCCCGCGCCACTTCTACTCAGCTCTTAGGGATTCGGAGCCCGCGAAGAGTGAGCCAGTAGAGGGCTCTGCCCCACGAAGCACCAGGGGGAACGCGAGTGGATTGTGGACGCCGCTGGTGCAATCATCACGAACACTCCATTTCCTGCCAAAGCCAGCAGGTGGAGGAGTAAGACCACTGACAATTCTAGGCATCTGTTTCCCCCAGCCGGTGGGACGAATGGAAGGATGCTTTGACTTTCCCCGGGGCAGTCTGAAGGTGATGGCGGTGCAGGAGGAAAGAAAATTTCTCCCCCTCCCTAACTCTTCATCCCCCAGCCCAGCCTACTCTTTCCCATAATGCAGAGAGAACGCCATACTGAGGTGCCCCTGGCTAGGGTTCACAAAGTCGATATTGTTTCCTTGAAGGGGCAAGCCAAGGCTTCCCTGAAACCACCTCCAAACAGATCTTAGGCTTAAAAAGGAGCTGATAAAACCTCGGCCACAACCTGGGTTTGTATTACAGCAGGTGACTGCACCCCACTGGGTGGTTTCTCTCCCCTCAAGGGTGGGGAGTTTATTCAGACAGCCTCTGGATCCAGTCGCTGTGCCTCCCCCCCCCCCTCCAGATATCAAGTACTCAGACTAGGCGTAAAGTAAAATGACAGGATCCAAGATATTTACCTGGAAAGGATTTAGGAAACCATCTGGTCCAAAATTATCATTTGGCAGTTGAGGAAACCGAGGCTCAATGAGGTAAATTGATCACCCAGGTAGTAAATATCAGAAATGGGGAATGAGCTCCCTCCTCCCTGAACTCTAAATGCAGGACTCTTTCCAATACATCTAGCTGCTAATTAAATTTACTTCTGAGTAAACTGAGCTTATAAGTCCCCAGATTCGGCTCTTATCCAGCTCCTTCTTGCCCTGTGGGGTGGGCTGGGAAAGGGTTAATCACCAAGATATAAAATGGTTTGCCAAAGGTGCCTCCCTGGGTGCCTCTCTGGCCTCCCTTTATTTCCCAGCTTCCTCTCTTTCTGCCCTGTATTTCCACTAGATGGTCCTACAAAACACAGTGCTGCAAAAGAGGAAGTTATCACCTGAAACCCAGCACAGCTTCACCCCCATCACCTCTGGCAGTCTCCTCATAAGCACCAATATGGGAAAGAACTAGATATGCATTATAAAAATCCAAATGTTCTACCCACTTAGACCTGGGGACTCTCCCAGGCCTCTCTTTTGACCAATAGGGCTTGAATAAGCCACTGTATCATGATTTCCTTGGCCCCCCATAAAGAGATTTCAGGGAGTCTTGGAATTTGGGATAAATATAGATGATAGATATACATATACATATATACATATATCTTAATTAACTTCAAACTGAATAGTATTTCCTTCAATTATTTTAAAACATTCTGGGAACAGGTGTGTGGGTCAAAGGGGTCTTAATAATCCCCTGTATTAGATGGAGGCCAGATCATTTCTGGGTAACTAAATAAAAACATACATTCAGTGCTCCTTCATATCATTGGTATTTGACTTTTCCCCCCTCCATTTTTATGTTCCCCATCCACAGCTTAAGAAATCCAACATTCTTTTCTCCCCTATTCTCTCCCCTGCCCCTATAAAAACCAATATAGGTTAAGATAGGGGGTGGGGCATGATGGGAAGAGCACTGTACTGGGAGACAGAAGATCTGGGTTCGACTCATGATTCTGACACTGCCTGTGGGATCGTGAGCAAATCATTTCATGTTTCTGAGTCTCAGTGTCCTCGTGTGTAAGACGGTAATAACAGTTGCACTGGGAAGTAGCTTCACTTAGTGGACAAGATGCCAGATTTGGAGTGAGGAAAATCTGAGTTCAAATCCTGCTTTTGATTCACCTAGCTGTGTGACCAGGAGTCTATTATTTAACATCCCTGAGCCTCCCTCAAGTCTCTAAGACTCTAAGTGATGTACTGGTCACATGATCTACTTCAGTGGAGAGAATTCCCACACCAAGAAAATCACAGGTCTCTGATATATTGACATATAATATTGATATATATTATATAATATCATATATTTATATATATTGATATATTGCACACTGTCTACCTCACTGGATTAGAAGGAAGAGAGCACTTTGTAAAAAGTAAAGGGTTAAGTAAATGAGAACTATTAAGGAATGACTGACTTAGGATGTGAGAACTCTTTATGAGGGGAACCCCCACTTCTGAACCCCTCAAATTATACCACATAAGTGACAACATGGGAGGCATTATGGTAGAGAGGGCAGAGTGCTGGCTGAACTTCAGTTCATAGCTCATCTCTGATACTTATGACCTCTATGACCTTGGACAGGCCTTTTCAGGCCTTAACTTCTGTAAAAATAAGGAGGTTGGGCCCAGTGCCTTTGCATGCTCCTTCTGGCTCAAAATTGATATGTATTGTGGGCCCTATGATGAATATTTCTTATTCACTACATCAACTGGTTAAAAAAAAAAGGCAGATTGCTCTTCATGAAGCCACAGTGTTAGCTAAAAGCACATTTCCATCCTAGGGGCTAGAGAAAATGTGTTGTCTCTGCTTTCAAGCTGCGAAGTGAGGCTTGACAGGCCTCCCTCTGAAGCCTCTTTTATTTCTGACTCATGACACTTAGCTGTGCCTCAGGACGGGCTCATCACCTGACAAACTGGGAGCTGACCACGGGGCTTAAAAGGGGAAGAAAAAAATAACAACATATACATATATATGTGTGTGTGTATGTATGTATATACATATATGTATATATAAACTTATTTATATTTATATATAAACATATATTTATATATATATACACACACGTATACTATAAATGCATGTGTATAGATGGGTACATATGTATATAAAGTGCTATTATATATAAATGTCATTATATTATTTATCTATAGCTATCTATCTGTATATACACACATTAATGTTTGCAGAGCTCTGGAAGGTAGGTGCTATTGTTATTATTATCCCCATTTTGTTCTTCTTGTCCAATTGTTTTGTTTGTGTCTGACTCCCTGTGACCTCATTTGGGGTTTTCTTGGCAGCAATACTGATCTGCTATTTCCTTTTCTAGTTCATTTTTACAGATGAGGAAATTGAGGCAAAAAGGGTTAAGTGACTTGTCCAGGGTCACACAGTCGGTCTAAGGCTCCATTTGAACTTGGGTCTTCCCGATTCCAGGCCTGGTGCTCTATCCACTGCGCCACCTAGTTGCCGTATTCCCATTTTGCAGATGTCCAGATGAACACACTGAGGTAGGCAGAAGCACAGTGACCTGCCTAGGGTCTAGTGCTCTATCTACTGAGCTGCCTGGGATAGAATAATGAGAGAACCCCTCTTTTGGAGACCTATCCACCTCCTTGTTCTGTTCCCCAGACTGTAAGTGACTTGATTTGGTGACAATTGGCAGAGGTCAATTTGGCTGAATGTGGATGTTCAGGGTATCCTGTGTGCCTCAGGTGACCACTCTTCCCTGACCCCTTTCCTTCCCTTCCCTTAGCATCTCTCTCCAGTTTTCCAGCTTGGTTTGTATATGCTCTAGTTGGGCAGTAGAGGTCCCATCCTTAGACACCAGTGGCATCTCAGCTTCTGACATGTGCTCTGGGGACAAAGACGGGAGAGAACAAGTACCTAGATACGGACACGTAAGCTGAATCAGTGCTTGCCAGTCGCTCTGAAACTCAGAGCAGCTGCTACCTCTCCTAGGTAAAGCCAGGTCCTCTCCTGGATCAATGATGCTTTTATAATAGGGATAAAGACTCAGGATTTCCTCAGGGCCTGAAAATTCCAGCTTTAAGAGAAGCCTGGGTAATGTATACAGAAACGTTTAGAACCGAGTTACCCTCTTGGGCCTCACAACTTTAGACAGAATGAGACCAGGCCTTCAGGGCAAGATTCTGTTTTGCCCAGAGATGCTTTCCTGAGGAACTCAGTGCCAAATGGCACTTCACCCTGGGAGCCATCCAAGGCCTTGTAAGCCACTTGAGAAGAGAGTCTGTGCCATATCTATCTTTGTATCCCCAAGGCCTAGTATAGTAACCTGCATGGAGTAAGTGCCTAATAAATGTTTGCCCAACTGAATGGATTTGTCTTCTATGATGCCAGGCTCTTGACTTGGGCCAGGTAATGCTTAGCTACAGGGAAGAAATCTAGGTGGTCAAGAAGAGAAGATATGGAAGCAGAAGCCTTGGAGAAGAGTTGTCACCAGAGCAGATATCTATTCCTAGTACTTTTTATGATTTTTTAATGTTTTTTTTTTTTTGCTTTTTGCAGGGGGGAAGGTAGGGCAATTGGGGTTTGGTGACTTGCCCAAGGTCACTCAGCTAGTAAGTGTTAAGTGTCTGAAGCTGGATTTGAACTCAGGTTCTCCTGACTCCAGGGCTGGTGCTCTATTCATTGCACCACCTAACCACCCTCTCCTGGTACTTTTTAAAGTTTTTCTTTTCTGTTAGATTAGGTTTTCAAACATGGAGTGACTCCTAGAAACACTGGTGTGTGTGGTATATACAAAGAAGTGAGTCATTAATGAAGGCACTTACCTGTTTCCCCTCCTCAAACTCTGCTCTGTTTCTCTGGACTAGGATAGGGGTAACACACAGTATGGGCACCCTGGGAGCAACAGCTAGTTATAATAAGGAGGACCACAAATGGATAGATCAGAGATAATAGTGGCAGGTACTTTTCCCCTCCAAGATATTGTCTGTGGCTAAAATCTGCTTGAGGATCTCCACAGGGGACCCTGGATGTGCACGCTCATATTTGGGTATGGGATTTCAAAGATTCCAATTTCTAATAGCATTTTTGTTAATTAGGAACCTAAGTATAAACATGTCCATGTGTAATGTGCCCAACACATGCCCAGGAGGCTCTGTGCACACCTAATATTGAGAATTTTTCTTCCAAGTTCTCAGATGCAGAGAGCCAATAAAGTTTTAACTTAATTTTTTTTGAGGCAATTGGGGGTTAGGTGACTTGTTCATGGTAACACAGCCAGTGTCTGAGGCAGGATTTGAACTCAAGTTCTCCTGACTCCAGAGCCAGCACTCAATCCACTGTGCCACCTAGCTGCCCCTCTTAAAGTTTTAATTTAGAACAAAACCAAAATAACCTACTTTTTTCTCTCACTTCCTAGAACCTTCTTACCTTTCTTAACTTTCCAGCCTGATTTCAGGGTACTCCCTTCATGCATTCCTCTAAAATACAACCCAATTCAGCTTTCTCTTCTCTAATTTTACCTAACCTCTTCCCACTTTTACATTTTTGCACAGACTATCCCCCCAGCCTGGAATAGGCTCATTTTCTCCCATTCCTTCTCCTTCAAGATCCAGTTGCTGCCTTTCCCATGAAGGCTCCTTTCCTTCCTGGGATTCAGTATCAGTGCTAGGTAGGTATAGAACTTAGTGTCTGGATTCCCCATTCCCTAGTGGAGAGAACCCTATTCACTAGACATGTTTTTCTAAGTATAAAGGTATAATAAAGTAGGCACTTGTCACATCTATGGTCTGTAGTCCCCATACTACAACTCTTGAAGAACATGCTGGAAGAGTTCATATCCAGGCCACATTTTTTAGGTCAAGAGTCAGGGACAACTCAGGCTAACCCCTGCCTAGTAAGGAGGAGGCATGGAACCCTCCCCCCCCCCCAAAGAAAAAGATCCACGTGCCATCTACTGCCTGAAACCAAGGGACAAAATGGATTAGAAGTCCAGCTAAGAGAGGGTTAAGAAGAATTTCCAGTTGAAGGAAGGAAAGAAGCCTTACAAATATTATTTCATTTGAGCCTTATAATAACCCTGAGAGGTAGGCACAATTATTATCTTCAGCTTACAGTGGAGGAAGCTAAGGCAGACAGAAGTTCAGTGACTTGCCCATGGACACTCAAATAGTAAGTGTCTGAGGCTAGACTTGAACTCAGGTCTTCCTGCCTCTAGGCTCAATGCTGTATCCACTGAACCACCTAGCCACTTAGATTTAGGCAACAGGACTATTTCTACCTAGCGTGATGTAGAGTGCTCTGCACTTGGATTCAGGAGACTTGGGTCTTAATCCCAGGTGTGACATCGACTAGCTTGGTGATCTTAGGCAAGACAGTCAACCTTCAAACCTCAGTTTTCCTATCTGTAAAAGAGGGATAATATTATTTGTACCACCTACCCCGCAGTATTGTCATGGAAAAAGCTCTCAAGCCTTAAGGAGCAATGTCAATGTAAGTTATTGTCACTCAAATGTGGTTAATATTCTGTGATTTCAGACAAGAGGTTTCACGTCTGCCTCCAAATACCAATAGCCCACCACATAGGCATATCCTTAGCCACAAAAGAAGATACGCACACTTCTAATAGAAAACACAGTAGGCAGATCTAACAGCAGCTCTCACTTTTCTTTAATCTCACTCTCTCCATCTCACTCTCTCTCTGTCTCTCTGTCTCACTCTTTCTGTCTCTTGTTCTCTCTCTTTCTCTGTCTCTGTCTCTCTCTCTCTTTCTCTCTCTGTTTCTCTGTCTCTCCTCTCTTTCTTTCCCCCCACCCTTTCCCCCTTGTCTCTCTCTCTTACTTTTCTTTCCTTCACTGGAAAATCAAGTACCTTCCATTGTGGATATTTGACCTGACCACTACGGGCTATGCTTTTAGGGTCTGCTTCTGACTTGGAAATGCTGGGTACTGACAGTCCAGTATCAATTGCCACATGCTCTGGTTTGTGTGTCTTCAGGTCCCCTCCTGACAATGAATACCCACTGGTTGATGAGTCTCAATGATTTTCCCAAGAATGACCTTGGAGGCCTTGCTGGAGTGTCTTCCTTTACAAAAAGCCACCAAACACAGATGCCTTCACAACTCGCCCACGGCTAGCCCTCTTTTTGGAGACACTTCCCGCCTCCTCCTTCTCTTGCCTACAACCCACAGTCAGACTTAGCTCTCAGGCTCTCGGTAAGATAAGACGTTGGCAGCCATTTTGTCTCTCCATTATTCAGGCTTCCTCACTCCAAGGAAGCCACTTTCCTCTTCAGGCTGGAAGCTGATTAATTTAACCTTATTGTTGGCATGATTTAGTGCCCTGACACACCAAACCCCACTCAGCACTTCTAAGGCCATATTTCAGCAGAGCAGCTTTCAGGCCTGGACCCCTTAGCAGTGTGGGCTCCAGTGGCCTCCAGGTGGCCACTCAAGTTTCTTATTATTATACTCATGTCCAGGTGAATCACAGGAATGGACAGGACCTCAGAGTTCATTTGGTCTCTCCCCTACTCAACTCAAGCCACTTTTTTTTTTGGAGGGCAGTTGGGGTTAAGTGACTTGCCCAAGGTCACAAGGCTACTTTTTGTGTTAAGTGTCTGAGGCCGGATTTGAACTCAGGTCCTCCTGACTCCAAGGCCGGTGCTCTATTCACTGTGTCACCTAGCTGCCCCTCAAGCCACTTTTCTTTCATATAATTCTCTCCAACAGGCACATATGTTTCATCCCCTCCAGACAATAAAAATTCCTGAAGGTCAAGGACTATCTTTGGGTCTGTCTTTGGATCTTCAAGTAGCACAGAGGCTGACCTGTAGGCTCTCGATACACGATTGCCAAATTGCTAAGGATGAATAGAGGACTGACTTTAGCATCAGGAAGACAAAGAACAAAAATTCAAGTCTGGTCTCTGACATATAACTGTGTAACTTAATATCCCAGTACCAAAGGCAACTCTCTTACTACAAGTTACAGATAAGTTGTTGGTGGGATCCCATTTTTTTTTTAATCTTCCTATTACTGTTTTGTTTTGTTTGGAGGAAGGCAAGGCAATTAGGGTTAAGTGACTTTGCTGAAGGCCACATGGCTAGTAAAGTGTTAACTTTCTGATGTCAGATTTGAACTCAGGTCCTCCTGAGTCCAAGGCTGGTGCTCTATTCACTGTGCCACCTAGCCACCCCTCCTATTACTTTTTATTTCTTCTATTCCATTCTAATCTATATTACTTTCTATTACTTTTCTTCCCATAAAGACTAGGTACATTTAAAAGGCAAATCTATTTGTAGGACCACCATACTCAAAAGCACTAGGAAAATCAAGGACCCAAAGGAGAGAATTAGCTGTATATATTACTAATTATTACAATTATCACCTATTCATCCTTCAGTATGTTGAAGATTATTGTGACTGTCACAATGGAAATTCATTTCCCATCACCTAGACTTTATATCAGGTAGGATTTCTCAGGATTACAGATCATAGACTTTTGTTTTTTAGGAAATAAAAAAACTTAGAAATATGACTGTAGTTGACATGTGGCCCCAGGCATTCTGATATCCTGAATAAGATTTTTGTACTCAGCTCTCCCACCCCATCCCCAGACCCAGAGATATTGAGAAGTGTGAAGGGCACCTTTCCCCCAGCACACACAAAAAGACCTAATAAAATGGAACAAACAAAAGTCAGTCCTACAGGGATATGTTTGGTCCCTACATGATCCTTAACACTTGTAGCCGCATCACAGTTAGGGACTTGTAGCAAAGACCCAGGCCTTAGCTACGGGTTGACCTGAGACTCGAATCCAAGCTGGCCTGCTAAGGTTTCGACCAGTTAGACCACTCTCATTCTTAGGGCGATTCTGGAAGCAGGCTCTGCCACCCTCACCAGCAGGGAGTCCTCTGATTACCCTCTGTTCAAGGCTATTGTTAGTCTTAACAGTGACAGTTCTGTCTATGAGGTGTATAAAAAAGAAATGAAGCAAGATGAGAACCATAAAAGGTGGAACATGGGCTGCATAGCTAATCAGAGCATTTTCTTCTGATAAAGGTCAGAGGCTTTTAGAACTGGCTGGCACCTTACAGATCATGCAATCCAACCCCCTTGTTTTATGACTGAGAACCCTAGGTTAAGTGACTCTTCCCAATTCTTGCAGTGAGTTAGCGGCGGGGCTGGGATTCAAGGCTATGCCTCCTCATGTGCAGCCCAGTGATATACCACAGTGCTTCCTCCCTGAAGGTGGGAACCTCTAAGAGTAGCTGCCCTCTCACCCCCAAAACTCTTCCGCCTTCTCACACATACACACACATGCATACACACGCACACACACACACATGCACACACACTTCTAAATATGGCTAGGTTCAAAAATGCCTCCCTTTCACTCTAGCTATCTTACCATGTCCCTTGCCCTCATTCCAAGAGAAAAACAGTAAGTAACTAAGAAAGGATTTTTTGACCTTTCTTCAAACAATCCCTTTTTCTACACCTGGCTTAGAGTTAAAACTAAGCTTGACTTAGAACTCTGGACAGTCTCAGACTCCAAAACACCCCTATCTTTCAGTCCTGGGACACTTTGTAGAAATAGGCTCGGCTAAGGTTGGGGTGACTCAATGGCTGGCATTTCACTTGTTATCTCGTTTTATCCCCAAAACAACAACAATGGGGCGTTTTGGGGGTTGACTCATCAACCAGTGGATATTCAGTCTCAAGAGGGGACCTTAAGAGACACAAGGCAGAGCATGTGGTGATTGGTATTGGGCTATTAGTGCCCAGTCAGAAGCAGACCGTGAACGTATAGCCCATAGTGATCATGTCAGATAGCCACAATGGAAAGTACTTGATTTTCCAGTGAAGGAAAGAAAAGTAAAATAGAGAGGGAAATGTTATGATTATCCCTGTTTTAAAAATGAGGGAACTGAGCCTGGAGGAAGTTAAATGTCTTGCTCAGAAACACTCAGTGTCTGAGGCAGGATTTGAACTCAGGTCTTCCTGACTCCAAGTCCAGTACCATTGTGCCTCCTGTAAGGGAACAAGTAGCAAGACAATGTCTTTCATGCAAGAGACATGGAGTAAGTGGGAAAAAAACACTAGATCTGGAGTCAGAAGACCTAAGTTTGAATCTTAGTTCTGTCACTTTATACCTGTGAGACCTCAAGTGAGTCACTTTCTCTGGACCCCCATTTCCTCAGCTGTAAAAAGAGGGGGGTTTCCCAGCCCTAACTCTGTGGATAAATCCTGTTCTACCTTTTAGTCTTACACATCATTGCCCCCTTACCCAGTCTCCTCCCCATCCATTCCCTCTTCACTCAGATGTAGAAGACAGTAGTGATCATCCCTACCAGGCTCCTAAGGGACCCTTCTAGGAGGTTCTGGAACCTCTGCTTGGCCCAGGAAGGAGCAGGGTCTATTACTCCTTCAAGGTCTGCCTGCTCTGCTCTGGCCCTTCCCACTTTATAACACTTTATGCCCTTCTGATTCCACTAATATTTAGTGTTATTTTTCTGTCAGGTCTGACTCTTCATGACCCCATTTCAGGTTTTCTTGGCAAAGATATTAGAGTGATTGGCTGCTTCCTTCTCCAACCCATTTTACAAATGAGGAAACTGAGGCCAACAGGCTTAAGTGACTTGCTCAGAGTCACACAGCTAATAAGTGCCTGAGGCCAGATTTGAACTCAGGTCTTCCTAACTCCAGGTCCAGCACTATCCATTACACTACCTGGCTTTCAGCCCTTTGGAGTATCAGTGAGGAAAGAGTGGGGCAGTCCAGTCTCAGCTTCTCCATGCAGGGGTGCACAGTGGCTGATGCTGGGCTGGATAACTATTTATCAGGCTGGCAGAGCCTTAAACCATTTTATCCAGGGCTGCTGACTATACTGCTTCTATAGCCATCCCTCCACACTAATAATGAGTTACCACTGATCTCTGATTAGAGACATTCAAGGCGTTCAAGGACTCTGGAATGTCACAGAGATTACGCTGGCAGGATTGGTAGGTCTTGAGAACCCTCTGTTGCAGGGGATGTGGCTTTTAACCACACGCTCCATCTCTGGTACCCTTTAACAAATGGCTTCCCCCATCCTCCTGATGGGTTGAATCAAATGGTAGGAGATCCACTCTGCCCTAAGCCCTTATTCAGCTACAATAGGAAGCAGGACAGCAAAACCCCATTCACTCCCTTTCTCTTTCTCAATCCCTCTGGCACCTCTCACATCCTAACTGGCCTCTGGTGTTTCAGCTCTCACCTAATCCTCATTTCAAAACCTAGTATTTCCATTAAAAAACCAAACCAAACCAAAAAACCTCTCCCATATTCCCCTCCTAGCCAATAACTTTCTGCAAAAATTCCCAAAGCTTTTTGAAATCTTGTGCTAATTTACAATGTCCCGGAGAGTTGGGTTAGGTGTCACATGATCCTTCCTCTTTGAAAACTCAGAAAAACTCAATGAGTTCCTGAAGCCCCTGCCTATTATAGTGACTCCTGGTCCAACCACTCACTCAAGAGCTGGATTTTCCCATGGTCATCTATCTCAGAGAGGTATGACATGGGACTGGTGGGTCTTTATTCTCCTCTGTGTAAAAATCCTCTGAACTTCTCCAGAATATCCCAGGGAAACAGAGGATGAGTGAGTCTCCCTCCCCACACTCCACTGGACTCCCTGGTTTGAAAAAGAATTCATACAGAGGGGATAACAGTGCCAGGCCTTGACATAGGAAGACCCACCTTCCCGAGTTCAAATCTAGCCTCAGATACTTACTAATTGTGCACCCTTGGCCGAGTCACTTAACCCGGTTTGCTTCAGTTTATTCCTCTATAAAATGAGCTGGAGGAGGAAATGGCAAACCACTCCGGTATCTTTGCTAAGAAAACCCTAAATGGGTCTAAAGATTTGGATGTGACTGATATGACTGAACAACAATGAAGGGCCCAAGGTGCTACTCTCTACCACCCCTGAAATCCTCCCATTCAAGCTTTGGCGAGCCCTTGTCTAACCATATGTAGTAAAAATAATAGTATTTATAGAATCCGGTTTGCAGAATGCTTTACAACTTTACATTTACAACTTTACCATCTTTGCAACTCATTTTTTCAGATGAGGAACCTGAGACAAGCAGAGAGGTTAGGTGACTCACTCAGAGTCTCACTGCTTGTAAGTGTCTGAGACTGAATTTGAACTAGAGTCTCCCTGATTCCAGGCCCGGGACTCTATCCACTGTGCCACCTAGCTGCACTTTTAGTACGGTTTTTAGTCCTCGGGAAGGAAAGGACCATTTGTACATTCAGAAGAACTCCCCTAACTCAAGTACCAGAGCATTATCCTAACAATCCCTAACATTTATTAAGGGCACTGTCCCTGATACTAGTGTGACAGTCAGCCAACTGTCTACTATGTTCAAGTGCTGTATGAGGAGGGGCTATATATGATAGGTGGGAGGAAAGAGGGTTGGGGGAGGAAGGTACTTAAACCCCCTATGAGTGTGGATCTATGCCCTGATGCCACCAATGCCACAACCCACAAAACAGAGGGTAGCCAAGCTTCATGGTACAGAGTCTCTGCCACCCATCAAACCCCATACCCACCACTGCGATCATGATATCTGGAGGGCAACAGGACATGCTCCTTCCATCCTCCACGAGTTCAATATCTGGCTCACACTCTTTTTCTCCTCCCCGACTTCTGCCTTCATACTAGGGACTTTAACATACATACCAATACATTCGCAAACATCCCAACCTCCTAATTCTTCAATTTACTCATTTTCCAGGACCTACTCCTCTACCTTACCACAGCTATGTACAATGGTCATACTTTGATCTTGACTGTCACCCACAAGTATTCTACGTCCATGTTCAGGGACTCTCAAATTCCTTTATTTGATTATAATGTTATGATTTTTTCTCTCCTTCTGCCTTGCAAGTTCAACCCTGTTCTTCATCACCACCTTAGTTCTTCCACAGACCATCATCCCTGCACTTGGCTACATTCTCTTCCCTTCCCCATCTTGACCCTTTGGTGAACCAGTTCAATTCTATGCTGTCTTCTTCTCTCAATCCACTTAAATCTCCCTCTTCTCTCCTGTTCTTCCTCTCATATCACTCAGATACCTTCTGCTAAAATCTCTTCAGTCCTTCCATGTCTACTGGCTGTTTCTCTACTATCTACAAATATGTCAGTGTCTCCCTATCCTCAAAAAACCATCTAGTCCCTAATCTCTACCTATAGAATATCTCAAAGACATCTTAAGTTCAGCATATCCAAACTAAACTCATTATTTCCTCCCTCCCCCATCCTCCCTTCTTCCTAACTTCCCTATTACCATGCAGGGTACCACCATCCTCCCAGGAAGCCATGTAGGTCTCATCCTTGAATCCTTTTCTCTTGGTCACTACCTCCTCTCCTCCCCTCATATCCAACCAGTTTTCAAATCTTGTCCTTTTTACCTTTGTTACATCTCTTCTTTCCTGACAGTACCATCTCCTTGGTGTAGGACCTCATCTCCTCATGCCTGGACTATTGTAATAATCTTCTACTTGGTCTCCCTGCCTCTTCTCCCCCACACCAATAAATCCTCCCCTCAACTGTGAAACTGATCTTCCTAAAGGCAGGTCTGACCATATCACTTCCCCTCCCCATTCAATAAACACCAATGACTCATTACCTCTAGGATAAAATATACAATTCTATCTTTGACTCTTAAAAAGCCCTTCCTAACCTTGCCTCTTCATATTTTTCTAGTTTTCTTACAGGAGTAAGATACTCCTTTTCACATACTCTGTGATCCTCAGAATTGGGGTTAATTCTGGACCTTAGTATAGAGTAGCTTATTTCCAGTGAGTACTTAATGAATATTAATATAATTGGATTGACTCCAAGGGTTATTTTTCAAACTTACCTCATTTTCCTGAGGCTGCTACAGTTAAAGAATATAGGTACTAAATGCTGGGAGTAAGCCCACAAAACATTCTGTCTTTGAGCATTTTCACTGATTATCCTGATACCTGGAATCCTCTCTCTTCAGCACTATCTCCCAGCTTTCCTGGCTTCCTTCAAGTTTCAGATCGTCTCCCCTTGTACAAGAAGACTTTCCCAATCCTCTTAATACTAGTGCCTTTCCTCTGAGACTCCCTCCAATTCAGCCAATCTATAGTTTGTTTGTACATAGTTATATAACCTTAAGCCCAAAGTCTATTGGTATGTGACTGTCTTCTCATTGGTTGCTGTGTTGTTATGTTTGCCCTTCATTTTTGAAGAGGACCATGACATCAGAGAAATGATGACAAGACTTGCAGTTGACTTTGATTTGAGTGAGAGAGGGCTTTGCAAGGTCACTGGCCTCACTTTCTCCTCCAGAGCCATCTGGGTCCAATTGCCAGACATTCATCAGAACGACTGGAGATGGCCCAGGATGATGATTGAATGCCCTTCCCTGTGTGAGGATGGGTCAGGGTGAAGTTGGCCAAAGAAGTCTTCACTCTGCTCAGAGTGATGAGCAAGACATCAATCTCCACCAATGAGGAGACGGTCATATTCTAGCGGACTTTGGAAATGGGCTCACAATTTGCATGTTGACCCCATTAGACCTTGAGCCCTCTGAGGGGAGAGATCAGTTTTGAGGTTTGGGGTTTGTTTGGTTTTTTGTCTTTTTTCTTTTTGTATCCCTAGCACTTAGGACAATGCCTGACAACACAGTAAATACTTAACAGATTCTAATTGACTGATAATAGTCAGGGTTATATGATCTGACTAAAGGTGTGCATGAGGCCGATGACAGACAGCTCTTATGAGGCAAAAGGACACAAGCAAAAAAACAAAAGCAAAAACCAAACAAAACCAAACCAGTTGACCAGGCCTAAATCACCTTTCCATGAAGTCTTTCCTGATTTTTCTCCCCAGATGAAAGTAAACTCTCCCTCTTCAAATTTCTTGTCCTGGAATTTCTTTATGGAGACTTCTGCTTTGCCCTTAATCACATTCTACCCTGTATCATACTTAATTGGGTATTTGCCTTATCCTTCCTATTAGATAGTAAACTCTCTGAGGACTAGAATGGTGTAATTTTCCAACCTTTTTTTTGTCTTTTTGGAATACAATTGGGGTTAAGTGACTTGCCCAAAGTCACATGGCTAGTGTCTGAGGTCGGATTTGAATTCAGGTTCTCCTGACTCCAGGCCCATGCTCTATTCACTGAGCCACCTAGCCACCCTTAATTTTCCAATCTTTATATGCCTACCACCCATTTCTGTGTCTTGAACATAGAAGGTGCTTAAATTAAGCAATGTTTGCTTAATTGAATTGTATCAGATAGGTTATTCAAGTGGCAAATGAAAATTTGTTAGTGAAAGAGTAAGCGCTATAACTAAGGAACAGTAACTGAGAGTTGTTTGCAGCCTTTACTTAAATCCTTTAGTTTAGGATTTCCTCAAGGCTCCCCTGCAGCCTCTAAGATTTTAGAGTTATCCAAAAACTAGCCGTGTGACCTTGGGCAAGTCACTTTACCCCAATTGCCCTCCAAAAAAAAAGGCAAAAAAAAAAAAGATTTTAGAGTTATTTGTGCAATGAGCAAATTGCTAACCCACAGGTCAGTGGTACCAAACAGAGATTCTGAGCAGCAATCACAGGAATCTGTCATTCATCCCTGTAAACCTGTCAGGACCAACCTGAAGTCTTTTTGTATGCTTCGTTCTCAAAGAACACTTCTCCCTTGACAGAAAAGTCAAGCTATGTACAATAGCAAGAAGTGACCTGGCAAGGGTTTACTCCTAAATGTTTAACAACTGGCTCTCCAGAAGAAAAAAAATGTGCACAAGACACATTTTTTTAGTTTAATCTGCATTATTAATGTTTCATCCATCACTTTCTTAAGTTTAAACAATCAACAGAATGATAAATCAAGACCTAACTTGTAATATGTGCTAATTTATGAATAAATGCTCACATACACACAGAAAATTGAACAATGAGTTTTTGAAGCCGCCCCTGCTGGCTCCAGCACAGGGCTGAGGGACCGCCTGCCTCTCTTCTTCCACATCTTACCTCTAGGGAACAAGATGGTCTTTCTTGGTAATTCTCTCCTCATTTTTAGTTGAGAGTTTTAAAGAAATTGACCTACCTTGCTTAGGCCTTATCACCTCCTCTAGCTGCCTGTATGAGGCAGGGGATAAAGTTATTTTAAAAATAGAACATAATCAACTAATAATAATAATAAATAACAACAGCATTTATGTGGTGCTTTAAGATTTGCAAAGTGCTTTACAAATATGATCTCATCTTATCCTCACAGCCATCTTGGAAAGTTGATGCTATTATTATCCCCTTTTAAAGAAGAGGAAACTGAGACCGACAAAAGCTGAGTGACTTGCCCAAGGTCACACAGCTAATAAGTGTCTGATGTCATATTTGAACTCAGGCTTCTCCTGACTCCAAATCCTGCTTTCAGTTTGCTGTGTCACATAAATGAAAATGTGATCTACAGGGAATGAATCCTAGAGAAGTAATTTGTTTCGAAGTTGAGACCTGGTCATACAGAGCAATGGGAGCAGGGACAAAACATCATGATGGCAGTCCCTTGGGAGTAGCCAGTAAATCACCATGGAGACAATTAGGATAAGCATCTTTTCCATTCAAGGTTGAAATCCGTTTTAGGCAACTAACTCTAAGGCTGCTAGAAATGCAAATGCACACACGATCTAACTCTTTCATTGAGATTTCATGGGGAGTGATATTTTTGCCTGGTATGGGGGCACAGGATGGACTGGAGGGAATAGGACATGATCTGATTCTTTATCCAGGGAATTATCAAGCACCACATTTGCCCTCTACCTCCTTTTGTGTCCCGGCCCCAACTAAGGTAGATTTTATACCACAGGGGAAGCCTGCATCAGTGCTAAAGGTATCCCTATTCCAGCTTGTAACATTTCAGTCCATATAGTCACTAAAAAATGGATCAGACACCAGAGCTGGGGATCACCTGTAAGTTTTCTGAGTGGGAAGAGGAGACCAGGAGAACTAGGAGCCTGGGCTGACTTGGGGAGAGAATGAGGGTGCCTGCCTGGCTGGGAGGGACAGGAAAGAAACTTTCCCTTTTCTCAAGAGGATGGGGGCAGTAAAAAAGGGCAGGAGCGCAGCTCTGTTCTCAGCAGGAGATTCAGTAACCCCTAGATAAATCCCATTAGCCATAATTCCCAGCCTTTTTCACATATGATCCAGGGCACATCCACTCACTGCATCGTATGGCTGTTAGAGGCCTTCAGGTAGGAACAGGGAAGGGCCCTGTCACCATAGAGAGTAAGCAGAGCCCAGGATCCACATGGATTTCTCCCTTCTCAGGTTACTTACTGTCTCTTTCACAAAATGTATTTTTTTATATTTATGAGTATAAATCTTGCCTTCTCAACTATACTATAAGCACTCAGAGGGCAGAGGGCATGTCTTTTCTGTCTCTTATATGCCCTGCTGAACTTACCACAGTACATCACAGGTGTTTAACAAATGCTTGCTAGGGGCAGCTATGTCAGGAGGACCTGGATTCAAATGCAGCCTCAGATGCTTACTATCTGTGTGACCTTGGACAAGTCACTTAATCCCAAATGTCTCAAAAAACAAAACCAAAAGCAAGCAAACAAAAAAAAAAATCAAAACAAAGGGACATTAATAAAATGTCCCTTAATGATAATGGTATACATGAAGACATCACCCCCCCCCCGGGACCACATGTTCTCACTGGTGAGCTTTCACCTTGCCCTAATCTAGGCCTTGAACATCTCTTCCCAGACATATCCATGCCACACCACTACTCTCGAAGACCCACCTCCCCAGTCCAAGCATGTGTTAGCTTCCCCCATTAGAAAGTAAGTTTCTTAAGGAAAAGAGCTAATCATTCATTCATTCATTCATTCATTCATTCATATAACCACTTTCACAACAACCCTGTGAGTAAGGTGCTATTATTATTTCCGTTATATAAATGGGGAAACTGAATCTCAGAAAGGTAAGTGCTATACAGAAAGCCAAGGGCTATAAAGATAGTATCTACTATAAAGGACTGGCTCTAGAATCATGGCCTGAGTTCAGATTCCACTTCTGCCACTTACTAACTTGGACAGTTACAACCTCTCTGGGCCTCGGTTTCCCCATCCCTAAAATGAGGGAGCTAGACCAAGTGGCCTCAGAGGTCCCTTTCAGCTCTCGATCTGAATTTCTATGAGGTGGGATTTTAACTTGGCTCTTCTCCAGCACAATCCCTGCTTGCTATCCACTATGCAAGCCACCTGTCTTCTTAAGACACTCATCAATCCATTACGTCCACATTGACCACCGTGGATATGGACACAGAAAGCAAAGAGGAATTTTTGGAGCAGAACACGAGAAAATGAAAACCAGCCCTACGTCCTGACCCTGAGAAATGGGTACATTATAGGGGAGAAAGGGACGAGGTCTGAGAGGTAGGTTACCTGTATCCTGTCTTCTGGAAGTTCTGTTTTCATGGCCAACATCTCCCTGGCATAGACGTCTGGGTAGTGGGCTTCATTGAATGCCTTTTCTAACTCCTCCAGTTGGTAGGATGTAAAGATTGTCCTGAGGAAAACAAAGCTTATTAAAGATTATGAAAGCCTAGGAAACCCTATCTGTTATCAGCTGTCAATTAGACTGATGACCCTCCCCTTTCCCATTACACCTCCCCCACCAAAGGAGCACACAAACACTTTCAGCAATAAAAATAATGATGATAATGGTGATAACTAGCATTTATCCAGCATTTTAAGTTAGACTGACAACTTCTCTTGGGCTTTCCCTTTCCTCCTACAAAGGAACATGAAAATACCATCAGCAATAGTAATAATGATTGTGATAATTGTAGCATGCGTTTATACAGCATTTTAAACGTTGCAGATTGCTTTGCATGTATTATCTCAATCAATCTCACAGCAACCCTGTGAGGTAGGTGCTAATATTATACCCTTTTTATGGCTAGGGAAACAAAGGCAGACTGAAGTTAAATTATTTGCCCAGGGTCACACAGTGAATAAGGAAAAATATTTGAATTCATGTTTTCCTGACTCTAGCTCTAGCACTCTATGCACTGTTTCACCCAGCTCCCCCTCAGAGGGGGATTGCTTTGCATAGGGCTGGGACCGTCCATCATACATCTACTTCCAATGGAGAAGTCAAGGCAGTACAGCTTATAGTTCTGGATGAGTCCAATATAGCCTGAATCTAATACTGATGCGCCACTCTGAGGGATAAGGGCTGGACCCCTTCCGTTCCTTCTACGCTGAAAGAAATAATACATAGAATTATGCATATACAGAAAGGCATGCACATGGGTTAGCTTCTTTGATTGGAACCCAGCATGTCCCTTCAGTATAGCATGTTGGTTTAGTTGAGCCTGCAAATGACATTTCACTTAGAAGTCATTCTAAAAAGTGTATCTTCAAAGATAGGTAGCGGAGAGAGTTCTTAGGTCCTACAGAAAGGTTTTTCAAGAAGTCTTCCACCTATTGAGAAAGGTGAATGGATCCATTCACCTCTATCCCCTCATGGACATCAATCATTCATTCACTCAATGAACATTTCCATGAATCTTTCCAAAGCTCACATGTTCCTTATATTCCCACTGTAGCTACAACCCAAGAAATACATCCTGCAAAGTTTCTCACCAACTATCTTCCCTCTTCTCTTTCCCCAGTCTATTTTACCTTAAGGACTTCAACCCTACACCAGTATCTTCTTAACCTTTTCCTCTGCTTTCCTCTCACTAAAGTGTCAAACAGACAACACTCTCCCACCAATTTCCCCAATACCCGAATCAGAGAGCACACTTCCCTCCTACACTCTATCTCCCCTCTTTTCCCAGACAAACCACCTTCTGGCATTTCTATCCAGACCCTTCTTCCACCACCCCAAGTCCCAATTCTTTGCAGTATTCTCAAGCACTCATGGTATAGATAGGGCCTATTGTGATCTCCCAGAGAAGCATTTCAGTTTGCTTTTGCCAGTCCAACAACAGGCACAACTCTTTCCTTCTCTAGATACTGATATCAAGACTGTTTTCAGGTGATATTTACCTAGATACTGTACAATGGAAATTAAAATCCAAGCTAGGCTTCAAATGCTGAAACTGTTTTAAAAATACGCTACAGCTGGTCCCATTAGAATTCTATTGGATCAACATAGATCTACTACAGGACTTTAAGAATGTTTAGAATTCTTCACGTTCTTCTCTTCAAACAAGGAAATAACATTAACCAAAGTATCTCTCAAATGGGAATCACAAATGTAGTATCTATTTTCATTTCAATTCAATAAGCATTTAACATATACTACATGCAAAACAGTGGACAGTAGGTCAGGGGTTGACAATATTTTGGGGCAACGGAGTTGAGACAGAAAGAAAAAAATCCATTTATTTATCACATAAAGTTCCTGGTTTGACCCTAAATTGTTTTTCCTGGTTTTGAAATGCTTAGGTATACAAAAAGTAAATTCTTCAGCATTTTGAAAGTCTTGCACTTTCTATTTTGATTCTCTTGACTCGTTGCTGTTCATAACTAGAGGGTCTCCCCATTATAAATCACCCCAATCACAATTCTTTTTTTGTAATTATTGAAATGGATAATAAGCACAGGTCATACCATCTGGCCAAGGTCAAAGAGAGGATCAGAAGTAGATAGGACTATCCAAGAACCATAACTCCCAATCCATTTGGTTTTGGAGGCTGTTCGTTACCTTCAAGTCTAGTCTCCACTAACACTAATCATGATTCTTCCTTTAGTCTGGACCCAAGTCCTGCCTAGTATATGGTGATCCCAACCCCCAGAAGTGAACCCAAAGCCTATGTTTGTAAAGTGGATTCTTGTCTCATTCAAAATCTGATCCCAGGCTCATCTGTAAAAGAATTCAGTTTGCATTTTTAAAGAAATTGAAGAATCTTCTGGCCTCTGAAGGGACCTACATTGGGAGGATCTAGTCCCTTTCCCTATATCCTTGATTGTTCTCCATCCCTCCTCTCTCACCCCTAGTCAGGAGAGGTGCCTGGTTTGAATCTGGATTATCTCCAACAGAAAAAGATCTAACTGCCACCCATTTTCTTTTGTTGAACATCCCTAAATCAGAGGAGCATGGGAAAACTACTTCAATGAATAAAAAACAAAAGTGTCAGCAATTAGCAATCCTTCCCTGTTCTCTAATCCCCACCACCCCGGGGTCCCTATGCTTTTGAAATAACTTGTAGGAAGGGGGAGGGAGACGCAAGTGGGAAACCTTAACAAAAAAATCACAGAACTGATAACCTCCAACGATGGGGAACCCACTCCCTTCTGAGGGAGATCATTTTTGCACAGCTCTAATTGTTTAGTTTAATTTCCATGTTTATGAGTTTTTAGAAATATCTGTAATGATGACTCATCACAGAGCTCTTAATTTTTAATGCAGATTTCTTGGAATTTCTGTACTTTAAGACTAAGAAAAATGGCATGAAGGACTCCCGAACAATTTCCCACAGGATTCTCATTTTGAGCTAGCTGGATCAAATATATGATGGGAAAGAGAGAAAGAAAGAGAAGGAAAAAGCAAGGGAGGGAGGTAAGAAACTGCAATATAAGGAACATTAGGGGGGGCATCCAAAACTTTAGGGAATAAACTTGTTTTTTGAAATGTTAAGATACTGGGTTCAAGAGCTTGCAAACCTTTGATGGCATTTATGCAGCAAGTTAGCTTTGACTCTAATCCAGGACCCTTAGCTCCTTTTTCCCTCTCATCCTAAAGAGATATGGGGTGGGAATGGGGAGTGTTAGGTGGGTAAGGTATTGGAGAAACTTGTAATTCTGACAGAAAACAGTAGAGGACTGGATTAAGGCAGATTCAGAAAATGGTTTGGGGACAAAGGAGAAGCCACTTGAAAAGAGCCAATATGGTCAATTTAGGGACAGACTCCAGGATTATATGCATCCAAGGGTCTATTTGAGAGAGTTCAGTTTAGGAATAACTTTTTAAGAAGAAACAGGAATACCTTCTCCTACACAGCACAGAGGTAAGGGACAATTAGGGCAAAATATTGTATATATCAGGGTGGTTTTGTTTTGTTTTGTTTTTTCTTAATTTGTCCCAAGTGGGGGTTAGTTTAGAGGAGATGGTAGCCAGAGATGGTTGTGACAGGAAGACAAAAGGCATCTCTATAAAATGATTTTTAAAAAAGAGATATGATAATAGAAAGCACAATTTCCAAAGGGCAAAAGATCAGGGGACAGTAGGAAAGAGGTTAGAGATAGCATGAGAATGAAATCAAGTAGAAAGGAGAGAAAAGAATTGCTAGAATGAGGTGGAGAGGAAGAAAGAATGGAATCAGGAAGAATCTCGAGACGTAACAAGCAGCGGGAAGACAGGAATGGTGCTAAAGGTAATAAGGAGAGTGGGAAAGGAGGGAGAAAGAAAGAATTAAGGTTGGAAGGAGATTGGGAGGATAAAGGAGGAATATCCTATGATGGAGAATGGTTCGAGGAAAAGATAGTCTGTGTCCTGGAAGATTACAAGCTGGGATCCAGTGGCTTTACTGGTCCCCAGCAGCAGGGAGCCCCTTCTGTGTAGTGGAGCCTGGGAGGCAGTTTCAGTCGAAAGCGGGAGTGGATTTGGAGGGAGGAGAGGAATTGGTGCAGATCTGAGGAATATGCTGACGCACTGAAAACTAGATGGACGCTTTCCTCATTCCCACTTCAGGGCCCGGATTTCTGCCAATTTCGTTTCAGATTAAAAAGAAAAGGAAAACATGGGAAGGGAATAGTTTCCATCATGGCCAGCAGCTCCTCATAACCCTGAGTCTGACCCACACTCCTGAGAGTCAGAACACCACATTTCTCCCAACAAACCCTGACTGCCCCTCCTCTCCACTCTCAGAGCCTTTGCCCAAGGAGCAGAGGTACAGACCTTGGGGTGAGGTTGAGGACAGACTAGGGACCGGGGAAAAGAGAGCTAGAAAGTGACTCCCACAGAGGTCTGGCTCGAGCCATCGTAGCAGGTGACTGTCCAGTGAATGGCCCTTACCTGTGTCTCCTCTTCTTCCGTTTCTTGGTCTGGTTTAAAGAAGATTTTGTCATTTTTCTGTCGCTGGAAGAAACATCTTCAGAATCTGAAAAGGGGAAGGAGGGAGACGCAGCACTATGGGGAATTGTTCCTTGCTCTGGTTGAGTAGTGGTTATTGGTTAAGGGTCAAACTTTGGGGTCTACCCCCCTTGGAATCAAGCTTATCTCTACGCTGTCCCCACCACTGTTTGAAGGGTGCGCCCCATCCTCCCGTTCCTAAGGCAGATTATAAGAAAGATTTTTTATAGATTTGGTTGCGATAGAAAAGGGACGCAAAGGAAGAAGTCTATGGTGTCTTGAAAAGCTCGGAGAAGGGAGTGAAATGGGGAGTAAAGGGAGAAGCGGGGAAGAGTGGTAGGCAAAGAGGTCTTCTACCCCGAGTCCCCTGGGAGATTGAGAACAGAGGGAGCGCCCTAGTTCTGTGTCCTCCCCTTTCCTTCTTCAAAACACACACACACACACACACACACACACACGCAGGAAAGTTGGACCAAAAGATCCAGGAGCCGCTGGCAAGAAAACCTGACTTGGACAGGTGGAAGAGGAGGGGAGAGAGGAGAGGAGAACAGGAACGGAGGAAAATCGGGGCAAGAGAGTCATCCTCTCAGGGTCACCTCTAACGGGGAGGTGGGTTGAAGGCCCGACATTTTGTGGCAGGGAAAAAAAAGAAAGAAAACGAAAAAGAAGAGAAAAAGAAAAGAGACTGGAAAGGAGACTAGAAATGAAAACTGGGGATCTGCACCCCGCTTGTAGGAGGGGAGAGGAAGGAGAAGAACCGAAGGGGTGGAGAGGAGTAGCTGCGGCCAGGATCCGAGCAGAGCTGAGATGCATCACAGTCCGGGAGCCAGAAATGGCTCATTGAGAATAAATATATTAAATACATTAATTCTTTAAGATACGGGTTATTACTGAGGGTTAGATACTATTCCCATCTAAGGGTTGGTTCATTTTTGTTTGTTTGGAGGATGGAGGATGGAAGGAGGTGACATTTCTAGCCAATTTTCGTTGGCTTTTATTTTTTCAAAAGAGACATTTTTGGTCGTTTGAACTAACAACAACAACCAAAAAAGGAGGGTGCGAGAGAGGGGAATAAGAACTTCGGACGCCGGCACCCCGGCAGGGCAGCTACGCGGGGGAGCCGCGGATCCTAGAGAAGCCTGCAGCTGCTTGGGCTCCGCAGTCCCCAGAGTGGCGGCCGCCGGGCCCGCGTCCCTATCGGAAAACGAATAGGTCTCTCTCCCAGCTTGTCTAGCCCCCGGCCTGCCTGGCCCTCGGCGGCCAGGCTGCAGGGGGACGTGGACCGGGAATGAACCGGGACTTCTGGGAGCTGCCCCGAGAGATCCGAGCTTCTCGTGCGTCCGCCTACGGCCCCCCGAAACACACAACGGGCTCTGGCACCCAGCGCCCCCTCTCTTTCCCTGGCCCTGCAGCCTAAGACGCCCCCCAGGTTCTCAACGAAAGGTGGAGTCCCGGGCTGAGGGGGCCTATCCCGGGACCCCGAAAAATCGTGAAGCTGTTCCTATCGGCGGGCGGTTGGAGGGGAGCCAGACTGAGCCGGGGCGGACGGCCAGGGCGGGGGTCGGGTGGTTTAAGGGTGGGAGACGATGGGAACCCGGATCCTTGGGATCCCCTGATGGAAGCGGGGGTCTCTGTTCCCTCAGCTCCGGCCACTTTGTGGGCCACTAACTTTTTTTCTCCTGTCTGTCCTGGGGAGGGACTCCAAGGGCAGGGAATGGGTAGCTCTCCAGCCTCTCCCCCTTTCCCCCAGCCACCATCCATCCCTTCTTGCTCGACTCCTACCTGAGCTGGCCGTCTGGCTGGTATCGAGCTGCCCCGAAGCTCTGCCCAAGGGCTGCAAGTGGACATTCTGGGGGTCTGACAGGACTTCCAGGAAGGTTGGTTGCGTGTAGAAGCCTGGGAGACCCCCTGTCCCCAGGAGCCCCATGCCCCCCACACCAGCCGGGCTGAGTACCGAGCGGGCTGTCAGAAGATGCCCCGTAGGCAAGCTGTCCAGGGCGGCCCTCGGATGTGAGCTGGGTGGCTCCTTGTTCAAGCCCAGAATCTCCTGGATGCCGAAACCGGTGCACCTGGGCGGGTTCCCCCCCGAGTTACTCTTGGCCACAGTCTCGGCTTTGGGTTTGCTCAGCGCTTCCCCGGCTTTCCCTGTCATCTCCGGGTGCTTTGGAGGGGCAGAGCCCGAGCCGATTTTTCCTCCCCCCCACCCCCCCTCCTCTCTCCCCTCCTCTTGAAGTTGGTCCCAGGTGCCCCCTCTGGTGTCTAATGCTCTGGAGCCCCAAGGAGATTCCCCTTTTATCCAACCAGGCAGCAGCCCAAGTGGGGTCAGAGCTGAGCAGCCAATCACCGGGGCCAGGAGCGATTAGGAATTCCAAAAAATTCCTACAGGCTACAGGCGGCAGGCGGCACAGAGGGCCCCAGGGGCACCAGGACAGAGACCAAGAGGCCAAAGAGGGCTCCTGATCAGGGTGAGAAAGGCTTTGGTCAGAGAGATCCAGAGAGTTTCCAGGGACAGGACCTCGAAGACAGGCCCGTTTTCAGTGCACAGCATGGCAAAGAGATGTGGGGCCCAAAGGAGAGAGCAGAAAGACTGGAGAAAGGGGACAGAGGTTCAACTAGGGCAAATGAGAAGGGGTGAAGGATCCCCAGGATAAGACTAGGGGGGATACTTGGGGGGTTCCGAGGAGAAGGAAAAGACAGTATAGACAGGTTAGAAGAAAGTGTCCTGGCAAAAAGCCAAATCAAAACCAAACAAAACCCAGATATCTAGAAAACAGTCAAGGAGTCTCAGGCCCAAAGAATAAGTCTGTGCAGTAGTGCTGAAGAGGAAGGGACCAGAAAAAAAAAGGCAGGAGAAACAATTCCAACAGAGAAGAAAGGTATCCATATAGTCAGTACAGGGAAAGGGAACAAGATCATAAGACCAGCTAGAAAACCAACCCTCTGGTTTCACAGATGGGGAAATTAAGGCAGTGAGGTTGATGATGGTACCTAGAGCCCTCAGAGTCTCAATAGGAAACCAGGTCATCTGACTCCAAATCTAAGGTTTTTCTTTTTCTTTTTTGAGGGGGGAGGGAGGGGGTAAGGGAGACGTGAGCAAACGGAAAATAAGGAGAGGGATATATGAGGGAGCGTGTAAGGTATGTGCTTGTGCATATGTGTGTGTGTAAAGGGGAAGTGTTACAGTGAAAATAACCTTCCAGCAAGAAACTAGGAAGCTAGCTCTTTCATTAATGGTGCTTTGAGGGAGAGTTCTGGGCTCGAGTTTGGGGTTGGAGAGAAAGCAAATTGTTGGAACTGTGATTTTAATGGAGATCTGGGATTACTGGAAAGGTCAAAAATAGCATATTGTTCCAAGTAGGAAAGGAAGGTAACTCAAACATAGCCTCACCTCACCAGGAAGAGGCTAAAACTAAAAAAGCATCATTCTGATACAAAGGTTGGGTCTGGTACCACTGGCATGAAGAAGATGGAGCTCTGAGAAAAAACAGCTCAGGACTCCTGACAGAGTCATCTCAGGAGTGTGGAAAGATTCTCCCCCTTTTCCCCAGCCCCCCCACACCCCCAGTCCCCACACTCCCAACCCTCCCCTCCTTCCAACCTCCAATCCCCAGTCTATTAATCAAGAGAGACAGTCTCCAGCTCCTAGGGAATGGGTGGGTCCAGGTATCCTAGACAGACGTTAGCTATTTCCCTTTTAAGGAACCAGCCACCTCTGGTCCAGTCAGATGGATGCAGGGACAATCTAAACTATTGAGGGGACAGACTAGGGAAATGACTCACTTAAGGTCATCCTGGTGATCAGCAGCAGACCCCTCAAAGAAATGATATCTTTGTATATCACTTTGTATTGCCCAAGGCGCTTTTACACCCATTATCTCATTTAATCTAGAAAATCACTCTTTGAGGGAAGTAAGGGTTGTCCACATTTTAAAGAAGATAAAACTGAAATTCAGAGAGGCTGAACAATTTGATGGCCCCAGAGCTAATCAGTAATGGACCAAGAGCCAGGAATCCTGACTCTAAGTCCGGGTTGGGGAAGCTGGGGCCTTAAGGTCACGTATGGCCAAAGGCTCCCCACCCCTGCTCTAAGTCTTGGGTATTTTCCATTACTCCATAAGTTCAAATTAACTTGAATCTTATTCTAGAGTCCTTGATTCTCCTGCTAAAGAATATTTTGGAATCTTTATTGTTGCTTTTGTTCAATTGTGTCCAGTTCTCCCTGATTCCATTTGGGTTGGTTTGTTTGGATATTTTTTTCTTGGCATACTGCCTAGATACTTCCATTTTCTTCTCCATTTCATTTTTACAGATGTGGAAACTGAGGCAAATAGGGTTACGTGACTTGTCCAGGGTCACATAAGTCTTCCTGACTCCAGGTCTGGCACTTCATCCACTTTGACCCTTACTTGCCCCATATACCTCTTGTTCATGTCCCTTATAATCTATTCACACAGGTGAATTCATCCTGGTGAAGAGCCTCATCAACTCACACTTACATTCCTACAATAGACAATTGCAATTGGTGTCCCTATCTCAAGCCTCTTCCCACTCCAAATCATTCTTCACTTGGCTGTCAGAGTCATTTTCTTAAAGTACAGATCTTGACCATGATACTCTCTGACTCAGTAAACTCCACTGGCTCCCTATGACTTCCAAGATCAAATATAAAATCTTCTGTTTGGCTCAATGTCCTGCACTCTCTGCCTCCTTCTTATCTGTCCAGTTTTCTTGTTCTCTACTCCTTCCCACATATCTTACAATAAGGTTACACTGGTCCACTTACTGCTCTTCATCTCTCCACTCCATGCCTTTTCACTGGCTGCTCTCCATGCTCGGAGTGGTCTCCCTTCTTACCTCCTCCTCTTGGATGACTTCCTGAGCTTCCTTTAAGATTCAGCTCAAATCTTACTTTCCTGGCCTCCCTCCTCTCATCCGTGTCTTCCTACTGAAATTAGGTGGATGACACCTTGAGTTATTTGGGTATGTATTTTATCACTCTGAGATGTATATATCTTATATGTACATAATTTTTCATATATTATCTTTCTCATTAGAATGTGAATTTTTTGAAGGCAAAGACCATGCTTTTGTCTTTATTTGTATCCCTGGTGCTTAACACAACGCCCAGCATGAAGCAAGTGTTTAATAAATGCTTATTGACTAACTGTCTTTCTTGGAGCCAAGGTAGATAGGGGAGAGGACCACACTATAGAACTTCATAAGTCCCCACCCCAGCTAGTTTAATTCATTCCAACAAATGGATTAAATGACCAGAAGGAAAAGAGCTTTAAATAAATTAAATGAAAGATAGTTCAATCCAATTGAGGAAAGCCCAGAAGTGATCCAATGACTAAATAGAATAAATGTAGTTACTTTTGACCAGTCACAGAGAGAAGAAGGCTGTTCTGGGGACCCTGCCCATCATTTTTCATAGTGATGTTAACGGAAAAGTTGGCTATCTTTGGAGGCTGTGGAATCCTCTGATAGTCTGGGGCCTAAATCAGCCAGTCTATCAGGTTACATAACCCAATGGGGATTTTAGTGTACAATACAATCCAAGTGGAGATGAGCCCAGTGGAAAAAAATGTGCATTTCTCGTATATAAAAGAGGAGTAATGGGAGAACTACACTTCAGGACAAGAGAAAATTGATCTTTGAGCTGACCATTCAAAATGTCTGGGACATAGTAGAAAGAGTACTGGGTTCAAGTCCTGTTTCTGGTACATGATGGCTGAGTACTTCTGGGAAAATCACTTAACCTCCCCCCCTTAGGAATCTAGACAACCCTTTAAGACTATAAGTAGCAGAGAAGGTGCCAACTTGCATTGGTAAAAGGAGTCTCCTCATCCCAGAGTTCCTTATGCCAGTGAAATCACAGGTCCTGCCTCTATCTCTATATTTGAAACATGTTGTTCATTTGTTTTCAGTCTTGTCTGGCTCTTTGTGACCTCATTTTGGGGTTTTCTTGGCAAAGATGCTGGAGTAGTTTGCCATTTTCTTCTCCAAGTCATTTTACAGATGAGGAAACAGACAAATAGGGTTAAGTGACTTGCCCAGGGTGACATAGCCATTAAATCTCTGAGGGTATGAACTCTTGAAGAGAAATCTTTATGATTCCAAGTCAGGTGCTCTATCCACTGTACCACCTTGATATCTATCTATCTATCTATCTATCTATCTATGTGTATGTATGTGTGTGTACATATGTATATATGTCTATTGATGCATGAATATAAACTCCTTGAGGGCAGGAATTACTCGTTTCACTTTTATCTTTGCATCCTACAGTGCCTGCCACAAAATTGATGTTTAGTAGATGCTTGTTGATTGCTCAAATGAGATAACACATAGAATGTTTTATAATCTATAAATCACTGAAGAAATGGTAGCTCCAGTTGTTATTAACACATTTCCGTGTAACTGCAAAGTAACTAGAAAAAGACAAAAAGAATTTAGAATGTTTCTAGAAAGTAGCTAGAGCAAGGGCCGTCTTTATGGGGAATGAAATCTGCCTGTTTCAAAGCCTCGCACTTTTACAGCTGGGGATGAATGTCTATGTTATGTTAATGGCATTTGTCACGTCACTGATATCACATGACAATCAGGATGAGCTGGATGAAACACTAGGAGGAGGGACATGAGTGATGGAAAACACAGATCTTGTGAGGAAATGAGGATGAAAAATTCCTTGACCAGCTCCTGGGCTTGAAGGTGCCAGATTGCCAATTCTGGTGAGACAATAACCCCTAGACAGGGCTCACAAGCTCTCGGATGGGTCATTGTTCCAAAGAGAATGAATGTGGGTTCCAAAACTGAAGGAATAGGAGCAGAGAGGCAGAGACTTCCACGCGTCCATTCACAACCCAAGAATTTTGCAGACAGGATTTTTGTAACTCATCTGGGGAGCCACATTGCAAATTGTCTGTGGAGCAAATGGCTTGTGTGTGCAGATTTAGTATATGTTAGTTGCAACTGCTCTGTAACTCTCATCATAATATGAGAATTGCCATTCTGCATCAGACCAGGGGTCAGAGTTACTCCTGTAAAGGAATATATCTATATCTAGGGTCATCCCTAGGGTGTGTAGAATCCTGTGGTAATCACACTATCTGATCCTCTATTGGAACCGAAGTGAAGGAAATATCAAAGGCAGCCTTTTAAAAATATTTTTGTTTTTACAGTATCTTTATTTTTGAATCACTGAATTTGAATATTGGAAGGGACCTCAGTGCTCATCTAGTCAACCCATGAGAAATCCTCCAAAATTAAAATTTTTCTAACTAGGTAAAAGAGGCCATTCTTTGTCTCATTTTTCACCTAGGCTTAATCATAGAATGGGTATTGCCTCAGTTAAACTGAGACCCTGGAATGACCTTAGCTCAAAAAGAACAAGTTCTCCCACTGCATTCAAGGCCATCTCCAGTTTTCCTGATCCATATCTTGCTACTGGAGCCATATGATGACTTCAAAAAGCCCTCCCTCACTTAAACTCAATTTATTTACAAGTCTCAGCATCACCTTCCTGATGTTATGGTCCTCTTCAAGAATGAAGGACAAACAACAGCAACTCATACACCAAAGTAATATCCCTTCTTCTCCTATCCAGCAAGCTTTCCCAAAGGTAGTCTTGTAGGAGAAAAGTAGGAGTAGTCTTGTAGGAGTCACAAATGTGTTTTGAATTGTGTATTGTACCTCAGAATTACAAGAGAACTCAAAACCATTTTAGTCTACATCATCCATACCTGCAGAGCCAAAACTATGGCAGAGTGACTATGGCTTTGCCTCAATGTGCTGAAATTTAGAAGGCACTGGGCACCTTTTCAGTCCTTCAGCAGATAGAAACAATCAAACTTAGAGCCCAGTTAGCAAGAAGGATCTGTTAAAGCCTCATCAGAAACCTTGCCCCTTTATGGGTACCTTCCCCTCCTCCTGCCCCCTTTGTTATTAAGGTTTTCCTAACATGTCTTCCTTATTTAGAATGAGATCTCCTTGAGAGCAGGTAGTACCTAACTTGCTTGTATTTGTATCCCTCAGAGCCTAACACAGTGCCTGGCACCTAGTAAGAAAACTCTCTCTCTCTCTTTCTCTCTCTCTCTCTCTCTCTCTCTCTCTCTCTCTCTCTCTCTCTCTCTCTCTCTTTCCTCTCTTTCTCTCTCCCTCTCTCTCTCTCTCTCACACACACACACACACACTCAATATATCTCAGATAGCACACCTTTTCTCCCATAGCTGCACCCCAGGTAAACTCTCCTACCCCACCTCTAGACCCAGCCAGCCCTACTGTCTTCCCCTTCTCCCCACTATGACCTCAGAGGGATTTAGGGTCTTTCCCATCTCAGATGAATTTGCCTCAAAAAGTTGACTTGAACACATGTGGCCATGATACTTGGTCCAAGTATGCTTTGTACTGCTTGTCCTAGCCATAAAAACTGCTAGTATGGCTCTGATTTCCAGTCAAAATCCTTTCTCTATAACATCCCCTACAATTTCTCATCTAGCTTCTCAAGTGATGAGGAATTTACCATCTCTTTGTAGGAAGCCCACTAATGTAGCCCACTCCATTTTGGGACAGGTGAGGAAATATTGTTATTAAGGTTTTCCTTACATGTAACTAAAACCTTCAGCTAATCAGTCTCCAGCTATTGTTCATGTTTCTGCCCTCTGGAGCCAAGGAAAACAAGTCCCACTCCCCTTTCCACACCACAGTCTTTCAGATCCTTGAAAACAGTTAACATGTTCCTCTTATATTTTCTTTCTTTTTTCCCCAGAGAGTAGATTTTGGGGGGTATTTTTCCTCTTTTGTCTTTAAAAAAAATTCTGAACTTCACAAACATCAAATAGAATGAATATTACCATATACCTTTGCAGAACAAAAGGAGATGCATGAAACTGTAAATCTGTATTATGCAGAGCTTACTTTTCTTTATTAAATATATAAAAAATGCAGGATGGAACTTTTGTAGCTGTTCTACTTGTTTGTGATTCCTTCTAGTTTCTCTTCTCTTCTATTTAAAAAAAATTGGGGAGCCCTATCTCAACCTTCTCCTCCTGCTTGCAAATCAATTAAGCCTTTTTTTCTATGCTAAAACTCTGCATTTTTTTTCAATGAATCTGCAGGTATTATGGATTTTGGTTCCCTCACATCCTGACTGCCCTCCTTTTAATACACCCCTGGGGCGTCAAAGTGGCACAGTGAATAGAACACAAGTCCTGGAGTCAGGAGGACTTGAGTTCAAATGTGACCTCAAACACTTAACACAAAACTAGCCATGTGACCTTGGGCAAGTCACTTCACCACAATTGCCTTTCCAAAAAGCAAAAAAAGCAAAAAACATAAAAATAAATGCACTCCTGATGTCATTGTCCTTCAAAAAAACATAGCTCATAGAATTGAATGTTATACTCTGGATATGGTCTGATCAGAACAGCTTGAGGGGTGTGTGTGTGTGTGTGTGTGTGTGTGTGTGTGTGTGTGTGTAAACAAGGAAAGACAGTGCCACATTTTATCTTGGCCATGGACAGAGGGGGTGGGGAAAGAAGGTTATAGGCTAATTTCTTCAATTTCCAAATTCTGGTCTTTTAAAGCATCACTTGGTAGAGCCACACATCTCCCCAGCTGGCTGGCTCCCTCCCTGAGTTACTGGCCCAGTCATCAGTGCTATGAGTGTTGGAGCTAGACTGGTACAAGTGGACCCAACGCCCAGGACTTACGCCTCCAATTCAACGTACTCTAAGGGTATTGCTGCTCAGAGTATACCCTGTCCAGAATTTGCTTCCATCAAGAGAACTGAATTGCCTATGTTTGTCTACCCTGAGAGCTTCAAAAGTTAGATACAACATATTCCTAACAAACGTCCTTACTTTACTTCTTCATAAGTATGACTTCGCTATTTTTCACCTAGACAATTAGGTGGCTCAGTAGATAGGACACTGGAACTAGAATCAGGAAGTTGTTAGGTTGTGTTCAACTCTTCATGACTCCATTTTCTTTTGGTTTTGATTTGTTTTTTTCAAGACACTGGAGTAGTGCTTCTCTAGCTCATTTGACAGATGAGGAAACCGAGGCAAACAGGGTTAAGTGACTTGCCCAGGGTCACACAACCAGTAAATGCCTGATGTCATATTTAAACTCAGTTCTTCCTGACTCTAGATCTTGTACCAACTAGCTACCCCAGAATCAGGAAGACTCAAGTGCAAATCTATCATTAGTCACTTCTAGTTGTATGACCCTGGGCAAGTCACTTCACTTCTGTTTGCTTCAGTTTCCTCTTCTGTAAAATGGAGATAATAATACCACTTATCTCCCAGGGTTGTGTTAAAGATCAAATGAGATAATATTTGTAAAATGCTTTGCAAACTTTAAAATGTTATATTAAATGCTAGTTGTCATATCTACAGTGAGGATATTGTAACAACATAGAACAAAAACCTCTCCATGCCTTAGATCTATTTCTTCCTTCCTTCCTTCCTTCCTTCCTTCCTTCCTTCCTCCCTCCCTTCCTTCCTTCCTCCCTTCCTTCCTTCTCTTCTTCCTTCCTTTCTATCCTTCTTCCTCTTCCTCCCTTTCCTCTTCCTCTTCTTCTTCCTCCTCCTCCAACTGAACCACCCTCTTACATTTTTTGAAGAAATGTCAAAAACCACCTCCCTGAGATCTCCACATTTCCATGTTTTCTCTTTCACCCTTGTTCTTTTGGGTTCATCTACACCAAAGGTCATTGTAGAAGCTAAAACGAATAGGAAAAAGAAAGGTGTGTCTTAGAAAATCAGAGGAACTGCTTGGAATCTTTCTGGTACCTCTGCATATGGTACATCAGCAAGCACCCAAGCACCTTTTGTTCCAGGGTGGCTGCTAGCACGAGTTCTTAGATCTGCTTTTCTAAAGGAAAGCAATTCAAAAAGGGTTAATAATCTTACTTTAATCAAACATATATAATTGACCTAGTTCAGGGGAAAAAAGTAACATGAACTTGCCTGACCACTGCATCCATAACCTAGTCAGTTACCAGAGAGGGAAGCACCAACATCTGGGTTTTCAAAGCTGGGGGCTCAATGGCTGCCCAGAGTCTCATCTGGCTAAAATACACAACTCTTTCCAAAGTGAGCCCCAAAGCAAAACCTCACATCAGGGTATATATAGCCTTCTCCTGGATCAGAGAAGGTCACAACCCTCTTGACCCACTGCCCAATCACAAAGTAACAAGATGTGGGCATTCCTGAAGAACAAGCCTCCCCCAACAGGCACCATGTGACCACACTCAGCCTATTAGGGGGCAGAGTATTCTTTCAAATCAGGGAAGGTTCCCAGAGCCACTTAAGCCTATCAAAGGGCCTCAAGGCAGGGAGGATCTTCAGATTCCCATAACATATGGGAATGAAGGTACTCCCTGCCCCAGGATCCTAGGGATTTTCAACTTGATAAATCTGTTCATTTTTTCAGTTAACAAACCTATTCCTTTATTTGGATGACAAAATGGATTTCTTCTTTTGTTCCTTTTTTAGTATCATTATCTCAATCCTCTCAACTCTGCCCACACACAGATAAAAGATAAATATAGTAGGGGACCGAGTTAAGTCCCTTGTGAATAGAACTCTGGGTCTGGAGTCAAGAACACATGAATTCAAATCGAGCCTTAGAAATTTCCTAATTGTGTGAGCTTGGGCAAATCACTTAACTCCTATTTGCCTCTGGAGAAAGAAATGGAAAACCACTCCAGTATCTTTGCCAAGAAAGCTCCGTGGACAGAGGTCTATGGGGTCATGAAAAGTTAGACAGGGCTGAAATAACTGAACAAGAACAACAACAGCAACAAAAAGAGTCAGGTAAAGCAATTGGCTGTATCTGAAAATTAATTTCACATTTCACACCTACAGTCCATTGTTTCTTTGCCTAGAAGCGGGAACCATGCTTCCACAATGGCCTTGTTCGGTTGAGATCCATAATTGCATTAAACTGAGTTCTTAAGTCTTTCAAAATTGTTTTCCTTTACAATGTTGTAGTCATTGCAAAAATTGTTCTGGTTCTGCTCGCTGCATTCTCTATCATTTCATGGAGAGCACTCCTTTTGTCATTTCTTACGGCACAATAATATTCCATTATGTCAATATTCCACAATCCATTCATTCATTCTCTAATTGATGGGTACTCACTTAGTTTCCACTTCTTTGCTACAACAAAAAGCACTGTTATACATTTTTTATGCATATGGGTCTTTTCCATTTTTCTTTGATCTCTTTGAGAGTATAAGATGTTTGGATAAACTTGCATTGCCTGGTCCAAGGGCATGTGTAGTTAAACAACACTAGCTCCAAGTTGCTTTTCAGAATGGTTGACCCACTTCACAATTCCACTAATGTTAGTGTACCTGTCCTCCCATAATCCAGCTAAAGATTGTCATTTTCCTTTTTGGTCATCTTTGTCAATTTGATGCCTGTGAGGTAGAATCTAATTCTCTATTCTCAGCAGAAGGGTTGAGGACTAAAGGAGGAGGCAAAGAAGGAGGGGACTATGATTAAGAGGCATGGTCGGAAAGAGATGGACCTGAATGATGAAGGGCTTTAGGTGTTTTATCTAGAAGCAGGCAGGTAAGGAATGCCTACGAGTCATTTGTCCTACACAGCAAAGATGAGAGAAGACCCATAAGGAAAGAAAAGCAATAAAAACAAACAAATGAAAATAACAAATTACAACAAGACCCCAAGAAGGCAGTTGTTTACCTGTCAAATAATCTCATCACTGTGCTTTTTTACTTACCTTCCCTCCCTCTCCATAACCTCTGCATTTTGAAATCCTTCTTCAGGATTCTTCTTCCTATTCTTCAGGACCCAGATCAAATGTCATTTCCTCCATGGAAATGATGCCCTGTGGTCAGAAATTATATACTCCAATTAGATAGTAAGCTCCCTGAGGGGGCTGCATTGCTTAGTTATTCATCTGTGTCTCCCTAGTACCTAGCACAGCGCCTTGTGCATATGTAGCAGGAATCTAATAGATGTTTGTTGAATTAATGTTGAATTTCCTTTCTTAGACATTGAATTGCAATTTGTTAGTACTTCCCTTCTGCATTTATCATGCTCTATTCTATTTGCTTTTTTAAAAAATATAAATTTTATTTTGACTTCCATTGATAAGTACAGACATTCAAATATATAAACAAGAGCATAAGTAAAGAAACTTTGAAAAACGAGTGTATAACCTGAAATTGGATAACAAGAGATTGTAAATGATTGCACATTCCCTTAGCTTCCATTATTTATTGGTCATTAACTCCACCCTCAAGAGATGTGTATATTGACATTAACCTGGGGATTCCTTCATCTTCCTGGTTTCCTGACTCTTTCTGACTTTCTTGACTCGGTGAATAATATAAATCTGTCATGTTATTGCTATCTTTACATGTGAACGTATAGACTTTGCTTATTGCATTTATGATCACAGGGTCTGAGATTTACTCCTGACAGAGAGCTTAGGGGCCATCTAGTCCAAACCCCTCACTTTACAGAGGAGGAACCTAAGATTCAGAGAGGTATGGTGACTCATCCAAAGTGGCAAAAGCCAGGGCTTCTGATTCCAAGGCCAGCATTCCTTCCTCTGCCTCCAGCTATCTCAGGACTCACTTGAGTTTTCATATCCTACTTGAAAGTAGAAGCTATTTTGTCTACGCACCCATGCATGTCTATACCCAGCAACTACACAGCAGGTGTACACAGCAGGTGCTTAGTAAATGATTATTGGATTGAATTGATTTGGAATTTTAAAAAATATCCACCATTTTCTTATGGCACAATATTATTTCATTTATTCACATATATGATTTGTCCGGTCATTTTTCAATTGATGGATATTTAGTTTGTTCCCAGTTTTCTGTTGTTCTTGTCTTCTTTGATATTTGTAAAGGGGGGGGAGATCACCCCTCTACCTGGTAAATGTAATAGGAGCAGTATAGCCTATGAGCTCCTCGAGAGCAGGGCTTATCTTTTTCCTTTCTTTGTATTTCCAGTCTTAGTACAGTGCCTGACATTTAGTCGGTGCTTAATAAATGCTTATTGACTGAGTTACTGAATTTTAAAATGTATAAAAGTGATTTATACACACTCTCTCACCTCTCTTTACAAGGTGTGAATTCCTCTTTAATTGGATCAAGAAGGGAATAGCTGATTAGCTGACTAATCAAGGTAAAGGTGGAGGGGGAAACTTTAAATAAGAAGGAATTTGAATGGTTCACTAGGTACAGCAGGGAGCCTGTCAGGTGCTGGAGGATTCCAAGCTCAGCACTTTGAGGTAGACCTAAGTCCCTGTGCCAGAGGGTAGCAAAGGGAAAAGGGAGGGATCCCAAAGAGAGGGTTCCGTTCCCTTCCACCGACTGACTCTGTTCTTTGAGAGAATGAAGAATGAGAAGAATGGCTAACGGCAGACAAAATATCCAGAGGACACATGGAGGAAAGATAAATGTGACCTCAGATAGACATAGAAAAGAGTCTTCAAGGGATGAAGGACCTTCAATGAACATGATCCCTTTGCTCCAAAGAAGAAACTTTCAGGAATCGGGAAGCATGAATTGTCCCTTTGCCATAAGTATTCTCTACTAGTAAACTTTACTAACATAATACATTAGATTTGAGCCCACTCTCCCCAGAGATCTTGGATGGGGGGGTGGTGAAGGGGGCACAGGCAGCAGTAAGGGGCACCCCATAGCACAGGGGCAGCAGTGTTCTCATTCAATACCAATTATTCTTACCTGAGTAAATATTCTTACAAAGCTAATTTATGATACAGGCTGATAATCAATGGAAAGAACCCTAGTGGGGGGTGATGAATGACAACACTAGAGACCCATGCCCTCTAGGTTACTCCTAGAACTCTGAAAAGAGTAAGGGGCAGAATTGTCCTGCACACCCAACTTAATGATGTTTATGGGGGCTAGAGAAGTATTCTGGGAAAACAGTGAGGCAGCTACACAGAAAATGCTGCTAGGAATATTTCTGATCAGAAAAGTCTTTTCTCTCTATACTTTCCTATCTTGGTAATCTCATCAGTTGCCATGGGTCCATTTATCATTTCTTTACAGATGACTCCCATTCAGGTGACTGCCCAGAAAACCAGGACCTAATTTAATTAATTGCTCCTGACATAGACTGGTCATGGCTTTGGGGCTGGGGGATAGTGGAAGGGACAGCAAGTGGGGGAATAGTAGGCAGAGAGGCCTTGGCACAAAGAAACAAAAGGGACAGCATAAATCCAGACTTCCAAACTCTTTTAGGAATTTTATCCCCTCTCTTTGCTGACTCCCATCAGGAAACTGACTGTAGAGGAAATTCATATCTAAGGGGTCATGTATGCAGAACTCTTCATCTTAGCCATATAAAAAAATAAAAACAAGAATAGTCCTAATATGAAGCCTCTAATTGATTAACTGACTGCACAAAGATCTTCTGAGAGTTCCCCAAGCCAATGGAAACTACATCTGGGAGAAGCTCTTCATAGGAGCCATTGAAACACACCTTAATTAACTATTGTTCTAATGATTTATTACATTACTTTTCTAGCCTCCCAAGTTCCTTAGAGATAGAAGCTTACCTACTCCTACCCTCACTTCCCACCCCACCAGGAAGAAATCGCCACCTGGGCAGCAGTAAGAGAATGAACCCAAGGTCTTCCTACCATTGGTACTGGTTCCTAGTTTTCATTCTCACTTCCACTCCCATTCTCTTCCCTTATGAGGGAAAAGATTATATTGATATATTAATTTTCCCTAGGGGAACATTAAGCTATACCCCCATCTTAATGGAATTCAACATATTCTTCAATAAGACCTCTGGGTCAGAAACCATGTTTCTCACCTTTAGCTTAATGATTCCTATACCTGTCAGCATTGCCCCATTTCACCTGAGCTTTAGTTAAGTTTATAAGCTAGCCTCTGCCTTGGAGGTATGATCCTATCTGTCCCTAATCACTGAATGGAAAAAGAAAATTTATTTCCATTTTCTTTATTCTGGCAATCCAGTTTTGCTATAGCTTTTGCAATACTTTTGCTCTCCCCATCAGATTCGTTAAGCACCCATTGGGCTAATTCTATGGGATCTATAGGGGGTCCCTCCTTATTCCATTGAGAGGGCTCCCCATAAGTGCCTAGAAGAGCCTTAGCCTGTGGGTACCAGACCACTCTATCTGACAACAAAATCTCAAAGTTTCTTTTTCTTCACAAGGCTCTTCCCCACCGGCCCCCTTTCCCCCCATCAACCAAAAAATCATGTATGAAGCCACTCTGGTCCAGTTTTGCAGAGAGATGCCAAATGTCCTGGGCCAGGCCTAGAGGTCAAAGCAGTTCAGACATTCAGACTCAGAATTATAAGGCGATTTTATATATACATGAATACACACACATATATACATAAATATATAATGAAATTATAAAACTCACAAGCCTTAAATTAAATAAAAATAAATGTACTTATAATAAGATGAAAAAAGATACAATTTATTAGAAACCAGTGCTGCTCCCTTTGTTTCCACATTCACCAGGGTAACAACAGCAGGTCAGAAAGAAGTCTGATAATGCAGGAGGAATTCCACCAAATCTCAGAAACACTAGCTCCCTCCAGACTGGGCTCTTTATGTCTTAGCCAGCAAAGAAAGCACAACAACGCTTAAGCCTTAGTCCTCTGGACTGACCAACTCCCTTCCTTACCTTCTTAAAGACAAAGGAGCCCAATCTACATAAGACAGACATCATTCCTATCACCGTGTGTGGGAATATGAACATCAATGAGATCATAGATTTATTGAAGTACATTATTTTTAGTTTAGCTGCGTGGAATATTCCCAAGCAAAGTCTAGTTCCTCTTGACTCTCTGAAAATCAGTTTCCAACATTTTCTTCTTTTTACCCTGACAAGTAAAGAATTCTGTGTGATTTAAACTAGAGTACCTTGATGAATTATATTTTTCTTCTTAGACGCTTGTAACCTCCCCTTTTTATCAACGAAACTTGGGAATTTGATGTTGTGTCTAGGTCAGTCAAATCTCATTCTTCTCTCTGAGGATGTTCAGTGAAATCTATTAACCTATCAGTCCCTTGGTTTTAAGAGTTGGGATGGGGTGCAGCTAGGTGGTGCAGTGAATTGAGCACTGGCCCTGGAGTCAGGAGGACCTGAGTTCAACTCCAGCCTCAGACACTTAACACAAAACTAGCCCTGTGACCTTGGGCAAGTCACTTAACCCCAATTGCCCTACTTTCCCCTCTCCAAAAAAAGAGAGTTCTGGGAAATTTTCTTTAGCACTATTCTGAAAAAAGGTTGTCAGACTCTTCCATTTTTCACGTCATTGGGTGCCTTACATGATATCTCTGAGCTCAGTCTTCTAATTCTACCATACGTGTAAAGTTTCTGATACTTATTTCCAGTTGAGTGGTTTTATGATTATCATTCAAGCTTTCTGGGATTGAATTTCTTTATCTGCTTGAAGGAGTTGGACTAGACCTCCAAGGTCCCTTTCAGTTTTAAATTTATGATCTAGGACTTGGCTGCATTTTCTACCACCTCTGCCAACTAGTTTTGCTTAAGGAAGAAGAGATGAGGGTTTGGCTATTCCCTTAAACTCTGCTATTGGCCTAGTATCGCGGGAGTTCTGGGACCCAGAAGAGGGATCCCTCAACCGGCAGGGTCCAAAGATGGCTTGAGGGATCCCCTCTTCTGGGTCACATCCACATAGCTTCATGGAGAAGTCATGTGGAAGGAGCTTGGACGTGGTATCAGAAAAATCCTAGTTTAATCCTAGCTGACTTTTACAAGGCACATGATTTGAAGGAGTGTGGTATATAATGGAGAGAGTGACAGTACTGGAGTCAGGAAAATCTGAGTTCAAATAGCACCTCTGACACTTAGCTGTATATTACTTGGAAAAAGTCACTTAGGGGTGGCTAGGTGGCACAGTGAATAGAGCACTGGCCCTGGAGTCAGGAAGACCTGAGTTCAAATCAGGCCCCAGACACTCATGGTCACCCAGCAGGGAAGAGTGAATCAGGGACTATAGTCTAGCAGTATTTTCATGATTCTATGTTGTCTTTGTAAGTGGAAAAGTCAGCTAAGTAGTGCAGTGGATAGAGCACTGGGCTTAGAATCAGATTCATCCTTATGAGTTCAAATCCAGCCTTAGACACTTAGTAGTTATGTGACCCTGGGCAAGTCACTTCACCCTGTCTGCCTCAGTTTCCTCATCTGTCAAATGAGCTGGAGAAGGAAATGGCAAACCCCTCTAGTATCTTTGCCAAGAAAAGCCCAAATTAGTTCATGGAGATTGAATATGACTGAAATGGCTAACCCACAACCAAAGGAGAATGATAATAGCTGTTCATGTTTAAGGACTTCCCTCATGATCGTCCTTTGATGCGGGTCATGCAAATATTACATGATCTCTCCCTTTTACAGATTAGGAACTAGAGACTCGGAGAGGTTAATTCAGGGGATCGTAGATGTACGGCTGGAAGGGACCTCAGAGACCATTACTCTCTATGTCTCAACTTCCCCATCTGCCAAATAATGGTAAAGCCACATCTTGACACAGGGTTATGAGAATCCAGAATGATGTAGGTGACACTTTGAATCCAATCTAAGCCAATGAGCATTTATTAAATGTCCTCTATGTGCAAGGCACTGAAAATACAATGACCAAAAAAAATGTTGTCTTTGAACTTGTATTGGAGGAGGGTAAAGTCAGTACATGCTAGAGCAAGGTGGAGATGCATAGAAATAAATACATCTACTTAGCACTCTCCTTTTAGACTTGAACCTAGTGCTCATTTCCAGAGACTATCAATAACCACTACTCTTGGGACTTGCATTGGGTGACTTTTTCTGCTTCTCATCCACATACTTTTACTGCCATCAACCATTAACATCTCCAGGAGTTATTGCCACTAGACTCTAACCACTGATGTCCCAGGTTGTTGGCTGGACATATCCATCTGGAGTCTGCTGCTTGGCCACTTCCTTAGAGAGTTAATTGAACCTCTCCACTGCCTTGGTGGGGCAGTGAATAGAGTGCTAGGTCTGAAGTCATGAAGACTCCTCTTCCTGAGTTCAAATCCAGCCTCAGACACTTACTAGCTATGTGACCATGCGCAAGTCACGTCACCCTGTTTGCCTCAGTTCCTCATCTATAACATGAGCTGGAGAAGGAAATGGCAAACCACTCCAGTATTTTGCCAAGAAAACCCCAAATGGGGTTGCGAAGAGTTGGATGTGACTGAAACAACTGAACAGCAACTGCCTCGGTGGTTGGTATGTTGAAGAACAGGCATGCGATTGTGCTACATTGCATATATGTAAAAGAACTTGATTCCTGAATGGCTGAGAGAAAGCTGATCTAAAAAAGCTGCATACCTGCATAAATAGAGAAGGAAGTCCTTCAGGGATTAATAGAGTTTACTTTTTTTGTGGGGTGGGGAAGGCAAGTCATTAGGGTTAAGTGACTTGCCTAAGGTCACACAGCTAGTTAAGTATCAAGTGTCTCAGAATTTGAAATCAGGTCCTCCTGATTCCAGGTGCTCTATTCATTGCTGCCCCTATTAGGGGATATTCTTACAAGAAGTAGTTTGAAAGAGGATTAGAGAGAGGTAAGTACAGATTTTGGCTATTGGGAATCACAGGCACATAAGGGGTGGTATTCCCTCCCCTTAACATATGCCATGACTCCAGAATCTGTAACCCTTAGGACTGCTAAGTGAAGACTTCCTTCCCTTCAGTGAGTTGATGTTTCTCTCTCCTGGTTTGAACTGAGATCATTCCCAGCTGAAGAGTACATTTACTCTTGTTTATTCTTTGGTCTATTCTAATCTGCATAACTTTCCCAAACTTTGTGTGTGTGTATGTGTGTATGTGTTTTGGAAAGGGGAAAGCAAGGCATTTGGGGTTAAGTGACTTGCCCAAGGCCACACAGCTAGTAAGTGTGTCAAGTGTCTGAGGCCAGATTTGAATTCAGGTCCTCCTGACTCTAGGACTGGTGCTCTATTCACTGTACCACCTAGCTGCCCCTCTGTTTACTTTGATAAAAAGTTTCAGTAGATATTATAATGGTCTTTTGAGTGTACCACCTTTGGTTGGAGTGAGATAAACTGGCATTAGTAAGTTAAGTATCACCCTCTCTTTGACATCAAGCAAGGAAAGTACTCTTGTATTCTGAACTCATGGTTGTATCCCTATACTATAAATGTTGGAGGTTTTGTAGCTATGATTCTAGCCCAATAGCTCTCTTGGAGATAGGAGACTAGAGAAAAGATTGCTCAGTCACAGCTGTTCTACAGCCTGCCTGTCTCCCACCAACCCACAAGGCTGTTGGCAGCATCCAGCCATGGATCTCCTTCTACTCCCCACAAAAGTAGAAATCACAGTCTCCTTTTGGAGAAAGGGTCAAATACTATTTCAGATATCTATCCATGCCGTCTTTATATTTAATACATCCACATATATCCTACCTAAATACATAAGAAAAGAAATGGCTATGATAGAAATGGCTTCCATTGACCAGGCAAGAGGGAGGGCTGCCATTGCTGCCACTGCCCCGCTATAGGGAGGCACCTCAGAGCGGTTCTGACTCAGTATGCACTGAGTCATCAATTCTACTGGCTTCAATAGCCAACTGAGGACCTCTTTATCATCCCTCTGCACCAGTGCCTGAGTCGTCATGGTTAGAACTAGGAGCACCCCAGGTTTCCACATGGTCACTCGCACTGAAACCATTTGGAAGAAACTTGCACAGTCTTCAAGGACTGCTTCTCAAAGGCCAATCCACCTCCACTGCATATATGATAATTTGAGACAAAGGAGAAAAGCACTAACAACTGTAGAAATAGGGAAAGGTCTCGCTATAGGAGATGGCACGTAAGTTGAGGCTTTGAATAAGTGTAAACCATTAATATGAATCAATATTAAAAAAGAATCCGAATTTTAGACCTAGAAGAGATCTTACAGATCATTTTGTCCAGCTCCTTCATTTTACATAAGAGAAAAGTGAGAGGGGCAGGAGGCTAGGTGACACAGTGAGTGTAGCACTGGCCCTGGAGTCAGGAGGACCTGAGTTCAAATCCAGGCACTTAACACTTACTAGATCTGTGACCTTGGGCAAGTCACTTAACCCCAATTGCCCTGCCCTTCCCCCTCCAAAAAGAAAAAAAAATTATGAGAAAAGTGAAACCCACAGGGGTAAAGTGCTCTGTCCAAGGTTAAAGAGCTGGGCCTAAAACTCTGATCTTTTGACTCAGTCCAGTGCTTTTCCTACCACTGTAGGCTGACCTCCCTGGGAGAGAAGTCTGAAGAGTTCCCCATCTTCATCCTTTTAAAAAAATTTTTTTTATGTATTTATTTACTTTTAGTTTACAACATTCAGTTCCACAATCCCTTGAGTTCCAAATTTTCTCCCCCTCCTTTACCTCCCCACTCACTACCCCCCCCCCCCAGGCAGGCAGTCTGATACAGGTTCTACAAATACCTTCACATTAAACATCAGTCAAGTTGTAAAGAAGAATTATAACCGATGGAGTGAACAATGAGGAAGAAGGAACAAAGCGAAACAAAACAAAACACAAGAGAGAAAGCAAGTAGTTTGCTTCCATCTGCATCCAGACTCTATATGGTTGTGGAGATTTTCGTCTTGAGTCTTTTGGAGTTGTCTTATTATTGTTGTCTTGTATTGCTGAGAAAAGCCCAGTCTACCAAAATCAGTCGTCACAGATACAACGTGTCTGTAATTGTGTACAAAGTTCTCCTGCTTCTGCTCTTCTCACTCAACGTCAGTTTATATAAATCTCTCCAGGTTATTATGAAGTCCATCTGCTTCTCATTTCTTATAGCACAATAGTATTCCATTACATTCATATACCACAACTTGTTTAGCCATTCCCCAATTGATGGACATCCACTTGATTTCCAATTCTTTACCACCACAAAAAGAGCTGCTATAAATATTTTTGTACTAAGGGTGCTTTTCCTACTTGTATGATCTCTTTGGGATACAGCCCTAGAAGTGGTATTACTGGGTCAAAAGGTATTCACTTTGTATAGCCCTTTGGGCATAGTTCCCAATTGCTCTCCAGAATGGTTGGATCAGTTCACAACTCCACCAACAATCATCTTCATCCTTCTTACAAAAGCTTACATTTCTGTGTCAGGTCCTGTCTTCAGTTCTTTCCCACAGTATCTGTGTGAGACCAGACAGTCAGTAAGCATCTATTAAGCAACTGCTGTGGGCTGGGTACTGTGCTAAGTGCTGGACATACAAAGAAAAGCAGAAGGAACCCTTAAGGAGATGACTACCCAATAAGAGAGGCAACATGCAAACAGCTATAAGCAAGCTCTATATTAGATAACTAGAAAATTCTCAGCAGACAGAAGGTATCATTCCAAGAAGTATGTCTGTTTGTATAGGCTATTCTCTCTCCGTAGTTCTAAGTCATGCATCATCTAGTCAGGGCATGGCTCAGATCCAAGCCAATTTTAATTAACTCCTGAACAGGTACTACATTTTAGGGACGACGTTGATAAGTCAGTTTGTCCAGAAAAAGGCAACCAAGATGAGAAGGCATTAAAAAAACATGCCATAAAAGAATAGGTTAAAGGGCTATTCATCCTGGAAAGGAGTGGACTGAGGGATATGGAAGCATATTAACTAAGAAAACTCTTCTCTCTTTTAGAAATATTAAGAAATCAGATTTTCTCTGTCTTTTATCTAAAGTCCTTGATCTCACCCGAAGAGAAAACCTTGTCACCACTTTATCACTGTCCTAGTGTGAAATCCTTTTAACATCCTTTACAAAGGCAAAGCCATTTCTTTTTTCATATTGTTTCAGCTGTATCTGACTCTTGTGACTCCATTTTGGGTTTTCTTGGTAAAGATACTGGAGGGGTTTTCCATGCCTTCTCCAACTCATTTTGTAGATGAGGAAACTGAGGCAAACAGGGTGAAGTGACTTGCCCAGGGTCACACAGCTAGTGAGTGTCTGGGGCTGGATTTGAACTCAGGAAGGTGAGTTTTCTTAACTTCAAATCTGTCACTCTATCCATGGTGCCACCTAACTGCCCTTCTTTATATATACATATAGCTTTTTAAACAAACAAGTACTTATTTTCTCTCTTTCAACCCTTTCCCTGCCCCCCCACCACCACTGGGAGGAAAAAAAAGAAAGAAAAGGACACCCTAGTTAAAATATATATACATATGGATAGTTAAGCAAAACAAATTCCCACTTTGGTCATATCTGAAAAAATTGTGGTAAATCAATTTCTAAAGGGTGAGGAAAATTATCTACAGAATGCACCCCCAAAAATGTTACTGTGGTTCTGTTTGTTGAATCAAAGTTGTTGCCCAGACCAGAGGTGGGAAACCTGTGGCCTCGAGGCCACACTGAATCCAAACTTCACAGAACAATTCCCCTTAAAAAAAGGATTTGTTCTGTAAAAGTTGGACTCAGTCAAAAGGCTACACCTAAGGACCCAGAAGACCACATGTGTCCTTGAGGCCACAGGTTCCCCACCCCTGGCCAGACTTTGTCCCCTTGTTTAAACTTGATA
>CM053598.1:190402782-190441163 GCA_028646575.1 Pseudocheirus occidentalis
TCCTTCCTTCCTTCCTTCCTTCCTTCCTTCCTTCCTTCCTTCCTTCCTTCCTTCCTTCCTTCCTTCCTTCCTTCCTTCCTTCCTTCCTTCCTTCCTTCCCTCCTTCACACAACTAGTAAATATCTGAGGCTGAATTTAAACTCAGTTTCTCCTGACTCCAAGGCTGGTGCTCTATCCACTACTCCACCTCACTGGCCCCAGACAGATTTTTCAAAGGCAGGTTAAGCCTTGTCCCTTTGCATTTTCTTTCTCTCCAAGTGGAGATGCTTAGAAATATATTTATCTCTGTCCAAGTAGTGCCTTAAATTGCATACCATTTTTTTTTCACAAATGGAATATAGTAGTAGTCTTCAAGAATTCTAAGACTATGACATGAAAGAGCCTTAGATTTGTTCTGTTTCACCTCTGGAGACAAAACTTGAAGCAATAGGTAGAAGTCACCAAAAATGCATATTTATCTTGATATAAATGAAATCTCCCAGTAATTAGAACTTTACTAGGTGGAATGGGTTGTTGAAGGTAATGAGTCTCTCATCAGTAGGCATCTTCAGGTGACTGCTGAATGATCCCTTATTGGAGAATGTTATAGAGAAGATATCTGTTCAGGAAAGTTGGGCTATCTGCTATTGGTCTTCTTTCCAATTTAGGGATTTAATCATTCTTTGAGAAGGACTGAGAGGATGACTATGAGGAACTCTACAGAGGATATGTAGTTATTAGGAAATGGGCTTGCAGTGAACAGTGACCTCCTTAATGCAGACAGAGCAACTAGCTTCATGTGATTATTCTTCTTTGTCAGATTAATAAGAGTAAGGAACTCCTCTCCCCTTTCTCAGTTCACTATTGGTGACAAGGTGAAGTTGTCTTTGGTGGACGACAGGATAGACAGTGGTTTCTTTGACACATTTTTGTTAAGGCACCCCAAATAGAACAGAGATATCCTTTATGTGAGGCAGGACAAGGCAGAAAGACAAACACTAGATTCAGAGTCAGAAGGTCTGGGTTTGAATCCTGGCTGTTATGTGCCCTGAATCCTCAATAGTTGTGAGGCTTTTGGTGAATTATACCACGAGCTTCCTCACTTGTAAAATAAAGGAGTTGTGGGAGTGACCACAGATTTAGAATTGAAATGAACCTTTAGAAAGATGTGACACTCTCAAGATTGGGGAGACAATTAGCATCAGAGATGGAATATAAAATGTGGGGGATGAAATCTGAAATGACTGAGGAAACAAACATTCAAGCTTCCATGAATATCAGTTTATTAAGAAATACACTCTTATTGCCTAACAAATCAGGATGAGGCCTTTTAAGCTTGGTACCAGACCCTGGGGAGTCCCCCCAGATAGAGGGGGAGACAGATTTTTATGCGTTAAAGGATCACAATAAGCAGGATACAAAATAAGATGTATAATTAGGTAATCTGATTTTTAATTGGAGGAAAGATTAGGGGCTTTCCAAGTTGGGAGAGGAGAGAACAAACAGGTATAATTCCCTAAATTGGAAAAAAAAGGTGGACGTCCCACTTCCCTCCTGTCTGTATTCAATCAAAGGCCCATGGAAACATGGGAACATGGAAACAATAAGTGATTGACCAGGATAGGTCTGGTTGCTTGAGATGTATAATTGTCAGAAAACTCTTTACATCAAGCTTCAGATTTCACCTTCCCAGCCATGCGGGGCTAGGTTCAAACAATGCAATAAAGTTTTCTCACAAGGGAACTGAGTCCAATTCATTATTGAGTCACAAGATGGAATCAGTGTGGTTCACTCAGTTCTCTCCCCCCACTTTGATTCTGTGAGAGGGGCTGACCCCTCCCCTATAAATCACTCATCTATAAGATTTTTCATATATTCATAATCAGAATTATGTAAGTAAGGCTATATAGATCAAATTGCTTAGAAGGTTGACAATTTTGAGAGGGGAGACTTACATGTCACTAAGGTAACCAAGAAAACTCTGCAAACAAATACCATGAACAAAAGGCCAAAGCAATACAATCATCAATATTAAATAACATCATGTCTCCTTGTATCCTAGCAACTCACTCCCAATGTCCATTTAATCATCACATTTTGTCTTGAGTCCCACCCAGGTGTCCCATGTCCCAGGTCCTTGGAGATAGCTTCTCTCGGACATTCGGGAATAGACCTGATTCTCAGAAGAGTTCTGAAAGGGGTTCTGCTTCTCTGGTTCCAAATCACTTACAGAGATTCCTAGCTAATTCTGATAAAATCTGCCGGTTACAAGACTTAACATAATTTAGTCCAACTTCCTAAATTTGGTTTTCCAAACCTGGTGCTTCAGAGAATTTCAGCTTTTACACGCCACTTGCTGGTTTTATTTTTATCTAAACCCTGTACCTATATAAGAATCTAAAAATAATTCATGAGAGTCCGACTTGTAAAATGAACCCTTCTGTCTGAACCGAGACCCTCTGACTCTAGAGTCAGAGTCTGACTCTTTCCACTGTCCTGCAATGACTCTTGCAGCTATAGAATATGGTCAGGCCATACAGAACAGTCTAGTTTGACCAGTCTTGAGAAGCAGAAGAAGGGGAAGAAGCCAGGAAGGGGGTGAGGAGACTTTGATGCCAAGCTAAACAGTTAATATTTATCTGATGAACAATAGAAAGTAAAATTGAAATGATATTTTTCTTATTGTGGATGGAAATATTTTACAATACTCGTCTTATATAAATTACTGGAATGTTAAAGTAGGATGGGATTCTAGGGATGGGTAAGTCCCCTGTGGGAGAAGAGAAGTAGTCTTAAAAGTGACTTGTCCCTTTGAGAGCATCCTAGAGGGAGTGGAGCCAGCCTGAGCTTGGGACAGGCACAGAGTACTGATGGGACTTGGCAGATGCCAGTTTTACCTGCTGCTAGGTGGAAAGAGTCATAGAGGATGTCAGCTTTGGTAGTGAGCCCTTAGGGAGGTAAGAGCTAAGAGCTCTTTAAGAATGGTTCAGCCCATTCTCCTTTTCTTTCCAGAGGTGGGGGGCACCATGTCTATGAAATACTGTAAATAATGTTAGACATTAAATGTATTGGTTGGTTTTGCTGAATTGGTTTTTTCCCCCTCTTCTTTCTTTCTTTCTTTCTTTCTTTCTTTCTTTCTTTCTTTCTTTCTTTCTTTCTTTCTTTCTTTCTTTCTTTCTTTTTAGTTACAAAGGATACCTTCTAGGGTAGCAGATGAAAAGGAAGGAAGGTGATGTAAAAACAAAACATATAAATAAAAATCTTAAGAGGCATGGTCATTTTGAGCCCTGTTAGCAAGAGCAGGTACTACTTAATGAGGAAAGCACTGAGCTTTACAAACAGGAGACACTTGCCTTTTTTATGCCTGGGGAGGCTGGTCTAAACATGAGCAATGGGTCAAGGGCAGAAATGGGAACCTAGAGTGAGGGACAGGTGAGGTTAGATGGAAGGAAATCTCTAGGCCCATGTGAACTTGTATGCTAGGATTTAGAGCAAGAAGGAAAATAGAAAACATCTGATTGAAAAGCTTCACTTTATGCTGAGATAATTATAGCACTTTCCTCCCAGGGTTGTTGGATCAAATTTACACATATGTACACACACACACATACACATACACAGTGTTCAGTTGTGTCCAGCTCTTCCTGTTTCCATTTGGGGTTTTCTTGGCAAAGATACTGCAGTGGTTTACCATTTCTTTTTTCAGCTCATTTTACAGATGAGGAAACTGAGGCAAACAGGGTGAAGTGACTTGCCCAGGGTCACACACCTAGTAAGTTATCTGAGGTCAGATTTGAACTCAGGTCTTCCTGACTTCAGGCCTGGCACACTATTGCACCATCTAGCTCTGCGTGTGTGTGTGTGTGTGTGTGTGTGTGTGTGTGTGTAGATGTCTATAGATATATTAGGCCTATACATCTATAGATGCATTACAATACATATATGTACATGTGTATGTGTATATACATACATATATGTATGCAGACATAATACACGCACATATATAGTACTTTGCATGTATATTTAGTGATGCTGATAATTATAATAACTAGCATTTATGTAGCACTGTAAGTTTTGCAAAACAGTTACCTTCATTGGATCCTTACAACAACCCTGGGAGGGAGGTGCTCTTAGTATCCCCCCCATTTTACAGATGAGGAAACTGAGGCAGACAGAGGTCTAGCAATTTGCTCACAATCACCAGGCTAATAAATGTCTGATCTGAGATGGAATTTGAACTTGAGTCTGGCTGACTCTAGGTCCAGTGCTCCATCCACTAGCAATAATAGTTGCCATTTATATATTGCTTCTTTTTTTTTCTTTTTGGAAGGCAGTTGAGGTTAAGTGACTTGCCCAAAGTCACACGGCTAGTAAGTGTTATGTGTCTGAGGCCGGATTTGAACTCAGATCCTCCTGACTCCAGGGCCGGTGCTCTATTTGCTGCACCACCTAGCCACCCCCATTTATATGTTGCTTTAAGATTTTACAAATATTATTTCATTTCATCTTCACAATAACCTTGGGAGGTAAAGGTTATCATCCCCACTCTACAGATGAGGAAACTGAGGCAGGTGAAGGTTAAGTAACTTGCCCAGGGTCATCCAGTTGGTGTGTCTGTGGCAGGATTCAAACCCAAGTCTTCCTTATTCCAGGTCCAACACTCTAGCCATGTACCTCTTTATTGCTTCCTGACTGCAGATGAGACCTAAAGAGGTTGACTTTGGGAGTCAGGCGTGGGCCCAACTTCTCAGACTCCAAATCATTGTTGTCCCACAAGTTGTCTGTGCTACTGTCCCCCTTACGTTCTGGTAAAACTTTAAACCCCACCCCACCCCAAGTGTTGTTTCAGTAATAGAATGGCAATGAAGCCGGCAAGGGCAGAGTGGCAGAGTCCTAGCTGACCTCCAGAAGTCAGCCAGGAAAATCCTTCTGCCATCAATAGTCATTAGGCCACTTCAGTAAACATTTATAGAGGGCCTACCATATTTTCAGGTGCAAAGATGCAAAGAAAAAAAATAAGGAGCTTACATTCTGCTGAGGAGGAAGTAGGGTGTGTGTGTGTGTGTGTGTGTGTGTGTGTACACATGTACCATTTTAAAGGGGCTGTAGGCTACTGCCCCCTTCCAACCATTTGGAAAAACAGGTGACCCAAAGACCATGGAGCCCATGTTTAATGGTCTATGCCTTTTGGAGGACTCTGATCATGTCTAGTTATGCCTTGAACCTCTGAGCCCAGAGCTGAGGAAGTGAAGCTAATTCTTGACCAGTCTGGCATCCTTTTCCATTTTAGCTCAGACAAGACTGAAAGAATGCAAGAGGGACATTGGACTTTACACACACACACACACACACACACACACACACACACACACACACACACGTACATATGTATGTATGTGTATATAGGTGTATATATATATATGTCTGTGTATATATATACACACCCTCTTGTATAAATAAATGTATATGTACATAGGTATATATTATGTATCTCATATAAGGTGTCCCCAAAATCTTTTTATTCTTTGTTACAAGGGATGACTCTTATTTTAAGTAGTTATTTATGTAGATTTTGCTCAGTTTTAAGGGCAAAGAGACCATGTTCTAAGCTTTAATTAAAGATGGGAACTACACTAAGATTTTTGGGATACCCTATTTATGGATGTATGTAAATGAAATAGTGATATCTAGTTAAGTGTGTATGTATGTTTATTTACACACATATGTGTGTATATGATGTTTATGTGTATATATATAGAAATATATGCATCTAGAACTATATGTATATGCACAAAATAAACATAGTGTGGGTGAGACATATACACATGCATATAGAAATACATGCATGTTTCTAAATGTATACATACACATAAACATGTAGTTTATAGATACATAAATGTGTGTGCACATATATTTCTATGGGTGTATATGCATATATGTCTATACTTAGATATTTCACATTGTATAATTATGTATATTATGTACATGGTATATACATATGCACATAAATATGCATGTGAGTATATGTGTATCATAAATGGTAAGACAAAATTTATGTGACATGTATTATATACATATTTATAGATATGTACATATATTATATACATGTCATATTCATATAATACATACATCCCCTGGCTCCAGCATCAGACTCTTGCTAAAAAATAGTCGCTTCACTTTGCTGAGGTGATGTGGCCATTCCTGATTGGTCTACATGGATCCCCATTGCTGGAGATAGTGTCATTGAAAAGAATTGGCCTCTTGAGTGTTATGGGGCATCTTTCATAAGTCTTATGGAAAAATCTTTCCCCTCAATAAGAGCTATAGAAAGACTCTACCCTTTCTTTTTTGGTGGAGGGCACCATTTCTTGGGAAAAGATACCGTTGCTCTTATCCCTATGACTTCTAGCAGAGGAAGGAGATGATTTCTCTTCCTTCAGCCCCCTAAGCAGAAATGGCAGCTACAACCCAAGCTTATGGCAATAGGAGTGTACACTTGCCAACTTCAGGTTATGGCTGGACCCCAAATCCCAGGTTGCCTACTCTTTCTTATTTCTTCCCCTGTACCCAGGTCACTGAATAGAGATCCTAAACTGACATTTCTAGTACTAGTTCTAGTAATAGTTTTCATTTTGAGAGGTTAATAATTTATCAGGCAGCCCTGGCTCTCTAGTGGAAAGTGCCTCCATCATTACATGATTTCTCAGAGGAGAATGTGAACAGGATCATCTAGGACCTGGAGTGATTAAAGAACCACTCCTGGCTGTCCAGAAGATCTGGACCTTGTGAATAGCCTCCTACCTTGTGAATATTCTCCTAGAGAATAGATCTCTCTACCGCCAGTTCATTTCCCCTCTAATCTATCTTTTGCATAATAGTCAAATTGATATTTCTAAAGCGTGGATTTGGCCATGTCACTCCCCTGCAGAATTGTAGAATGAGAAAGTCTGAGGTCAACTAGGGAAATATAGGTAGTGCCCTTTTGTCAGGTCACCTCAGAACCTTTCTGGAAAATGTCATGGCAGCTCTGCCTGTAGAGCAAAATCTATAAAAGTAATGATGAGGCTGATTTTAAAGCAAGATGTTTATATGTCTAATCCAAGGCCAATAAGGCCTTGGCAACCAGTGGTGTACAGAAGCTCTGGGGTCAAAGATCTCCTTCATTTTATTGAAGAGGAAACTGAGGCTTGGGGAGGCTTAGGACTTGCCCAGAGTCACATGGAACAGTCAGAGGCAGGATTTGAATCTAGGTCCTTAGACTCTACGTTTAGTATGTGAAGGAACAATGAGGAATTTTTGGTAAGATAGCAATCTGGGAGATGGAAGTATGTATGGAAGAAATTGCCTTGTGCTAGCCTTTTATCACTTGGCATCTACTCACCTAATTCCAGCACAAAGGACAGTGCTAGGGCAAAGACAGGATTCCATCTCTTTTTAGGTGTCTTATGTCTTTTCTGGGATAGGACAGTATTTAGGTGTCTTACATCTTCTCTGGGAAAGGGAAATATGTACTGGCTGCTGCCCAGATAGGAGTGTCCTATGGTGGCAGGCGACCCTGCTTCCTTCTCCATACCCACAGTTTCTCCACTTTCCCACAGTTATTATTAATTCAAGGTGACATCCACTGACAAGTAAGTAAACACCTTCAAATTGACTTCTTTTGCTTCTCCCTAGTTGATTCTCTATCCCACTTACAACAGAGGCTCTTCCAAACCTTTTTTTAATCTTCTCAAGTTCTTACACAGTAGCCACCTCCAGTAGTCTCACAACTCAGGTCCTCAATATCTATTTTGCTTAGAGGATAGAGCCCATTCATTGTGCATTGTGCACACTATTCTCCCCTTCTGTAAACTTAACAAACTTTTGACATCATCCCCTATTCTCTTTTCCTTTCATTTCTGATGAAGAGAGTGGTGGCCCTTCTCCTTGTCGAGTCCAACCCATATACCCTTGATTTCATTCTTGCCCATCTTTTGTAATAAGATTCACTTCATCGACCCCTGCCTCTAGTTTCAATTTCTCCTTAACTAATGTTTATCTTCCCTGCTACCTACAAACATATCTAAGTCTCTCACATTCTTTTAATAAATGCTCACTAGGCCCTACCATACCATCACATTATATCCTATAGCTCTCTTCTCTTTCTCAGTCAAACCATTAGAAAAAGCCATCTACATTTATTGCCTCCATTCCTCTCATTCACTTTTCACTTCTTTATGTCCTGATTTCTCACATTACTCAAATGAAACTGTTCTCTCCCAAATTACCAATGATCTCTAAATGACTAAATCTGAAGGCTATCCCTTCAATCCTCATCCTTCTTGACCTCTCTGGAACATTTAATATTGTCAACCACCTTTTCTTCCTGAATACTCTTTCCTCCCTAGGTTTATCATGACACTATTCTCTCCATTCTTTCTTGGTGACTTCATCATCTCTGTGCATATGATTCCCAAATATATCTTGAGCTCTAGTCTCTATCATGAGCTATAGTCTCTATCTTGAATCAGCAACTCCCTACTGGACCTTAAATTAGGACCACTTACTTCAGTAATTGCAATAGGGCTCCTTGAGTGAGAGGAGCTCAAAAACAAGGAGACTATATCAATTCTCATATCCATTTCAATTCCTTCATTTGGTGGCAAAAGTCTCTTCAAGTGAGTGATTGTGTGATAACCCATCCTCCACATAAGACTTGTGTGTCTAAAAAACAATGAAAGGATTTTCTTTATTGCTAAATAGAGAATGAAGTGAGATGTTATAGGGCTCCAGATCTGCGGGGGATATAAAGACATTTAAGACTCAGTCTCTGCTTTTAAGTAGCCTATCTGAAAAGAGAAGAGGATGCGATGCCAATAAAAACATAGCTAACAACCCAGTAGATGCCAAGTCCCAAGGGAATGACACAGGCAGTAACTGTCATAGAAGCCCCGAAGAAAGCTTAGGTGGTCAGTTAGGGCTTTGGAGAGAAGGGAAGACTTGAACTAATGGCTGTTTCCAGCTGTGATTGGCTCTCACAATAGGGCTTCAACATCCAACCAACTTGGACTAGTCCAACGCTATTCATAAGATGAGGCACGGCGTAGTGGAGAGAGCGCTGGACTTTGAGTGGAGAAGACCCAAATTCAAATCCAGACTCAAGCACTTACAGGCTGTGTGACTCTGCACAAGTCACTTGACCTTTATAAGCCTCAGTTTCCTCATTTGTAAAATGAGAAGGCTGAACCTCTGAGGTCCCTTCAAGTTCTAAGTCTATAAGCTTATGATACTTTCAGCTCACTTGAATTTCAGATAAACACCTGCCCCACCTCCCTTTGCCAAGTTCTATCAAACACTCCCTCCTTTCCTTCCCCAGGATTCCTTCCCCAGGATTCCTTCCCCAGGATTCCTTCCCCAGGGTCCTTTTCATCCACCCCCAGAGACTTGAAGTGAAGAACACAGCAGCACTTGCCCTCAGTGCTGCCTGATGGAGGTAAGCCTATTACCCAAGAATTCTCTATAACCTCTGAGCCTAAAAGACAAGGCCCTGGGAATCTACGCAGTAGAAAGGTTTATGAAGAAAATGCTATCTTGGTTAGTTTTGCTGAATGTTATACATCTCATTAGTTGTGTTACCTTTGACTAGTCACTAGGCCTCAGTTTCTCATCTGCAGACAAGAGCCCAACCACCAGTGCTTGGGCGGCCTGCAAAGATCTTGGGAGTTAAAATTTTCCCCAGCCTGGAGAGAGAGGATACCAATGGGAGATCAGGATTGCAGGGAAAGGTATGTTCCCCATACTGAGGAAACTTTGAGAATCCAGAGTGTCTTTGTGGCTGGCCAGAGCCTTGTCCTGGGGCTTCTACAACAATAATGATCAGCAACTTTAGGATTGTTGCAAGAACCAAGGGGATTATTTTGTAAAATGCTTCCTGGAAGCTGTTAGAACTTAGAAATGGGGGAATTACAGGCTAAGAGGGGAGGAAGAATGGATTTGAGAGAGAACCCAGGGTCCATTCAACTCTGTCCCTTCCATCTATAAGGGTTGGAATGGGGGGTGGTAGATAGGAGGTTGACTTATAGCCAAAACCAGGCCAGGGAGAGGTTTAGCCTCAAAATCCAATTCCATTTTATATCCCATAATAAAATGCTGTCAACATGAGCTGCCTGTTCAAATAGATTTGTTAAGAGGACTGAGAAGAGCTTTGCTGGGTATAGGGGTGGGGATGGGTGAGGGACTAGGCTCTGTCTGTCCCAGGAGAGAGTCTAGCAGGGACCTCTGGTCTAGTGAATCTGGGCAGGGGCAGGCCTTGGGAGACTTTGGGGTACATAGTATTTGGGGAAGGAGAAACAACAGAGGTTGTTTAATGGAACACTATAGGTTAATGCAAAACTATGAGGCTGGAGAAGTTTGTCATCCTTTTATCTGCTTTTATCATTCTTCCTTGATGCCTCTTCATTAATATTCTGGAGCATCCAATGCCCTCATGTTCTCTTTCCCCTCTGCCGATCAAAACATACTCACAGGAATGGATCTGATGAGTTCATTCTCCCCCAGGTATAAGTTACTGACAAAGACATATTAACCTCCAGAGCATATTTCCACTTTTAAAAGGAATCCAAGTCTAAATATCCAAACCCTAATTGTGGCATTTCAAGGATCTGCCTATATGAAGAGGGGGAAAAAAGTGTGGAGGAAGAATAGGAGAACCTTCCAGGGATCCACCGAAGTTCAAAGAGGGTTATCTTCTAATCTGTTTATGGGTAAGGTCATTCCCAGAACAAGGTATAGGCCCTGGGAACTCTGGCAAAAGACTTTTGAGTCTTTGAAAGCATGTGGGAGACATGAAGAGTATGAAGCAGTATGGGTGTTGGGCACAGTGCCCTTAGGTATCTGGCTAGAGGTTCATTCTCACAAAGTTGATCTTGTTAGGTTAGACTAGCCTCACAATAATAGCTTCTTTTGGCCTTGGTCTCCTTCAGGTCTCTTTTTACCCTCAGCAAAGACCTTCATTCACTATTGAGCATCCACAAGAACCTTGTTGTTATTGAGTCATTTCAGGTGTCTCTGACTCTTCATGACCCCATTTGGGGTTTTCTTGACAAAGACACTGGAGTGTTTTGCCATTTCCTTCTCGGCTCATTTAACAGATGAGGAAACTGAGGTAAACTGGGTTAAGTGACTTGCCCAGGGTCACACAGCTAGTAAGGGTCTGAGACTAGATTTGCACTCAGGAAGATGAGTCTTCCTAACACTAGGCCTGGCACTCTATCCACTGTGCCTCCTAGCTGCCCAAGAACCTAGATGCCACCAACTGACCCAGTCAACCGCAAGTACCTAACCTCCCTCCCAACATTCACCAGACTATCCTTTACCTCCAAGATCCATTTCTTCATTTGGACATGAATGGAGTCCAGCAAGTCTATCTGAGGTTTCCTGGATCCTCTCTTCAGGATAGTATCAGCTGGTCTCTGGGGTATGATTCCTGCTATTTTCTGTGTCAATCAGACCACACCTGAAATATTGTCCTAGGATCATACAGTGACACATCCAGAATGGGAAGGGACCTCAGACACAATCTAATACAACCCACTTCAGTTTACAGATGAGCAAACTGAGGCCTGGGGAAGTTAAGGGAGTTGTCCAAGGTTCTATAGTTATTAAACATCTGTATGTAGGATTTATACTCAAGTTGTTGTTTTTTTTCCTACAGAGTCAGTGACCTGGGTTTATTTTAGGATGCCACATTTTAAGAAGGAAAGAGCAAGCAGAATGGTGATAACAACACAAATAGTATATATGATCAAGTGAATGAATTAGGGAATATTTACCGTGAAGATTTAGAAGGGGGCATCATAGAGTATGATGGGCTGTCTTATGGAAGAGGGGTTATTAGACTTGGAATTATAGGGCCATAGACTAGCACTAGAAGAGGCCTCTAAGACCTTCTTGTTCAACTTACTCATTTTATGGAGGAGGAACAGATCAAGTTCATCCTTTGTTTTTGAAGAGGACCATTGACATCATGGGTTGATGTGTTGACTTTCATGTGAACTGGATTTAAGTAAGGCAGAATTGTAGAAAGTCATTAATTAGCCTCACACTCTTTTCCAGAGGCATCAAAGTCCAATGGCAGGACAAAAGTCAAGAGGATTGGCGATGGCCCAATATACAGTGGATGAGTAGTGTTGAGCTAAGTTAAATGATCTACTTTGTTATTATTCCTAAGGGCTTGGCACAGTGCCTGGCACATAGGAGACACTTAACAAGTGATGGTTGTCTTTCTGATAGGCCTACAGAGGGTAAGTGACTTTCTGAAAGTTCACATAGGCAACAAGTGGTAGACCTGGGATTTGAACCCAAGTCCTCTCCAAATTCCATAACTGTTCCATTGTACCACAGTTCCTTTTTCTGTTTGCCCCCCAGAGAAAAGAACCAAGAGCAAGGAGGAAAAATTGATGAAAGACTGATTTAAAATGGCCTACAAGATTACCTGTTAGATATAGAGGTCTTGCTTCCTAAGGATGAAAACCTTTAGGGAAGGACATCCCAAGTTAGAGAAGAGCTCAGTGGATACCCACACTGGGCTTCAAATCAGGAAGAATCATCTGGGCAAGTCATTTAACCCTGCTTACCTGAGTTTCCTCATCCATAAAATAAGATATAGAAGGAAATGGCAAAGCATTCCAGGATGTTTGCCAAGAAAACCCCAAATGGGGTCACAAAGAGTCAGACATGACTGAAATGTCCCAACAACAATTCCAAGTTAAAGTGAATCAGAATGAAGAGAAGGAAGAATGGTAAGGGAGTGTGTGCCTTGGGAGATTTGGAGATTGAAGCTATTGAGAATGGGCCAAGTAGGGTTTGGTGCCTTGGTTTCCCTACTTGATTGAAAAGGGGCAGGAAAGGAAGGGACTGAAGGGGGGACAAGGAAAATAATTGAAGGGTTAGGAATTGGGCCCCTTTATGAGCCATTTTAATTCATGTAAATGAGGGTTTTTAATTTGTTATACTGGGTTTTAAATCTATTACCATCTCATTTGCTTCTAAACCCTGTTTTGCCCCAGTCTGAACTGAATTCCATTTGATGCATTAGGAGTAATTCTCTTCCCAAAGGGTTAGATGTTTTCTCTCTGCACAAAAGTCGCTTATTTTGGATAAAGAGACGATTAGATTTATCTTTAATATTTTAATGGCAGCTGGGATTAGCAAGCAAACAGTCCCTACTGGGCTTGTTCTCAGAGGATTAGACTCTAATAAACTCTTCAGATGGGGATCCCCCCTCCTTCTCTGTTTTCCACAAAGTACTTTTATTATTTAAAAAAATTCCCTCTTCTTTTTTGAGAGCCATAAATTCCATTTGCTGTTTTCTATTAAATCAAATTGATTAAATTCATTGTGGCTATTTGCTCATAGATATTTTTTAATTTTAACATCTCCTGAATAAAATCTTTAATGGTGCAATTTGAAATACCAGCAATATACAGTACAGCTAAAACAGATGGAAATGAGAATCTGTGAGGAGGGAGGGAAAGGGGATGTGTAGTATGTCTCAAGGGGAGGGGATAAATGCATGGGAGAGAGGTGGGAATCATGGACTGACCTACTCTCCCTTTATCTATCCCGGCACAATTCCCTCCTGCCCCATAAAATTTAAAGTCAAGGGTTCCTTCCAGGAAAGGATAGAGTGTAAAGCTCAGTCTTGGGGCGGCTGGGTGGTGCAGTGAATAGAGCACCAGCCCTGGAGTCAGGGGGATCTAGGTTCAAATCCTGCCTCAGACACTTAACACTTACTAACACTTACTATGTGACCTTGGGCAAGTCACTTAACCCCAATTGCCCTGCCTTCCCACCCATCCAAAAAAGAAAAAAAAAGCTCAGTTTTTCACCTCTCTTCCATGCCATGGAAAACCATCTCCCTGACAACAAAGCCATAACTAGTCAGGTGATCAAGACTTGGATGATATTGGTGGGGATGCCATGTTCTTCCTTATGACTATTCTTGAGCTTGCCATCTCAGAGTCACTTATGGTCTGGCACTGATGCCATGCTATGGTACCCATATACTGCCCTATACCACATCATAATTGCCTCTCTCTCTTACCTGATCCTGACAGGTCACTTTTGCTGTCACATCCCTCTCCTGAGGTCCTTTTTTTCCCTACCATTACATGCCATACCTGCTACCTCATACACTTGTGTTTGGCAGGTCAGGGGTCATCAGATGATATATAGGTACACAGACTAGATTCTCTTAGGGACCTACTGCCCAAATAACTGCAGTTGACTGGAGCAAGCTATGCCCTTGCCACTTAACTTAAATGCGGCCCTAGTGCCAGAACTGCTAGTTATGGTTCTGCCTAAAGAGACCCATCCTTCCATCCCAATCTTCTTTCAGGATCAGCATCAACAACTTTATAACCTAATATGTGGTCAATTTTTGTGTAGGTGTCATGTACTGCCAAGAAAAAGGTATATTCTTTTGTATCTCCATTAATTTTCTACAGAAGTTAACCATACCTAACTTTTCTAAAATTCTATTCATCTCCTTAACTTTCTTGTTTATTTTGTGATTAGATTTATCTAGTTCTGAGAGGAGGAGGTTGAGGTCCCCCACTAGTAGAGTTTTGTTATCTATTTCTTCTTGTAACTCCCTTAACTTCTCCTCTAAGAATTTGGATGCTATACCACTTGGTGTATATATGTTTAGGGTTGATATCACTTCACTGTCTATGGTACCTTTTTAGCAGGATGTAGTTTCCTTCCTTATCTCTTTTAACTAGATCTATTTTTGCTCTTGCTTTGTCTGAGATCAGGATTGCTACTTCTGCATTTTTTACTTCAGCTGAAGCATAATATATTCTGCTCTAGCCTTTTACTTTTACTCTGTGTGTATCCTTCTACTTCAAATTTGTTTCTTGTAAACAACATATTGTAGGATTATGGTTCTTAATCTACTCTTCTATCTGCTTCTGTTTCATAGAAGAGTTCATCACATTCACATTCAGTTATGATTACTATCTGTGTCTCTCTCCATCCTATTTTCCTCCCTGTTTATGCTTTTCTCTTTTTTTTCCCTTGTCTCTAGAGTTTTACCTTCAAGCACCACTCCTTCAGTCTGCCCTCCCTTCTATCAGCCCCCTCCCTTTTCTTCCCCTTTACCCTTACTACTTCTTTACAAAGCACTTTCTTTATGTATGTAGTGCAAAAATGATCCTCCATGTTTTTTACTCTTGGGTTCATAGAGGTTTTGACCATGTGTTCATGGTCACAACTAGTAGGTGATCGGATCAGGATCGGCACTCAAGGCAACTAGGTGGGTACAGTGGTTAAAGAACAAGGCCTGGAGTCAGGAGTCAGCCCAAGTGCAAATCCGGCCCCAGATACTGACTAGTTGGGTGATCCTGGGCAAATCACTTAACCTCTGCCTCAGTTTCCTCACCTGTAAAATGGGATAGTAGTTCCTACCCCCCCCTTTGTAAAGATTAAATGTGAGAATATTTGTATTTTACAAACCTTAAGGCACTATGTAAATGCTTTTATTGTTCACTTGTATCTGACTCTTCGTGACCCCATTTAGGGTTTTCTTGGCAAAGATACTAGAGTAGTTTGCCATTCTCTTCTCTGGCTCATTTACAGATGAGGAAACTGAGGCAAACAGGGTGAAGTGAATTTCTCAGGGTCACACAGCTAGTAAGCGTCTGAGGCGGGATTTGAACTCAGGGAGATGAGTCTTCCTGACTGTAGGCCCAGCACTCTATTCACTGCACCCCCCCAGCTGCCCAGCTGTATATAAATACAACCTAATCATCATTACTACTTCAAGCAACACTCTTTCACTATTCTATGCTGCCTTTCAAGAGGTAAACAGGAAACAGAATTTTTAAGTAGTATGAGATAAGGTTTTAAAGATCCCTATGCTCAGCCGGTTTTTAAAGCACCCATTACTGCGGTTACCAGCAGCCAGGAAAACAAAAGCAAAAATATGGCAATCCCTGCCCTCAGGGAATTTCAGGTTTATTAAGGAGACAATTTGTTCACATAGACATATATGCAGACTAAACACAAGGGGACAGCAGGGGGAATCACTAGTAGCTGGGGAGGATCTGGAAAGCCTGATGAAGGAGGCAGCTTGAGCTGAGCTTTGAAGGAGGGAGGCAGAGGGTGAGGAGAGAACTTCAGACACAGAATACACCCTGTGCAAAAGCCCAGAGATGGGGGCAGATAGGATGTGGGTCCGTATATGAGGAACAGCAAGTTCAATCTGACCCAAACATAAAGTGTGCAACAGGACCTGGAAATAGACTTTGGAGTCGGGCTGTAAAGGGCTTTAAAAGCCTAACAGGAACTGGTGTGTGATTTTAGAAACTGCTGGAGTTACTTGTCCTTCATTCTCAAAGAAGACCATCATATCATAAGGATTGTATCTCGAATTGCCTCTGAATTGGGTTTTGTCTTGCTCTTTTTAGAAGCAGAATGAAGTCTCTAGCATCTAACAGGGCAGCTGGGTGGATAAACACCAGACTTGGAGTCAGGAACACTCATTTCCCTGAGTTCAAATCTGGTCTGAGATACTAGCTGCATGACCCTGGGCCAGTCACCCCATTCTTTTTGGCCTCAGTTTTCTCACGTGTCAAATGAACTGGAGAAGTAAATGGCAAATTACTCTAGTATCTTTGCCAAGAAAACCCCAAATGGGGTCACCCCAAAAGAGTCAGACACGAACAATTGAACAACAACAATGGCCTTCTCCCCAAAGTCTTCTCTTCTTCAGGATGAACATCCTCAGTTCCCTTAATCCAAAGTTTTCTACCTGGGAGGTCTATGGGGCCATCTGTAGACTTAGGGGGGGAAATTACATCTTTATTTCCCCTAACTTACCGTTTCCTTCAATTATGAGTATAGGCAACAAACCACAGTAATATTAAGGCTTTCCCAGACTGCTAAAAGGGTCCATTACCCAAAAAATAAGTTAAGAACCCCTGATTTCACCACTCTTCTGTGACACGTTTCTCTACTGGTGTTTTAAGTTTATTGACCTCACCTCTTATCAATCTGAAAGTTTTCTGCATATTCTGCAGCAAGCTAGTGAGCTTCCTAAAATGTCCCCAAAACTGAGACTTGTGGATCACAAAGTCAAGACTGAGCTAAGTCCCCTACCCATTCCAATGTTCTTTGTATCACAAGGTCCCCTGATTATGGAGAAGAGGATTTTTTTGTATCTCCCTGTGACTCTCTTTGAAAAACACTGGTAAATTTGACTCTGGAAACAAAGTCAGCAAAATTAAAATACTAGTGAACTTTTCAATTCCTGGTGGTCTCTTTCAGATTGTCCTTTCTCCCTCTGTATATGTTTCCTCTTAAGAGCAATCTTTCTCCTCCCCTTCCCCCCCCCTTTTTTTTTTGGTAACTCCTTCTCTAATCCCAACCTCATCAACTCCAGGGAAGAGCTGATCTGCAGGAGAAAATCCTTCATTCAGGGACAAAATCAGCTTAATTTGCCGCAATTTGTAGCAGGTCTTTGCCAGGATTTGAATATCAAATTATCCTGAAGCTGGGGATGGGGGGGGCCTCCCCTCAAGCAATATGGACAAACATTTCACTTAGGCCCCATTCTAGAAGATCAGTCTGCAGAGTAATTATGACTGAAATAGGCCTCTGGGAGCCTGGGGACCACCTGGACCTGTACTGGCAGGGCTGCTCAAAGGAGGAAGGGGAGGAGGAGGAGGCTAAGGTCCCTAGGTGAGGATTAACCAGACTGACAGCAAATGAATACTTGGATAATTAATAATTTCCGGGCAGTGCCTAGCTAAAAGCCAGCTGGTTTGCAGGAGGCCAGATTCATAGTAGGACATGAAGGCAGTAGGCAAGGGGAAAAGATCTTGAGCTGGGATGAAGTATTGAGGAAGAGAAAAGGAAATAGTGACTGGGAGAGATGGCAGTCAAGAAACCAGTCTTCTTAGCTTGTCCAAATGACTAGGAGACCTGAGGAATGGGGGTAGAATAAAGTAAATTCTGAGCTACAATCTCCACGGGGAGATCATAGCCCCAAAGAGGCCCATTAGGAAGGTCATCCTTTGCTAAAACAGGTAGAGTTGAGAGGATGTCCTCTGTCTAAAGCCCCCCTTCAAATGACACTCCATAGCTCCCTGCCTGTATGCCTGTCAGTCACTCTTCCATTCCACTCTCTCTAATAATAATGATAGCAACATAATTGAATATATAAATTAATTATAATTGAATATATAAATGAATACATTAGTATAATTTACTATAGAATAGTGATCAAATTTAAGGTTTTCCAACTACCTCGGAAGGTGGGTAGTATGAATATTGTTAGCCCCTTTTAAAGATGAGAAAACTGAGGCGTAGGGAAGTTGGATGATTTGCCCGCAGTAAGACAGCTGGTGTTAGAGCTGGTATTTCCTTGTACCGTAGTAGTGCACTCTCATTCTCACGTTAGCTTTCCTCCTTAAGCTTCCCATTAGTAGATGGTCAACCTGAAGGAAAGAGGCTAAAAGTGAGGAGCAGGTAGGGATAAAGGTAATAGGAAATCAGAGCGGAGATGAGTATCAGGAGAAATAGAAAACACTTCCAAGTTCTTTCTTTCTTTTTTGGAGTCAATTAGGGTAATTGTCCAAGGTTAGATTTGAACTCAGGTCCTCCTGATTCCAGGGCTGGTGCTCTATTCACTGTACCACCTAGCTCCTCCTAATTCTCCGTTTGCTGAAAAACAGTGATTCAGATGATGTAAGGTTGACAGTAAGTCTCAGATGTCCCAATTCTATTCTGCCTTCTCCCCTTGTCCTTCCTCCTCCTACTTCAACCCAACAACATCCAACTCTGCCACTTACCCGTGTGACCTTGGACAAGTCCCTTAACTTCTCTAGGCTTCAGTTTCCTCAATTTTAGAATGAAATGATCCTAGATGACCTCAAAGTTCTCTTCCAGATCTCCCTCTTTGGTCACATACTCTCATAGTCTGTCTGGTCTTGAATTCCAGGTCTGATGATAGCACTAAGAAGAGAGCTGGGGGTGGCTAGGTGGCGCAGTGAATAGAGCACCGGCCCTGGAGTCAGGAGTACCTGAGTTCAAATCCGGCCGCAGACACTTAACACAAAAAACTAGCCGTGTGACCTTGGGCAAGTCACTTAACCCCAACTGCCCTCCAAAAAGCAAAAAATAAAAATAAAAATAAAAAATAAAATAAAAGAAGAGAGCTGTTAAGTTACCAGGGCAGTCCCACCTTAAAGGTCTAAGACATATTCTCAACATTCATGGTTTCTCGTATGATTCTCTCATTCAGGAATTTATTCTAATCCTTCCCAAATTGGGTTCTTTTTTTGATCCACATCACCTAAAAGGGAGCAATAAGTCTCACAAGCTTACTGGCTACCGTGTAAAAGCAAGACCTTTTTATCTGTCCAGAACCTACTTTTGTCAAGCTTTATAGGAGGTGATTATGACTCTAGAACTAGTGTAATGGAAAGAGTTCTAGAATTAGTTAATAATTCAATGGCTTTAAATCCTACCTCAGACAACACTATATTGTAACCCAAACCCCAAAACCCATTGGTACAGACAGGACTCTTTTCTCACTGGAGGTGATTAGTGCCCCCATCCCTACATCAAGAGCAGGGGAGAGCTAGTAAGAGTGGGACAGAGGGGTGATGATTTGGCCTTTTGGTCTCTTCAAATTCTTTTAGCTTTCAGCTTGGAGGAAGAAGATGCACCATCCCAACCTCTCTTCCAGCAACCAAAGTGAGGTAGACTCTGGATAGAATCATGTCCTTATTCCCAGCTTTCTACACTAGGGACTTCAGAGAATATTCCCTTTGGTGAGATCCATGACTTTCTTGGTTAAGCTATTACTTCACTCTCAATATGAGAGTTTGTTTACTCTGAGTATTATCTAGTATATATTCTCCTACATATACTTTCTCTGGTTTGTTTTTCTATTAACGTAGGTAAGTGGGTTTCTTTGCTATATGTTATGCATTCCTTGTGGAACTGGTATTTGTTGGGAAGGGATTCAAGCCTTAGACATAAAGCTTGGGATTCCCATTCCCCCATTAATGAATAATGATCAGGAGTTTAGCTTGAACCTAAAAATCACTTATCCTAGAAGTTCCCAAACTTATTTGGTCTACTACCCCCTTTTCAAAAAAATTACTCAGCACTCCCCTGGGTTAGCTTAGATTAGCCTTTATTTTTATTCAAAGCCCCTCCCCAATTGCACCTGAGGCTACTACCTCCCTGGATCATTCCAGCGCCTCTTAGGGGGGCTTTGGTGATCTATGCTTTATTTGGTCATCTATGTTTTGGTAATCTATGTTTTTATTTTTTTCTTTTAAATAGTATTCTATTTTTGCAATTAGATGTAATAGTTTTTTTTAACACTCTTTTCTTAGTAAAGTTTTAAATTCCAAATTTTCTCCCTCCCTCCTCCCTTAGACAGTAAGCAGTTTGATATAGGTTATTTATGTGCAATAATGTAAAACATATTTCCATATTAGCTGTGTTGTGAAAGAAAAACAGAACAAAAGAAACACACACACACACAGTGAAAGTAGTATGCTTTGATTTCCATTCAGATTCTCATCAGTTCTTTCTTTGGATGTGGATAGCGTTTTCCATTGTGAGTTTTTTGGAATTGTCTTGGATTATTGTATTGCTGAAAAGGGATAAATCAATCATAGTTGATCATCATACAATGTTGCTGTTACCATGTACAGTGATCTCCTGGTTCCGCTTACTTCACTTTGCATCAGTTCATATAAGTTTTTCCAGATTGTTCTGAAGTCTGCCTACTTATCATTTCTTATAGCATGATTGCATTCCATTACATTCATATACCACAACTTGCTTCACCATTCCCTGACTGATGGGCATCCCTTCAATTTCCAGTTCTTTGACACCACAAAAAGAGTTGATAAAAATGTATTTTTTGTACATGTAGACCTAAGACCAATAATATTCAAGAGAGCAGAGAGATACTGTTCTAGCCTGGTACTTCCTTTCTCTGGGGAGGGCAGAGTAGCAGCCAGCCTCTGACCCCAACCTCCTGCTGTCTCTTTTGGCAGAAATTAAAGTCTCCCTTGGAGAAGGGGGGTGTGGAGATATTAGAGACGTTTATTCTTGCCTCCCTTTCAGCCACATTGAGACAACCACATTACAACATTGAATGTCAGCTCTTTGAGAACAAAGACTATTTCATTTTTGTCATCATTTCTCCAGGACCTGGCATATAGTAAATGCTTAATCAATACTTATTGATTGTGCTCCCAGGGGCCCAAATGTTTTCCCAAGTCACAAAACCTCTCTGAGCCTCAGTTTTCTTACCTACAAATTTTCCCTAGCCCAAGAAGGTATAAATAAATGTTGGATTATCTTCTGGAGGTAGTCTGACCCTCCTTATCCCATGTCTTCATTCTTCCCTCTTCCAAATAGAAGTTAGCCAAGAGATTCTCACTGTTTAGGACAGGGGATACAGAGGTGCATGGACTGGTCCAAGGAGGAGAATGGTAGCCATGTTTTCCATAATTACTGTGGGATTGGCTCAGATTAAGGACAACTAGCTGTCTCTTGCTTTTCCTTTTTTCCACAACAACTAATCTCCCTCTAATCAGCCATTATTAAATTATATTCCATTTTAAATTTAGCCACAGATCACCATTTGGACAGCTGGATGGATAATTGGGAAGAGATAATTTATGTAAATGAGAAACAGCAGAAGGTGTACAGAGAGAGAAAGGATGATGGCCAAACTGAGCCCCTCTGAGAGCTGGGAGATGTGACCCAACATTGGCTCAGGGCAGCTAGAGATCTTTCCAAGAAGGCGGGGCTGTGTGTGTGGGATTTTCATAGTAAAAGTAAACTAGTCATAGGATCCAGGATTTAGAGCTGAAAGGAACCTTGAAGGTCAACTAGTCCATACTCTTCATTTTCTAGGCAAAGAAATAGGAGTTCAGAGAAAGTAAACAGGATTATAGGCTTATGACTCTAGAACTGGAAGAAACTTCATAACCCATGTAGTCCAACCTCCTTATTTTACATGGGAGGACACTGAGACCTGGAAAAGTTAAGTGACTTGTCCAAGGTCACACCGTGGGAAAGCAGGGATCTTTCCATGTCAGTCTCAGGTGTTAGGTTATTTACACACACACACACACACACACACACACACACACATCTGGGAGGGCTACAAAACAGATCTGAAGGTATATTTCAGGTCACACAGATATCTACTTATGGCACTAGTGTCCCTGACATGTTTTTCTCTGCCCACAAAATAGTAGCAGTGTAATACAAGGTTCTAGTGTCAAAGGTCACCACCAACTCACAGGGTTCATCTTTTAGGGAAGAGATACCCCAGGTACTCTGTTGTTCTGTAATCCCTAAAACCATAGTTTGTGAGCCCCCATCAATGCATCTACCTTCAATAGTCAAACAGAGAACATAACCAGTTCCTAAATTTAATGTTTTATTTTTCCTCCAATTACACGTAAAAGCAATTTTAACATTAAAAAAAATTTTTTGAGTTCCTAATTCTCTCCTTCCCTCCTTCCCTCCCCCTGTTATTGAGAAGGCAAACAATTTGATAGACATTATACATGTGCAGTCATGTAAAACATATTTCCATGTTAGTCATGTTGTGAAAAAAGACAGGCGAAAAAAACCAAGAAAAATTTAAAAAGTAAAGAAAAATATGCTTTCAGATTCTGTATTCAGATTCCAATAGTTTTTCTCTGGAGAAAGATAGTACCTTTCATCATAAGTCCTTCAGAGTTGTCTTGGATCTTGGTATTGGTGAGAAGAGCTAAGTTGCACAATATTGCTGTTGTTGTCTGCAATGTTCTTCTAGTTCTGCTCTTTTCATTTTGCATTAGTTCGTGCAAGTCTTTCCATGTTTTTCTGAAAGCATCCAAAGGACTTGAATGCCTTTGCTTTGAATTAATTAATAAAATGGCATAGTAAGAACAATGAAAAAGCTGGGGTTCACCCATCCACAAATACAGGCAACATAAGTGGGAAGAACAGACACATACAAGGAACATGTATGGCTAGTCCATGCATGCAGTAGTAGTTACCTATACATAGGTAACACACATGACCAGGACAAACAGGGAGGAGCACTTTGCGTCTCTGATGTTGATACCTTCTAGTGATGTCATCATACTGCTCCTAGCCCTCCCTCATTTATATCCAGTTCACCTGCAAGTCATGGCATCGCCTTCCTGATGTTATGGTTCTTCTCAAGAACAAAAGACAAACAACCTAATAAACGTACTCCTTCCCATCTTATGCTAGATAAATCTCATAGTCTCTACAACTGACCTTAACTATTTCTTCTTCAGAGAAGAGTGGGTGGTTACCATATTGTTGTCTTTTTGTTTGGTTTTGTTTAAAGTCCATTGGTTTTTTCCTAGCTCTTTTAGAAAACATAAAACTCTGCCTGGGAACCAGCATAAAACCAAAACAATGGTGATATCAGGAGTGAGTGAACAGAGCACTGGAGTCAGGAAGACCTGAGTTAAAATCCAGTCTCAGATACTTGACACACTTATGCATATATGATCTTGGGAAAGTCACTTAACCCCAATTGCCTTGCCAAAAACAAAGCAAAAACAAAAACAAAAAAAAAAACAATCCCAAAGCAAAACAAAACAAAAAACTCAGGTTCTCCTCCAGTGTATTTGTTTATACAAAAAGAGTAGGATCTTGCTAGCTAGCTAATGTGTTCAGACTTCACCTTTGATTTGGACTCTTCTTCCTTGCCCAGGGGCTTGGGTCCTTCTGTCAGAGACCTCATCCTAGTTTATGGTGAACATTCCATATACTTCCCAATCTTCGTGTCTGAAGCCTAGACTGCAAATCAGGTAATAGTTAATTATCCTAATAATTAGCAAACAGCTCTAGGGTTCAGATATCCCTTGTTTTCAAACCTAATGTCTTTCCTATTCTCTGATATATGTGAGTGGGTAAGGGAAAGGTATAGCCCAGATGCCAAGGTGATGTTTTCTTCTACCAACCTAACCATTATATTCCTGGCCTTTTCATATACTGCTCAAAGCCTCAGAGACCCATAAGCAATGGATAGGAGTCAAAAGAACTAGATTCTGCCACTAGCAATGTGATCTTGAATAAGGCAGTTCACTTGTATGTTGCATTCCATTCCTCCAAAAAACTCATTACATCCCCAATGAATATAGGTTGGATCAAAAAGAATTTGTTCCATAAAGTTTGGATTCAGTTAAAGGGCCACACTTGAGGACCTAGAGCAGTGGTTCTCAACTTCCCTAATGCCATGACCCTTTAATACAGTTCCTCATGTTGTGGTGACCCCCAACCATAAAATTATTTTTGCTGCTACTTCATAACTGTAATTTTGCTACTGTTATGAATCTATCTGATATGCGGGATGTATTTTCATTGTTACAAATTGAACATAACCCACAGGTTGAGAACTACTGACCTAGAGGGCCACATGTGGCCTTGAGGCTGCAGGTTCCCTACCCCTGGGTTGCATCTTCAGAGGAATAGCTAGCTACTAAAACAACTATCAGGATTCTAGGGTCCACACTTAATGCCGTATACAGTTCCTGAGTCATACCATAGTGCTTCCCCTGAGTAATTACTCTTATTTGTCTACATTTAAACAAATATAAAAATTATTAAAAACATAAAAACTATTCAAGCTTAAAACTGCACTTTTGGGGACACTGTATATTAACAAATGAGAGCAACAATCAGCTTAAAGGTACATACACATGTATGCGTGTGCATGCATATACTCATACATATATGTGCATATATACACATGTATGCACATACCTGTGTGTACACTTACACATACATGTATATGTGAATATGTATGTATATGCACACATATATAAAACTATATATAATACTTTGACTATGAACAATGTTACCACAAGTCATTCAGACCTTTAAAGCATTAGTAGTTGATGCCTCTTCACTTGTCAACAAGCTTAATATTATCCCAGTGTCTCTAAAAATATTAAATAATGCCTCTTAAATCTTATTCATAAGATAAAGTCGACAAGAACTTCCTCAGAAAAGAAGACTTCTTTTTCCTCTTTCTGTCACATCTAGTTTGTCTCCAGCAATGACAGGAAACATCTCTCCAGTTCCTCTCAACGCAACTATTTCTTGGGCTCTCTCCCCAGTTGGCCAAGCAGACCCTCATAGACAAAAAATCCAAAATACATGCTCTCTCCCTGACTCCATAGGAAAAGGGACATAATACAAATTCTCTGTGGATCCTCATGGATTACAGGAAAAAAAAAAACACATGTTCTTCAAGTATTCTATCTTCACCTCAAAGGAAGATTCGTAAAAGAATCTGAGCTATCAAGCTCTTAAAAAGAAGGTGACAGACGCCATAGTCTTTGCAAGATTCAAAGCAAGGGTTGTTTCTGAAAGGATCACTCCCTTATGTGTAAATTGAAGGCGTTGGACTAAATCAGGTCTGCACAACATGCAGCCTGTGTTTGTGGCCCCCCAGAGGATTTCAGGTGCTCACAAAAAATGTAGGGTTGCCACCGTACACTCTCCAGTTTGTCACGTGACCTGAGGCAACCAAACTAGTCTAACTTATCTGTGGCCAAAAGTTTAGCCTATTTTAATTTTGGCTCCTATCTCCTGCCAGGTTGTGTGGATTGGGACTAAATGATCTTTAAGGTACTTCCCATTTAATGATCACCACGGCAAGGACCAAGGTTGTCTGAGGCAGAGGCAGAAGAAGGGGGAATGGCCTACTTTGTCTCCAGGTAAATGAGACCCAACAAAGCATTCATAGGCATGATGGCCCTGATCCACTCATTTTAGGCAGGCCTATCTGAGAGGTATGGGATCAAGATGGAGAGGGACTTTGGAGGCCCTTGAATCCAATCTCCCCATTTGCACCTAAGGAAACTGAGGAATCGAGTGTTTAAGTGACATGTCAATGATCACAAGCCGTAAGTTTTGAGGCAGAATTCAAACTTGGATCTTCCTGACTCCAAGTCACCTTGGTGCCTACATTCTGATAATTAGCGGTGATGGTTGGAGAAGAGATTAAATAAGGTACAGTGGGAAAGGATTAAGAGATCTGACAAATCACTTTCCTTCTTGAAACTTCAACTTTCTCATATGTAAAATGAATACTTGTGTGATCAGCTTTAGAGTGTGATGTGGAGGAAAGTGCTTGGTAAATCTTAAAAGTATTATAAAAAGATGAGTTGTTATTATTATACAGGACAGGCAGGGGAGATATGTGCTAATTCCCTGCAGTTAGCCAAGGGAGGCTAGGAAAATTAGGCACGGTAATCTTGGAGGGGGATAGAGAGGGAAGGGTTACAACTAAGAGTAATAGGATTAGCTACAAGGCCAGGAATTGAAAGTGTATAATAAGCTTCCCCTTCATTCCCAAAGAAACAAGAAACAGTCAGCTGTATTGCTCTAGAAACCAGCCCTAGCACTGACAAGTTGGGTCCCCAGAAGGATTTTTGCTCTTGAAAAGTGATGGCCCCTCTGTTACTGGAGTTGGCATTTTATGACGCCTAAGGAATCACTGAGAGACTAAACCATCTCTAGTCTCCTCCTTCTTTGTGCCTCAGACACAGACTTTTGTTTCTGTTTTTATCTTGAGTACTGAAACTACTTCTCCCCTAACTGTCCCCCAGTAATATTCTGAGGAGTCATGGGAGGATGTCTTGTTGGGAGTAAAAGTAGTGCTTACTATTCCAGGGGGAAAAGGAAGAAAAGTACAATGGAAAGAGCATTGGATTTGTAATGAGAAGACCCGGGTTCAAGTCCTAGCTCTTCCCTGAAATAGCTGTGTGACCTTGACCAAATAAACTCTCTGGCCTCAGTTCCCTCATCTGTAAAATGAGGAGGTTGGGTTAGATGACTTCCAAGGTCCTTATCAGATGTAATGGTTCATGATCCTATGAAGTCAAAGCTCCAGGGGTAAAGCGTTCCCTGGTGGCCTATGGAAAACATTCCTTATTCACCGCTGGTTTTTGCTATTTTTTGTAAGGATTTGGGAAGAACAATGGAGGCTGAAAATGATCTGGAACTATAGTCAGTATTTATATTATATGCTGTTATATAGTACATGAAGGCTTGGAGAGTGATGTATGTATGTTATCTCATTTGAGCCTTAACAATGACCCTGGAAAGTAGGTGCTCTTATTATCCCCATTTTTACAGATAGGGAAACTGAGGCTGAGAGAAGTAAAGACATCTAGGTGTGTCAATACACAAGTCAGGAAGATCTGAGTACAAATCCTGCTTCAGACATTTATTAACCATGTGACCCCGAACAAATCCTTTAAACCCCTGCCTCAGTTTCCCCATCTGCAAAATGGGGATAATAAGAGCACCTATTTCCCAGGATTGTTGTGAGGATCAAATGAAATAATATTTGTAAAATGCTCTTCAAACCCATACATATTATATACATGCTAGCTGTTGTGTTGGTGTGTGACTCACCACAGCTAGTAAGTGTTTGAGGCAGGATTTGAACGTGGGTCTTCTTGACTCCAAGACTAGAACTGTCATCTGCTATGCTGCCCAGCTGCCTGACAAACTGAAAGGTGACCCACCCTCAGTAGCCTAAGTTGGCCTCTCCCCTTTCATCCTCATGGCTGCTTTCAAAAGGAAAGCAGAGGAGGGAGCTGGTAGTTATCTCCATTTATGGATGGAAGAACGGCCGACACGCCACCAAACATCTTCTAGGTTGGAAGATGCTGGCTTACTCCACCCCCCTCTCCCCCCAGTCTGGTGCTTAGGAGCCTATCTCCTGAGCATCCTCTGGACCCAATCAGTCAGGCCATCTGTTCTCTGACCAAGACCAAAGGAAAGACTGACATGGATCACACTCAGATCGATTTCCAGCTCCCTCTAGTGGCAAGTGTGAAGGAAGAATGAAGAAGGTGAGATGGGCTGGGGAATCCGGCCTGGGCTCTGATGAGAGGCAGAATTCTGCTGAGGATAAGAAAATCTCCTGGTGTCTAAAAAGAGAGTTTAACTTGGCCTCCCAGAGGCCAGAGGCAGCTACAGGACTGGAATGATGAATTTTTGAGGAACAGGAGCCTGTACACCCATTTATTCACGTGTCTAAGGATCATAGGATTGTTGGTTTAGAGGTGGAATGGACCAACCTTAGAGCTCAGCTAGTCCAGCCCCTCTCATTTTTCAGATGAGGAAATTGAGGCCCCAAAAGGTTAAGTGACTTGTCCAAGGTCACACACCTACTAAATAGCAGAACTGGGGTTTGAATCCAGGTCCTCTGATTTTAAATTCAGCACATCTTCCATTGTACCACCCTGCCCCTCAAGGTCAGAGGGCATACTAGGGGATTTTTACATGATGTGATCTCAGGAGCTAAAAATGCCTCAGTCTTCCCAAAACATTCTCCACTTATTGACATCACAATGCCTGAAATTCTACCATAATAGCTTTATTCCTCCGGCTTAAGGTCTTTATATCTCAGGAGGGAAAAACATTTTTTTAGTTCTTTTAGGTTTGTGTTTACTCTCAAGATCTTTTAATACTTCCTCACTTAAAGCAGAAAGCTAACTCTGGATTTGCTAAGGCTGTTCAGCAAACCACAAGCCCTGGAAGGTTCAAATAAGTTGGAAAGGCTTCATAAATGGGCCTGAAGATGGATGGATGTAAAGACCAGCCTAGCTCAACTCAAAAGGGCTCATTAGCAGAAAGCTGGCCACCAGACAATGGTCTTTGGCCACCACATATCATGCAACTATCTAAACAGCTGAAAGTGTAGAGGTTAGCACAATGGACTTTGGAGTCAGAAAGATCAGAGTTCAAATTTGGCCTCAGACACTAGCTAGGTGACTCTGGGCAAACCATTCAACCTCTGCCTCAGTTTCCTCATCTGTGAAATGATGATAATAAATGTTGTTTATCGTTCATTTTCAAAGAAGCTTAGTGACATCATGGGTGACTTGCACAGAAACTGGATTTAAGTGAGGCAGAGTTGCACAGAATCGACAATCTCACTTTCTCTTCTAGAGTCATCAAAGTCCAGTAGTATGACAGGAGTCAGGAGGACTGGCAGTGGCCTAGGATGTAATGGCATCTTCAATGTCTTACCAAACTCTAAGTGACCCACAATGCCTGCTTCAATTGCCTTCATGGCCATTGAAACAAACTATTTTCATCCACCCATTCCACTGGGGGAAGTCTTCACATGCTTGGGGTGAATGTCTCCCTAACTCACCAATGGGTTTGAGACCTGTTGGTTCCCCTTAACATGGCTAAGTCCATCTGTCAAGATGGTTTTATCCATATGTGGCCACTGTGCATGCCACAGCTTCCTGGAGCCACTGTTGAGTGGCAGGTAGACTGTAATGGTAATAGAAATTGGAAGATCTTCCCTACTCCCTTGTATTTGCAATCAAACAGATACTTAGCACCTTGTTCCAAGTTCATGATTGTGTCAGATATTAAGACCCAGAACTTGTGAATCCCATAGTGGGATGGACTTGTTGATGTAACAGGAAAGGGCCAGAACAGGGAGGAGCTAATACCTTATTTAAAGAAAAGCCCAAGTTAGAGAGCCAGAACTTCTGGGAGCAAACAGCATGGAGGCTGAGGAACTAAGAATTGAGAAGAGAACTAAAAACTGAACTGAGAATTGAGAAGAACTGAGAAAAGGATTGTGAAGAACTGAGAAACAAGAAGAGAGAAGATTTTGAGAACAGAACTTGCGGTGGCAGAACTTCTCCTGAAAGCTGCTGAGAACCTCTGAGGGCCAGTCAGAGCTGCTGGGAACAAGAACTGAGAAATGATAAGAAAGGAGAACTGGAAGAAAGCATGACTGTGGTGCTTCTTCATCTTCCCAGGAACAGAAATTGTAAAGGACTTGACATGGACTAGACACTGTGAACTTCAATATGGAACAGGAACAGGACAACAAGAATCTGAACAAGGAACTGAGAGTTGTCTGACTTTGAACTGAGGTGGCAATTGAATAAATTTGGGCAGGAGCTGGGACCATGGAAGAGGAACCATGGAAGCTGAGAGCCTGCCTCCTGTCAAGATTAAAAGATCTTTCCCTGGGTATTTAATGCAAACTGAGAAAATCATGACTTACTGTGGCCTAGGGGTGGAGAACTCTGACCTTTATATTTTGATGATTGAGTTAAGGACTCCTCCAATTAAAAAGAAAGAGGACTTTTTGATTGAAGAGATTAAGACAATATGACCTAGTAGTGGAAAACTTTGACCTTTATACTTTGTGTCAATTAAGGAGGCTTGCCTTCTTAAGGATGACTGAATTAAGGGCTTACTAAATGATTGAGTTCTTACTAAATGAATGTTGTCTTTTGCTTAAAACTATGTGACCACTTTGATGAAAGCTATGTGGACACTTTAGTGATAAGTTGTTAAGTTATAACATTGTTAATGCTGTACTGTGATTGCTGAGAATGTTTTGTGTTTGTTACTGAATAGAGAGTTCACTATACTGTGTAATCAGAACCTTGAAGCTTTTCATAGCAACAGTCCTTGGGAAAGCTGCTCGTGCTTGGCTTTACATAGATACCAAAGGTTAATGAGTAACCCTTAAAAAGGGCTCAGAAACCCTCTTCCAGAGGTCCTACTCCTCTCTGAACAACCCATACGCTTCTGGTATTAAGTAATACCTATATCGTGGGGTCATTTCTAGCATCAAATGAGTTAATATTGTAAATTGCCTACCACAGAACCTGGTACTTGGTAGGTGTTTAATAAGTGCTTGCTTCCTTTCTTCCTACTACACTATGGAGGGCATGTGGTCAATACCACTGATGGAAATACTTACATGGATCTTTTCAAATTTTAAAGTTATTAGTTTTTACTCCCAGGCATGGGTCTACAGGATCCAAAGCACAAGAGAAGTATATTTAGATTGTACCCATGGTCTAGTCCAATCTTCTTGGTTGATGAGAAAAGCACTGACTGGAGATCATGAGACCCAGGTTTTAGTCCCAGTCCCATTTGCCTGTTGTCTCTCTCATTAGATTGTAAGCACCTTGAGGGCAGACACTGTCTTTTGCCTCTTTTTGTATCCCCAGTGCTTAGTAAATACCTTGCATATAGCAGGTGCTTAACACATGTTTATTGATTGCTAAACTTTGGCTAAGTCCTTTCTCCAAATCTGTTTCTTTCTCTGTAAAATGTGTGGGTTAGAATAGAGAATATCTAAGGTCTTTGCAGCTCCAGCATTCTAGAATTCTAGTGGGTTAAAAGTTATTATGTGCATCTGTGTTGAGTATTAACCCAAGCATCTATATGTTTTATGAATGTAAATATAACCTAATTTATTTAGCAGGCATTTATTTAGTCTTTGTCAGTCGAGTCTGACTCTTTGTAACCTCTTTTGGGGTTTTCTTAGCAAAGATACTGGAGGGTTTGACATTTTCTTCTCCAGCTCATTTTACAGATGAGGAAACTGAGGATAATTGGGTGAAGTGACTTGCCTAGGGTGACACAGCTAGTATCTGAGACCAGACTTGAACTCACAAAGATGAGGGTTCCTGACTTCAGGACAGGCACTCTATCCATTGCACAACCCAGCTGCCCATAGAAGGTATTTAAGTGGACCTAATGTGGACCAGGTGCTGTCCAAGGTTCTGGATATACAAAGGCAAAAATTAAACTGTCCATTTCCTAAGAGACCTTACCTTCTATTTGGAGAAATGGTATCTTCACGTAAAAATAAATACAGGATATATATATGAACTAAAACCAAAGCAATCTGAGGAAAGAACACTCAAAACTAGGAAGATCAGGAAAGGCCTTGTGGAGGAAGCGACCCTTCAGCTGAAATCTGAAGGAAACTAGTGATCCTAAGGCACAAAGATGAGGAGAGAGGACGTTTCAGGCATGAAGAATGGCCTTTGCATGTAACATCGTGTACAAGGAACAACAAGTTGGCTGCAACATAGTGTGTGAATGGAATGGAAAAAGCATTGATTAAGCACCTACTGTATACAAATCAATGTACTAAGTTCTAAGGATATAAATAGAAATTCAAGATGATTCCCTGCTCTCAAGGAGCTCACTTTCTAATTGGAAAGACAATGGGTTTGTGTTTATGCTCATGGAAAATGAGAAATGTAGGTGGTACTTAGGAAGGAAAATAGTAAGTGGGTGGCAAGGCCCAGAGAATCTTGAGGAATAATGGTTGGTTCCTCTCCAAGAAGATAGAGAACTACTCAGTTTTTATTTTTTGCTTTCTTTGCCAAAGAGAGTAACCTATGCCCTAGAAGTGACAGAACAAAGATAAAATGACTAAAAGGGAATTGTTACCCATGATAAGTAAGGAGGCAGAGCATCTAGCTGTTGATGGTCCAGATGAACCATAACCTAGGAAAAGACAGACAAGGAATAGCCAGACAAATAGGAAGAGAACCAGGAACAATGTCGTGGAAATTCAAGAGAGAAGAGAACATTGCTGAGAAAGGGAATGGGAGCCAAGAGTGTTCAGTACCGGAGAGGAATCAAGAAAGATAAGAACTGAGAAAAGGCCTTTGGATTTGGTAACTGAGACCAACAGTAGCTTTGGTTAGAAAAGTTTCAGTTGAGTGATGGAGTCAGAAGTCAAAGTGCAAAAGGTTTAGAGATGATTAATAGGAGTCGATGCAGAAACAAGGAGTGTAAACAGATGTTTTTCTAGGAGTTTAGCTGTGAGAAGGAGAAAAGATATAGGACAACAATTAGATGGCAAAAGAAAGTTGTCTTTTTAATAATGGGAATATTTGAAAGTAACAAGGAAAGATACAGGGAGAAATTGAGTGAGGGGGGATGCTGCTGGTGGAGGTGAGAGGCGATGAAGTCAAGGATTTAAGGAAGGGATTGGTCCTGGTAAGAGGGGCCATCCCTTCATCAGAGACTGGGGCAAAGGAGAGGATGGAAGATGATGCCGACATGTTTTGTGATATAAAATGAGAGATGTCAGAGCTCATAACAAGTAGCTTTTGTTTTCTCAGCAAGATCTGAGGCAAGGTCCTCTGGGAAGGCCTCAGACTAATAATCATGACTGACAACGTTTGCAAAGTGCTTTTCACACATTATCTCATTTGCTCCCCCCAGTAGCCTGTAAAGTAAGGACTACAGGTATTATTACTCCCAGTTTACAGATGAGGAAACAGAGGTTATAGGTGACCTCCCAAAGGTCATAGTCAGTAACTACTTGGGATAGAATTTCATGCCTGACTCCCAAGTCCAGAGCTTAGTCCATTCTGCTCTGTTGCATTGCAAGGCGGGGGCCCTGTAGGCTGTAGATTTGTTTCCTGTGCAATAGCTCTAGGGTCAGAGGGCCCTTTTGAACACTGCTGAAGGGGCTTAGAATTCCCCCTTGCACCAGAGCTGTGGTTGTTCATCCTTAGTACTCAAAGAGGACCAGTGACATCAAGATGTCATCAAAGTACACTGTGTTCCACTGTGGCTGATCAGTCCGATATGAGCTCCTGAAGGCTCTACTACAGCTCAGGCACAAAAAGTCCATTTGAATATTGGGGATAGAGATGTTTCTGGATTTGCACATCTCGAGGTTCCTTTGTGCACCAGAGAACTCGCTCATTGTAGACTGGCAGGGTACTCAAGCACACTCACTGCCCATTAATGTCCCACAGGCAGACAAGAGTAATGAATAACTAATTGCTCCTTTTGCCACCCCCCCCTTTACCAAGTGGAGGCCCCATCCAAATAGGAGAGCCAGCTAACTCTGAATCTTAATGGCTGAACAATGTGGCCACTTCTTGGTGGACTAAGTCAACATAAGCATATGCAGGTGTTAAATTGGAAATCATTCAATTCAGTAATTATTTTGGTATAATAGAGAGCATTAGAGTCAGGAAATCTGGATTTGAATCCCTGCTCTGATCCTTATTTTCTATCATGTACAAATCAACCTCAAAACCTCATTTTCCTCAACTATAAAATGGAATTTAAAATAATAATTAATAATGCCCCAATGAGGGGCAGCTAAGTGGTACAGTGGGTAGAACACCAGCCCTGGAGTCAGGAGGACCCAACTTCAAATTCAGCCTCAAATATGTACTAGCTGTGTGACTCTGGACAAGTCTCTTAATCCCAATTGCCTCCAAAACAACAAATAATAATAATGTTTGCAGTGATGGAGGGGAGGAGTTAAAGAACTAATCTCAGACTTGAATTCAAGTCCTGCCTCTGAAATATGCTGACTATGTGACTCAGGACAAGTCATTTGATCTCTCAATGCACTAGGCAACTCTACAACTACAAACTGAAGAACAGTTACTGATCTGCATTGGTAAAGGAAGTTCTCTAGACAAGAAAAATCAGCTCTATCCGTGTCTTCTTCTTCCCCCCCCCCAAAATCCTTGCCCCACTTGCACCAGAAAACCACATGGTAAAATGTAAAATTCTTTGTTAAGGTGAAGTCACAAAGTGTCAGACCCAAATGAACAACCCCACCACTAATGTGGTATACAACTTTCATTTTCAATTGGGGACCTCATAGGTAAAAAAAAAAAAAGGGAATCAAATCAAATTAGGTTCATGTGTGGTGATGAGAAACTGAGCATGAAGGAGAGCAAACAAGATTGGGACCATAGACGTGGAGCTGAAATCCTAGATTTTAACTAATCCAATGCCTTGACTTTTATAGAGGAAAAAACTGAAGCCTAGAGAGGAAAACTGACTTGTATAAAATGTATTAAAAAATGAAAGCCCAGGGATTTGAACTTGGGGCTTCTCGCTCTAAGTCAAGAACTCTCTCCATCATTCACATGGTCGGGCTGGGCCATTGCCTACAAGATTTGATTTTAAGGACTTTGGGAAGTTCCTATGTGCCCCCAGGCAACTGTTCTGCCTGCTCTCATTCGTCTAAATTTCGTCCTCCCAAATTTATTTCTTTAGAGTAAGGCATTCCTGTTCAAATTCAAACATGCAGGGGAGGGAGAGGGAACACTTTAAGCTATTATCACTCCAAAAAGGGAGCACTGCTTCTAAAAGTACAGGTGTTTCCCCTTTCTACTTTAGACCCAGAATTCCCCATCCCAGGCTTGTTTTGTCTCTTACCTGTCCCTGGCATTCACTCACAGCACTGACCACCAGAGGGAGCAGGACATAGAACTCAATGAAAGCCTGGAGAGATTTATAGGATCCTAGGAACTGAAGCTGAACGGTTTCTTTAAGATTATCCAGTCGTAGGATCATAGATCCAGGATTGGAAGGGACCTGAAAAATTCTTTAATTTTTTGCATTTTGCATATTGGGGAAACTGAGGACTGGGGACATGCCCAAGATCACATGGGTAGTGAGTAGCAGAACCAAGATCCTGAGTGAGGCCTTCACTGTGATTTTGCATTGTTTTCCTTCCTTTGCACCACATTGCCCCACTCCATTTTACAGGTAAGAAAACTGAGGCCCAGAGACAAGTGCCTAGCCACATAGCTAGTAAGCAGGAGAGGCATCTATTAGAACCCTCATCCTCTTCATCCAAATTCAATCTCTTCTCACTATATCAGACTGTCTTTTCAAGTATCTAGCAATTTCATTGTGAAGCCATTTCATAGTATTGAAGAAATATTACTTGATATAAATCTGTTAACTCCATCTTTCCTGCTCACATGCAAAGGAAGCAATGCATGTAAAAGATTTAGTAGACAAGTAGATGGCAGGGGGGAGCCTGCAGCCTCGGCTTCCCCACCTCTGGACTATAGTGGATAAAGAACTGGACCTGGAGCCAGAAGACCTGATTTCAAATCCCACCTCAGATACTTAATGACTGTCACATGTGATACTGGAAAAACTCTTTGTCAGCCCTATTTCCCTTATCTGCAAAGTGGGGCAAATAATAGCACCGACTTCACTGGGTTATAAGGGTCAAAGGACATAAGATGTATGTGAAGGGGCTTTGCATACCTATAAGTGCTGGCTATTGTTAGCAGGGTGATACGCAGGAGAGACAGAATCCCTTAGAATGGGCTGCAGTGGGGACGTCAGCAGTGGCCCCTTGAGCTTCACAGCCAACACTGTCCAAGTGTTATGAGAGGGAGAGAGAAAGGAAGAAGGGAGGAATAATGAAAGGAGCCAAAAAAAGAAAGAGAAAGAGGAAGAGAGAGGAAGGAAGAAATGTGTGACTATCAGTATCAGTCAGTATATGTCCAGTGTTGGATGAATGGACAGAGCTCTGTGAGACAGTAGTTCTGCCAAGGAGTCATCAATCACTGAGGAGCTAAGCAGCTAGGAAAGGTTTTAAGGAAGAGGCCGGACAAGCAGAGCCTTGAAGGATTTTGACAAGCAGAAAGGAGGGATATTTTAGGCTAAGAAACAGCATGAACAAGAATACAGAAGAAGCAGTAAATGGGGCGTTTATCATGGGATGAGGACCATCCTGGATGGAGCAAACAGTTCATGCCAGAGAATAGTGAGAGATAAGACTGGCCACACAGAATGGGCCCAAATTGTGGGAAGTCCAACTAAGCAACTTGCATTTTTCTTGTAAGCAATAGGCGGCTACTGAAAGTTTTTAAGCAAGGAAATATGTTGATTTGAATAGTTTTAGAAAGATCATTCTGAAGACAGCATCTAGGGTGCATTAGAGGAGGGAGGCTCTAGATAGAGTCTGTTACAATAACTCAGGTGGGTGATAATAACGACCTGGGTGGTGGCAGTGAGGAAACAGAGGAAGGGATAGGGACATTTTGAAGGGAAAAAAACCCACACTTGGTGAATGTGTGAGAGAGGGCCATGACAGTCTATAATGGTGTAACAGACCAGGCTGGATTTGGTACCTCATGTTTAAGATGGGAACCAAATGGAATACTTGTAGAACATCTGACAGTTAACAAAAGAAGCTTTATTTAGTATTAGGGGGAAAACATTCAGAAAAGAGAAAGGACAATGCATTAGAAGAGAGAATTGATTCAGCCAAGTCCAGTTCCTTGTGCCCATCAATGTTCATCATGCTGCTTAGTCTGTTGATCAGAGGGAGGCCAGGTGCAGTGAAGCCCTCCTACAGTCTTTGCTACCATAGAGGCAGAGGCTGGCAGACCTTTTTAAGCTCCCAAGTTCTGAGCTATACACAGCTAAGTCGAGGAAGCATCTTGGGTATTAATATCAATAACCTCTGGGAGTGGGGGCTACTAGGTTTTTAAGGAGATGGGAAGGAGCTCTTGGGCTATGGAGCTTTGAGTTCCGCCCTCCCCCCCATGATCAGAGTGGGAACAGCCCCTGTTTTTACAGCCCGGGAGAGTGAAGGGGAACTAGTCTTTAAAATAAAAAAAATAATAACCCAAGGGAAGAGCCCAATGGTTATTTGTGCTCCAACTTTTGTTGTTGTTCACCCTTCATTTTCAAAGAGGACCAATGATATCATGGGGTAATGTCTTGACCTGCTTGTGAATTGGATTTAAGGAGGCAGTTTTGAAAAGTACCAGGAGGGGCAGAGCCAAGATGGTGGCATAGAAGCAACAAAGTTTTGTAGTTCCCACACAGCCACCCTAAATACCCATAAAATATGCCTCTAAACAAATTTTAGGGCTCCCAAACTCTCAAAATACAGAAAACACATCTCTTGCTGAAGGCAGCTCAACAGGAGGGACTCATCATGGCAAGCTGGGAGCTGAGGCCAGCCCAGCCCGGAACCAAAACCTTGGCCAGGCCCCAGGGTGGTCGAGTGAAGCCGAGTCTATAGGAGAGCAGATCCATGGCGCTGGAGGCACAGTTTCCACATTTATCAGACCAGAAGAAAAAAAGCTAAGAGAAAGGTCAGTGAAGTTTGCTAAATTTGGGGGAGAAAAGCAGTTTGGCCAAACTGCTCCCAGGGCAAGGAAGTAGCAAGAGGCGGCTGTGGCAGCAGGAATGGCTGAAAGCGGCAACGGCCTCCACTGGGCTGCTTCAGAGCTCCTGGCCCAGATAGCAGGGGAGCTGAGGTGATCAATCAGGGCCAAGGGCTCTTGCATTGAGCGGCCTGGATCTGGATCGTAGTCTTGAGTGGTGGTCCTGGGGTGCACTTTCACAGCTCTGGCAGCTGTGAAAACCCCAGAGATTTGGGACAGAGCTTTCCCCCTCCAGGAAGTAGAGTTCCACAGAGCTAAAAGACCAAGCAATTAATAGACTGGCCAATATGAGGAAAAGGAAGCAAAGTAAGAACAGCAATAAAACTCTAGAATCCTTTTTTGTGGACAAAAAGGATCAAAGCATGGAGCAGGAGGAAGACAACACAGTCAGAACTCCCATTCCAAATCCTTCAAAGAAACATGAAGATTGCCTACAAACCATAGATCAACTTAAAAAGGACTTTGAAAACCAAATAAGAGAAGTGGAGGAATAATTGGAAAGAGAAATGAGAATGATGTGAGAAAATCATGAAAAGAGAGTCAATAACCTGACTGAAGAAAACAACACCTTAAAGAACA
>CM053598.1:190441663-190517384 GCA_028646575.1 Pseudocheirus occidentalis
TGCGTAATTACACATGTACAGCCTGTATTGAATTGCTTGTTCTTCCAGTGGAAGTGGATGACAAGGGAGGAACCAAAAGAATCTAGAATTTAAAGCTCTATAATAAAATGTTAAAACAAATAAACTTATATATATATATATATATATATATATATATATATATATAAAATTATTATTAACTACATGAACTTGAAATTAAGACATACAGGGACTGGGGTAGGGAGACCTTCCCTGCCCTACCAGAAAGTTAGAGGGGCGTTGGAGGAGGACATAAAAGAGAACAGATTGGGGTTTACAATGTGATCACTGTTTTGGGGTTGGGGGTAGGAGAAAGAAGGGGAGGAAATTTGTAACTCAAAATCTTGTGGAAATGAATGATGTAATCAAGAGAATAAATTAAAATTAAAAAAAAAAGAAAAGTACCAGGAAACTACCTCAATGGACTGAGTCTTTAGTCATCTGTACCAATTAAAGTATGGTTTCAAGACCTTTTTTAAGGAAAACCTAGCTAATCTTGGCTGAGGCAGGGCCTTAGGATATTATTCTTATCACAAATGGCAATGGTGATAAAGAAATGGGATTTATTACAAACACTCGTTACAAGATGCTAACTCTTGTCTCCTGCAATTATTTACTATTTTACTCCAGGTCTTAAGACCATTTTCATTAGTCTGTCCTCACGTGGTAAAGAAGGATTACTCAGTCCTTGGTAGCAGAGTTAGCAAGAGCTCGGGAGAGGAAAGATCTTAAGTTGGGTATTGGGTATATCTTAAGTTGGCTTTGAGAGGACACACATGGTCCCATGACCTTCCCAGGCAGAGGTCTCTGGAAGAAGCTGTCTCGTAGAGGATCTTCAAGCATGATTCTGTATGTAGCTTGCCTCTCTGGAGATTTCAGGGAACTTCCCATTGGTGATATCAGGAACCCTGTCTCTCTAAGCTTTTGTCTCCTTTAGGCAGTCACAGAACATCATTCTCTACCAATGAGGAGAAGAGTGTGCAAATAGGCTTGAGCTCACATTTTACTATGGGGCAATGACAGCTTCACCAGATCCTAGGGCACTCTGTGGCAAATTTGGTGCCTGTCTTTCTTGATTCTATTCTAAGATTCTATCTATTCTATTCTATCCATGACTTTTTAGAAATTGAAACATAAAACACAATTCTTTTCAATGTGATATAAATATAATTGAAAAGCTTTAATTATAAAACTCTTTTTGCCACATCTCCCCTGAACCAACTCAATCACATACACAAAGCTTACCTTTCACATCCAACAAAACTTTGTCTTCAAAGTTCCTTCCTCTTCCTCTTACCTCCTATATCTTTTTCAAAATCATTACTCCTGCCTCAATAAGCTGACCAGTTCTTTCCTTTTGCCTTCCAATCAATCTGAATATACTTACTGAGCACCTACTATGTGTATAGGCTCTAGGTACCATGTTAGGCACCATGGGGGATATGTAGTCCCTCTCTCAAGGATTTCACATTGTAATTGAAAGTACTCTCTATGCACTATACTCCATGAATTTCCTCCCTGGCATTGGTCTGTGGGGCTTCACACATAATCTGAGTGAGTTTTGGTACCATTCTCTCCTTTTCCTCTACTTCCACCCCTGTGTTTGGTCATTTTGTTGATTCAACTACAGAAAAAAGGGTGCTTTGCATTTATAACATTTATAACATTTCATTCTATTTTTTTTCCTTCCCTCCTCACCCCCACCCCAGGCCTAGAATATATGTGTTATTATTCAGTCAAGTCCTGACTTGACTGACTCCTGATGACCCCATTTGGGGTTTTCTTGGCAAAGATACTGGAGTGGTTTGCTCTTTCCTTCTCCAGTTCATTTTCCAGATGAGGAAACTGAGGCAAATAGGGTTAAGTGACTGCTGAGGGTCACCCAGTTAGTAATGGTCTGAGGCTGGATTTGAACTTGTGTCTTCCTGGTTCCAAGCCCAATACTCTACTCTCTGCTCCACCTAGCTGCCCCATACTCTTTACTCCAGTCATTTTGCTTCTTTATCTGCTGTAGATTGGATCATAGGATTTAGATCTAGAAGGGACCTTAGGAGCCAAGATTATTGATCTTACTGATCTACTGATCTCTCTGTGATATGCAGCCTTTGAGGGAATGTATTTGGTTTGATTATGAATATTTGTTACAAGACATTTGTTTTTCTTATCTTTGTCCCCTCCAGTGGAATAGGAGGTAGAAGAGAGAGGAAATAGATTTGTTTGTTGTTTTTGTTTTTTAGCTAGAAAGGTTGAGGGGTGGGAGGAGAGGGGAGTTCTCCAAAAGTGAAATGTTGCATGCACTTTGAGATGAAATCATTGTATTTTTAGTCACTTCTAAGAGATCTCTTGTGATAAATGCTTGTACTGTGAAAACTAAATACATCAATAAAAACCTTTTTAAAAATGTGATATAAAGATAGCTGTCTGAAAAAAAAGAGTCATGTTGGCCAACCCCTTCATAAGGAAACTGAGCCCCAAAGAAGACATACCCAAGGTCATAAGAGCTGTAAGTAGGAGAGGTAGGATTGGAACCAAAGTTTTCAGTTCAGATTAAGTGATTTTCTACTATACTATATTCCTTTATCATTCCCATGTCTATCTTTACCTGTGCTAGTCCCCCCCCCATCCACAATGACTTGCCACCCCCTCCCCTTACCCATCCTTCAAGTTCTACCTTTTCCATAAAATTTTCCCTGGTCTAGAGCCATAACAAAGGCCAATGAAGGGAAATTTATTCCAGGATAGCTATATTGGGTCGGGCATGTACTTCCTCCCACTCTTAAGCATTTAGCATAAGTCATACCATAAGAAGTTAGATTTCTTAATTGTTTACCTTTCCTACTGCCAACCTATTAAGTTTATTCTGTTTTCCTAACTCAAGGCAAGAAAGGATTGGGAGGTTAAATAAACAGTACAAACAGTGTAGCTCCTGCTAAGCTATGCTCAGCATATATAGCTTATGGCTTTCCAATGCTCATGGCAAGGACGTGGCACAAATACCTCCCTTTACCCCCTCCCCCAGTTGCTGGCCAGCTGCCAGGGCCAACCTTCCCCGAACCTGCATGGAAGCTTAAAACCAAAATGGCACAATTGCATGCGTGGTCAGATTATCTCCTGTGAAGCCACTGATGCCTTCCCACCAATGAGTAAGAGGAAGTCAGAGTTACAGTTTGGCTCCAACCATTCCCACCCACGCTGATCTGCCCCTTTTCTGAATACCTACAGGAGTACTCTTTGTCTCCATCACTGATTATATCTCCCACCTAGAATTGTTAGATCAATATTTAATAGGCATTTGCGTTGGCTTCCCAAGCAAAATGTTGATTCTCTGGGGGACAAGGACAACATCATACTTTTGCATCAACATCATTGTTGATAATATTAATAATGATTCATATTTCTGACGAGCATTTCCAAAGTACTTTTCCACAACCAAAATGTGAGGTTTACAGTATAGTAAAACATCCCTGTTTTCCAGAGGAAATGGACATTTTAGAGGTTAAATGACATATCCATGGTCATATAGCTAGAATATAAGGAAATTAATCCTCAAACCTAGGACTTGTGATTCCAAGACTGGAGATCTTTCACATGTTCCCAGCACCATCAGCACTAAAAGAGCAAACAAATGCTACAGTGGTCTATTCACATTAGGACCACAGAACCAGAAGGACTCAGGAGGTCATTAGGAAGGTTTTCTAACATAAACAACCCCCAGGACCCATTTCATATTGTTTACTCTTGACCCTCAGATCAAAAGAGGGGTAACTAAATCTTTAGAGCACAATAGGGGGCAGCCAGTGGATAGAGCACCTAGAATGGAGTCAGGAGGACGTGAATTCAAATGTGATCCCAGACAATAGCTGTGTGACCCATGGCAAGTCACTTCACCCTGTTTGCCTCTGTTTCCTCATCTGTAAAATGAGCTGGAAAAGGAGATGGCAAACCACTTTAGTATCTTTGCCAAGAAAACCCCACATGGAATCATGAAAAGTCAGACTGAAAGAAAGACTGAACAACAACAATAGGGAGAAAAATAAGGGAATTAGTCATTCCCCTTCTAGCCCTCAACACTTCAGCCCTATTTTTATATTGCATGAGTTGAAAGCCTGGAAAGTTTGCTGACCACATATGCATATGAAAGGTCAGGGATTCATTTAGGCAGGGGAAAGGCAATTAGCCAGACTTAGTTTTTCTCCTGGCTTAGTTTTCCCCTTCCCCCTCATTTGCATGGGAGATCCGCAGACTTTTGAAGTAGAGGAGGTGAATTGGGAGGAGAGAAATTAACTTGAAGGGCTAGTCCCCAAATGAATGCAGTTTAGCAACTGGAAATTAAGCAAAGAGTTGAATGGACTTTCTGATCTAAGATAAAATTGTGGCCCTTAGTGATTAGGAATTGCAGTTCAAAAAACAGAATTAAAATCAAGTTTAGTTAGGGCAGCTCTGATCTGTTTTTCAAAGAGCTTGGTCCTTGGGACAAGAAGTCTCCTTCTGGAAAGGAAAACCCCAGGCCTACTAAGGAATAAAGTGCTTTATCTTTTCTAAAAGAGTTACTGCAGAAAAAGTCTCCAGACTTTAAGCTGAAAGAACAATAGCAGAATCCATTCTTCCTATAAGCAATAGGGAAGTAATATCTCATCTGAGAATTCCGGTTAAAATCAGAAGCCAAGAGCTGTCCTCCCTATAACTTCATGCCTAGTGGAATCACACCTGGTGATTCCAAGACTGGAGATCTTTCACATGTTCCCAGCACCATCAGCACTAAAAGAGCAAACAAATGCTACAGTGGTTTATTCACATTAGGACCACAGAACCAGAAGGACTCAGGAGGTCATTAGGAAGGTTTTCTAACATAAACAACATAAACAACCCCCACCACATAATATGCCCACCACATACTATACACTTGGTAGAAACTATATGCCATTGGAGACCAATGGGAGAGCAGACCTTTCAACAGAACATCTTCATCACTAGAAGACACTCGATGGTCCTGCAGCACTGGAAGTGTGAGTTGCCTTATTGTGCATGTGCTACCCTGATGGCATTTATTATTATTAAATATTTATTGTTAATTTTCTTATTTCATTAAATGCCTTTGATTTATATATTCAACCTTCATCTCATATTTGAACTTGATATCTGCATCTCCAACTGCCTAATGGACCTCCCTACAAAGGTGTCCTTCATTCATCTCAAACTCAGTTATATCTACAACAAAATTCATTATCTTTCCCTGTAAACCTCTCCTTTCTTTTCATTTTCCTATTTGTCTTGAGGGACCACTGTTCTTCCAAGGTTTACAAATTAGGAATCATCTTCAACTTTTTATTTTCATTCACCTCCCCACCCCCATATGTAATATTTCCCAAATCCCTCCTGCTTTGCTCACACCGCAACCACCAGGCCTTGTAACATCTGGCATGAACTATTGCAGTGGTCTCCTAACTGGACGACCTGAAATCAGTTTTTCCCTTTTCCAATCTATCTTTTACACAGTTGTAATGTAATATTCCTAAACACAGTTCTGACCATGGCATTCCCCTGCTCAAAAAGTTTCTGGGCTTCCCCATTGCCTCTAGTATAAAAAATAAAGTCTTCTGTCTGGCGTCTATAACCCTTCACAGTCTATCTTTTTAGTTTCATTATGTATTTTTTTTCCTTTGCACCTTCTATACCCCAGCCAAACTAGCCTCTATGCTCTGTACATCCATTTCCCCATTCTGCGTCTTTGTACAGGTTGTCCCACGTGCTCAGAATGCCCTCCTTCTTCACCTATGCTTCTTGGTTCCCTTGATCACTTCAAAGCGGAGTTCAAGGGCTACCTCCTTGAAGACACTTTTCCTGTTAACTCTAATTATTGCCTCTGTTTCCCACCTCCCCCTAATCACTTTATAATTATTTTGCAAATATCTTGTATTTACTTATCTGCAAACGTATTGTGGTTCCCACACACACACCTCATTAGAATGTAAGCTATTTGAAGCAGGATTATTTCAACTTTTCCATTTATTTTCCCAGAGCCTGGCACATTACTTAGTAGAGAAGGTATTTAATAAATTCTTATTTTTTAAGAAATAACATTTTACTGATATCTTCTGATTTTATATTATCTCCATTTACCAATGCATCACTTCCTCATTCCCACTCCTTGAAAGTCATGTCTTGTAACATAATTTTAAAAAGGCTGCGGGTGGTGGTGGTGAGTGTTGGGGGAAGGGTTGCTTAATAAAATCAATCAATACATCAAAAAAAAAGCTGACACTAAATGGAGTGTTCCACATCCATGGTCTCACTCCTCTGAAAAGAAGAGGGAGTACTGCCTTCTTATATTTCTTCGTTAGATCCAAGACTAGCCATTTCAATGTCAAAATATTAAGTTTTGATTGTTTTGTTGCTGTTCCACATGCACATACACACGTGTATATAATAGACATACATGCGTGTACATATGTATACATGTGTATATATGCTGTGCATATGTGTATGTGTGTAATTACTATGTATATTAGTTTCCTGGTTCGGGTTATTTCACTTTGAATTACTTCACAAAAATCTTCCCATACTTCACTATATTCACATATTAATAATTTCTTGCATCATAGTAATATTTCATTATAATCATGTTTCATAATTTGTTTATCCATTCTCCAATAGATGGATATCTGCTTTCTTTATAAAATTGCTGCCATAAAAATTTTGGTATACATGAGGGCTTTCTTTTTGGCCTCGACCTCTTTGGGTATATATATGCCTTGCAAGGGGATCTCTGGATCAAAGTGTATGAACATTACATTCTTTTCACATTAATTACAAATTGCTTTCTATGACGGTTGGACCAACTCAGTTTTACCAACAATAAATTAATATATTTGTCTTTCTATAACTCCAAAAAGGATTAATCCTATCTTTTGTTAAATACAAATTTGTTGGGTTCAAGCTAAAACCTCAGAGTTTACATTTCTCTTATTAGTGATTTGGAGTATTCTTTCATACAGCTGTCAATATTTTGTAGGGTTTTGTGGTTTGTTTTGTTTATTTTTTTGAGAGCTGTTTATTCATATCCTTCCATCTCTCATCAATGAGGAATAGTTTTTGGTCCCCTGAGGCAACAGCTTCTCTTCTTATCCTAGTTGCATTAATATTATTCTTGCAAAAGCTTTTTAAGTTCATGTAATTGAAATTACTTGGTCTGATATTTTGTTTTTGTTTTGTTTTGCTGCTAAGCAATGAAAATTACCTGTTTTATCTTTTAATAATTGCCTTTTTTCCTTCTTGGGTAAAAAAATTCATTCTCCACTCATAGCTATGAAAGGTAAGTGATTTGTCTCTCCTAAATTTTAATGACATAATCTTTAATATTTGTATCATGTAACAATTTTGAATTTATTGTACTATATTGTACAAGACATTGATATAAGCCCAATTTCTGCCAGAGTTTTTCCCAGTCTTCCCAATAATTCCTATCAGATAGGCTGTTCTTTTCTAGGTAATTAATTTTTTTGGCCTTATAAAACAGAGTTGTTAAGTTAAATAGTTCTGATTCTTCTTTGTCTATTCCATTGATCTACATTTCTATTAGCCATTACCAATAATTTTGAAGGTTACTGCTTCATAATATAGTTTGAACTCTAAAATGCTGGTCCATCTTCATGCTTATCTTTTACAATTATTTTCCTGGATCTCTTTTTGCTCTTCTAAATAAATTTTGTTGTCAATTTTTTTTTGCTAGCCCTAAAATGTAATCATTGTGGATTTAGTTTGTGGCCTACAACTTTACTTAAGTTACTGATTTCAATTCATTTTTGCTGAATCCATAGGATTTTTTAAAAGTAAACCATCGTGTTGTCCATAAATAACAGTAGATTTCTCATTTATCAACCTATATTTATGATTATGACTTTTATTTCATTTTCTTATCTTATCACTGTTGCTAGCCTTTTTAGAACTATGTCAAATAACAGCAGGGAAAGAAGACACCCTTGCTTTATGCCTACATTTATTAGGAAAACTTCTGTTATATTCTCCTTGGGAGGCTGATACTTAAATCTCATTAGAATATACAAGAGTTTGTAGGGCTGCTTAATAGGCATTTCACATTTTACTTTGGGTCTGCTCTGTCCAAGCAAGTACTGATTCGTGTCTTCTGGTAAAAGAGACAGATTTGGGCCCATCCTCTTATGCAGTGGATAGACTCATCTTCCTGAGTTCAAATATAGTCTCAGATACTTCCTAACTGTGTGACCCCTGGACAAGTCACTTAACCCTGTTGGCCTCAGTTTCCTCATCTGTAAAATGAGCTGAAGAAGAAAGTGCCAAACCAGTCCAGTATCTTTGCCAAGAAAACCCCAAATGGGGTCAGACACAACTGAAAGGACTCAAAAATGACAGATATGCAATATAGATAGATTTTTAAAACATATACACATTTTGCCAGATCTGAGATTTCATTGGTATAGGGAGTTCTCAGTGAGGAATTTCCTCTACTGCTGTAGATTGGTAGCTAAATCTTGTCATTTTTACCTCTATTGCCTCTCTGTCATGTGTCCCCCTCTCTCAATTCACACTGCCACCACCCTAATTCATCCCCTCTCACCTCGTATTTGTGTATGGCTGTCATATATCTGTACTTGCCTATATACCTGCTTGTCCATTGGCATATGTGTATCTCGTGTGTGTAATGTGTTGAGTATTTATGGATATTCATGTATAAAAATGCATATACATTTGTGAGTATCTGTGCACATATTAGCGTGTATATAATATAGTGTTTATATTTCCATAATATGTATGTGTGCATAGATGTGTTTATACACGTGTGTGTACATACAAAGACACTTGAAAAGCTAAACAACTGCTGTTGTTCAGTTGTTTTAGTTGTGTCTGACTCTTCGTGTCCCCATTTGGGGTTTTCTTGGCAAAGTCACTGCAGTGGTTGGCCATTTCCTTCTCTGGCCCATTTTCCAGATGAGGAAACTGAGGCACATAGGGTGAAGTGACTTGTCCAGAATCACACAGGTAGCAATCAAATCTGAGGCTGGATTTGGATTCAGGAAGATGAGTCTTTCTGAGTCCAGGTCCGATGTTCAGTAAACTATTGTTACCAGATGAACATGCAACAGGGACTGGCCAATGAGGACTCAGCCCCGGAAGCATGCATAGTTGGTGAAGCTGCTTCTCATGACATGGAAGGGCCGTGTTCTTCTGAGCTGGGAGCTGTGGCACTATAGATTTCATGGGATCATAGATTTAGAGCTAGAAGGGACCTCAGAAATCATCTAGTCCAATCTCATTTTACAGTACAGAAAGGGAAGGTGACAGTAATGGTTAGACACCTGGTAAGTAAGTGGAAGAAGTAACCAGCTCTTCATTCAGAGAGCCTGAATTCAGATATGACCTTTGCTGCTCTTCCTGTGGGACCTTGGGCAAATGGCTGCATCTCCCAGGCCTCAGATTCCTTATCTACAAACAAGTAGGTTGTGCTAGGAGATCTCCGAAGACCCTTCCAGCTCTCTACCTATGGTCCTGTAAGTGTCAGAGCAGGATTCAGACCCAGGTCTTTCTCAATCCAAGTCCAGCACCCCATCTACTATGCTAACTGAAAGAAGGGAGAGCTTGTTTGGAAATGGGACGCTCAGAATGTTCCCTTGAGGAGATGGGTTTTGATCTGCATCTTGAAGAATAAATAGACTTAAAACAGGGAAAGCTGGGGAGAAGATGGTCCTGACTTACCACCTGTAGGGTAGGTCCATTACTGAGGATAGATTCATTCGCCTGTTTGCTTGGTGAATATTAAGGGCATATGATACTGTCAGCCATGGTCAATGTGTGTGCTTGTTTTGTCTAACTGCACTTCTTTGTTAGGCATTGTGGTAGGTGGCATTGTGGAAAGAACACTGGACCTGAGTCCAGAAGACCTGTGTTCAAATCTAGCCTTAGACACTAGCTGTGTGACCCTAGACAAGTCATTTAACCTCTGTCTCATCTATAAAATGAGGATAATAAGAGCACCTAGGACATGTAGGTGGCACAGTGGATGGAGTGCTGGACCTGGAGTTAGGAAAACTCATCCTCCTTAATTCAAATCCTGCTTCAGAAACCTATTAGTTGTGTGACCCTGGGCAAGTCACTTAACCCTGTTGGCCTCAGTTTCTTCATCTGTAAAATGAGCCAGAGAAGGAAATCACAAACCACTCCAGTATCTTTGCCAAGAAATCCCCAAATAGGGTCAGGAAGAGGCAGACACAAGTGAACAATAACAAAAACACATCTGCCCACCCGCTGTAATGTTTATGGAATAGTAAGATCTTCCTTGTCCCTTAATAGGTCTACGTGACCACATGTGTCCCCTTTTCCCTTGGAATAGGAGCTGTGTTCCCAGGTCCCCATGTACACAGGTATTTCAGTCACAGGTGTCTTGATGCTTTCACAGCTGTCATACATCCTGAGTCATGTATTGCCCACTGGGGAAGAAACTTCCCTAAGGAGGAGCTTGCTTAGGGGGAGGTTTCTCCACATGAAGGCTTGCTGGCAGGAAGGCTGTCATACCTTTTGATACTAAACTAAATAGGACTGAGTTATGAGGGTTGTGGTGCCTTCTGGCTCTGAGCCTGTTAGTTGAAAACTATATATCCTGAGAAGTGGGTATTTTACTTTGGGGACTCACTCATGAGAAGGACCTTTTGATTCCCTGGATGGGAGTAGTGTTTGTTAGGAGCCCCCCAACTACTCAGATGTTGGTGCTCTCCCAGTCTGGTGGTGTATGTAGGTGGCTATATTATTCTGTTCAGACAATTGGAGCCCTGTCTGTTGAATTCTTTCTTGGATACTCGCTTCTTTCTACTCATCTGAAATTAAGGGAAGATTTTTGACTCCTTAAAGGTTATCTTTCCTTTAGAAAAGCAGATCAAAGAACCTGTGCTAGCAGGCCATCCTGGGTGTGCTAGGGTACTTGCTAATACACCCCTCCACCTCCTCCCCCACCCAGGTTGTTGTAAAGACCAAATAAGGTAATATTAGTAAAATGCTTTACAAACATTCAAGCTCTATGAAAATGCTAGCTGTTGCTATTTGTATAAGAAAGGACTCTATTAGTGGATCTATCAATAATAGTAATGTTTAAGAAAAAATATCAATAAAACGTCTTTTAAAATTACCAGCATCCTGTAGCCTTCTCCCCTCAAGATTACTCCTAATAACAATTCATATTTGTATCACCCTTTATAGTTTACAAGGGGCTTTCTTTCCAACAGCCTTGTAGAGCAGGCAGTAGAAATCATGCTATCCTTCTCTCATGACTGAGAAGATCTTACTTAAGTCTCAGACAGTTGTGACTTGCCCACGGTCACACACCAGAACTCTAATGCTGTTCTACTGACACCCAAATCCAACCTTCTTTTCACTTTTAAATGCCACCTTTATTAACACGATGCTAAAAAATTCCAGACCCATTTACCTGAAAATACAGCTCTTCTGCCCCAAACCTATCCTTTACAAGGCTAATTTCTAGGATCACATCTTATCCAAACTTCCCTATCTCTGTTAAAGCCATCACTATTCATTATAACACTTTTCCAGGATTGTAACTTTGGCATCAGCCTTGACTTCACCCCAATATCCCATCATTTCCACTTTTCATATTCAGCCTATTTCTTACTCACACAGCCACCACCCTCATTACATTGTGCCTAGATGATAGCAATAGGTTCTTGGTCTGGGTCTCTCTGCCTCAAGACTCTCCCCAGTCCAGTCCATCCTCTATATATCGCTTCTGAAGTGCAGATCTCATTGTGATTCCCCTATTCAAGCAAATGTACAGGCTTCCTACTGCCTCTAGGCAACGGTTCTCAACCCGTAGGTTATGTTCGATGAGTAACAATGAAAATACACCCTGCATATCAGATATTTACATTACGATTCATAACAGTAGCAAAATTACAGTTATGAAGTAGCAACGAAAATCATTTTATGGTTGGGGGGGGTCACCACAACGTGAGGAACTGTATCAAAGGGTCATGGCATTAGGAAGGTAGAGAACCACTGTGTGCAATACAAGCTCCTTTGTTTAGTTTCTAAAGCCCTTCTTAACCCGGCCCCATCCCATGTTTCCACGCTCATTGGCCAGACCTCTGCCCTTCCACTTGCTGAGCCACTAGATTGGCCTTCTCTCTGCTTCTCACACACACCTCCCATTTCTTGGAGCTTGCAGTAGCTCTCTAGAACATGTTTCTTCTTTGCTTGTACCTCCCAGTCTCCCTCTTCCTTTAAACACTCTCGAGGACCCTTGTCTTCATGATGCCCACTCCCTGCAGCCTGCTGCTACTTTCCCTCCCAAATTACCCTGCATATACAACCCTGTGTATATTTCTGTTTACGGACCTTACATTTATACCACTTCTGTTTTTCATATACGCTTGTTGTCTTCCCAATTAAGATGTAGGTGCTTTGGGAGGAGGGGTTGTTTCATTCTTTGTGCTTGTATCTCCATTGGTTTGCACGGTGCCTGAAATATGTTAGACATTTAATAAATACTTGTCAGTTGTTGATTGACTGATTCTCTTCTAGCTCTCCATAATCTTACTAAGATGTAGAATCCAAAGTGTGCCAGGTGGCCAGAAAGTTCTGGAGAAAATGGAAAAAAAAGAGATGGTACAATGCCAACTCAGGCTAGGGAAGGATTCCCCCTGAGGTCCCTGGGTGGAAGGAATGGGGGAAAGAGGCCTGTGTACCTTTAAGACCTGTCTGGCCAGCCTGGTAGCTGTGGAGCAGTGGGTCAGGGAATGAACTGTTGATCCTAACCAAGTTTGCCAGCCATGCTTTTCTCATGGCTCCCACACAATGGCCCGTTTTTTGCCCACCTGCCGATAATGCTTAATTAGGCGAGGAGTTGATTAATTTGAGGTAATTGACAGCTAATTACAGGCCTGAGGGCTCATTAACTTGACATCTTGTCTCAGTGAATTGGCTGAAGAGAGTCAGGTGATGGGCAACCTTCCCTCCTCCCTTCCCAGCTCCCTCCCTGTGTGCCATCCCCTGCGCCCTAGCCAGCTGTGGGCAAACAAGACCTTGACCAGGGCACACTCAGTAGCGGCAGCAGCAGCAGCAGCAAAGAGGAAGAGCTAGGAACACTCAGGGTGGGCTCCAGACATCCCTCCCAGGATCTCTCAAAGCCACATGGGAATAACAGTGACACGTTCTGGTCAGTCAGTCAACAAGAATTTATTAAGTGTTTACCACATGCCAGATACCGGCATAAGCACTGAGGGATATAAAGAGAGAGAACGTAGTTCCTGCCTTCAAAAGACTCACATTCTAATAGGGAAAACAAAAAACAAATAAATGTATGTACAATGTCAGTGGTGACTGGAAGGAGAAAGAAGCAAATGGCAGGCAAGTTATTTTTATCCAGGTAGCCTGAGCAGGGAGTCCAGTTGATAGACCTTAAGTTTCTAGCTATGTTCTGCCCTTCTATTTCCTTTTCTGAGCACCAGTAGGAGATTCTTTTTTTTTTTTGGAGGGGGAAGGGAAGGGCAATTGGAGTTAAATGACTTGCCCAAGGTCACACAGCTAGTAAGTGTTAAATGTCTGAGGCTGGATTTGAACTCAGTTTCTCCTGACTCCAGGCCAGTGCTCTTTTAACTGTGCCACCTAGCTGCCCCAGTAGGAGATTCTTGAGTTCAAGAATGAGCACAGGTCTTGTAGAAGATTTCCCTAAGAGGGTGCTTTTGGGGATAAGGAAGAAGATCCTCTTCAGAGGACAGGTTTACAATTGAAGAACTAGGGGGCGGCTAGGTGGCACAGTGAATAGAACACCGGCCCTGGAGTCAGGAGGACCTGAGTTCAAATCTGGCCTCAGACACAACACAAAAACTAGCTGTGTGACCTTGGGTAAGTCACAACCCCCAACTGCCCTCCAAAAAGCAAAAAAAAAAAAACAATTGAAGAACTAAAGCCTTAAAACTTAAGGTGGGGGAGAGGGAGGAAAGGGGAGTTGAGAAATGAAATGTGGGCAAAAGAACTGGATCTTGCTTGAGAAATAGCATAATACAATAGTTCAAATCCTGACTCTTTGTCACTACCTGCATGACCTCCATGAATCATTTAACCTCTCTGGATTTCAGGTTCCCTAGCTGAAAACAAGGTGTTCAATTCCAGCTCTAAACCTATGACCCTGTGGCAGGCCTGCACAACATATACATTCTACCAAAGGATTTTGGGCAGCTGGCGAAAAATGTAGAGGATGTAGAAGGAAGCAAAGATGTAACAAGTGCTTTGTCCATGCCCCTCTTAACCTGCCTTTTACTAGTTACTATTGTGCCCGTCTAGTAACTTGGCGGGTGGGTTCCCACTGTGCACTCTCTCCTGCTTATCATGTGAACCATGGCAACCAACCATATGTCTCCAGTGACTAGATTATCTGTGTCCCGAAGAACTTCAGCCTATTTTAATTTAGGCACCTACCTACTGCCAAGTTGTCTGCCCTATGGCATTACTTAATTTGCTTGAATAGTGCAGGTGGAAAGTGAATGGAGAGTGTTAAACATCCCCAAAGTGTTTTCACTTTTCAGAATCTGGGTGAGAAGGATGAATCCGTCTAAGGAGTCTAATTGGCTATTTGAGTCTTTTATTTGTCTATATTTGCTTATAGCTTCTAATGAGGTTTCTCTCTATTATACATTTTCTGTGATGGAGGAAATAAAGATGCTCCTGTGACTGGTATTTATATAACATGTTTCTGCAAGAGCTGAGGGAGCTGTCTCCTCTTTTCTCTGAAAAATTTTTCTAATCTATAAAGGCTCCTTCTCTCTCTTCAGCATGCCCTCAGTCTCCCTGAAAGACAAAGTTCTCATACAGTTATGATCCTAGTCTGTACAAAGGGAAAATAAGACTGGACCATCCAAGGCAGGTCCAGGATTCTCATCCATCAGTGCAGCAGGGCTCAAATGGCAACTGCTGATGAACTTAAGATGCTGGAAAACAAGATATGGTCCCACCACCACACACCAAACTAAAGAATCCCAGATTCTAAGAGTTGCAACAGACCTCAGAGGCTATCCAGTCCATGCCTTAGATGGATAGGAATCCCCTCTATTATATCCCAGTAATTGATTATCCAACTTCTAATGTGCCCAGGGAATCACCATCTCAGAGGCAACCCATTTCACTTTTGAACAGTTCTAATTTGGGGGAATTTTCCCCTTATATAAAGCTGAAATCTGTCTTTCTGCTACTTTCACCCATTCTACTCTTTGGGGCCGAGCAGAACCAATGTTAGAATTTCATATGACTGTCCTTCAAATACTTGAAGGCAAGGATCTTATCCCCACTAAGTATTATCTTCTCCAGGTCAAAATTCCCATCCTTACACCTATACTTACATGGGATAGACTCCTTCCTTCTCATCACTCTTATAACCATCCTTTTTATTTGAAGAAAAAAATTTAAGTAATGTATTTTATTCATTTTAATCACCTTCCCATCCCAAGCCTTTCCCCTACCCAACTTTGTGAATATAAGAAAAACCATATATGGTATAGTTAACCAAAGCAAATTTCCACACTGGCTATGTCCAAAAAATATTTGCCTCATTCTGCATTTGGATTCCTTCATCTCTCTATCAGGAAGTAGGCAGTATATCATAAGTCTTCTGGATTCCTGGTTAGTCATCACACTGATAAGAGTTCAGCACAATAGCGTTCCATCACATTTATATATCATAACTTGCTTAGCCATTTCCTAATTGATGGGTACCCCATCAAATTCCCATTTTCTACCACCTCAAAAAACCCTATAAATATTTTTGTATATCCTTAGTTTGTTTTGTTGAGGATCAATCTCTCCCCTATTCTACCCTTCCTGTATTTTCCTCTCTTCCCTTCTCCTCTTCTCCTCCTTCCCTGTTGAGCAAAATGCATTTCTGTGCCCAGCTCTGTCTCTGTGTGTTCTTCCTTCTTTTGACTGGTTCAGATGAGAGTATGTTTCAAGTGTCATCCACTCTTCCCCACTGCTTGTTTATTTAAATGTTTTGTGCACTCTGATTATTAAATAATTTTCCCTGACCTTCCTCCCCCTCGACCACAGAATATTCCTCTTCCCCTCCCCTTCCATTCTTTTCTTAAGATCAGCAAAGAACAACTCTCAGGCCTTGTCTAATTAGACTCCCTCTATGAACTCTGATTATGATAGGGTTCAAAGGGAGCAAATGCACCTTCTCTATTCGAATATAAACAGTTCATCCTTGCTGAATCCTTTATAATTGTTTGTTCATGTTTACCTTGTTCAATTTAGCTTTGCTCTTATGTTTGACCTTCAAAGTTTCTCCATAGCTCTGCTCTTTGCATCAGGAAATGCTTTTCCATGCTCTATTTCTTTAAAAATCCCACCTTTTACCACCAACCCCGCCTTCTAGTACTATACCCAGTTTTGCTGGGTAAATTATTCTGGGTTGTAAACTCATATCATTTGCCTTCTGGGATATTGTATTCCAAGCTCTTCACTCCTTTATAGTGTTGAGGGTTATGCTGCATGTGATCTTGACTGTGACTCCTTGGTACTTGAATTCTGTCTCTTTGCAACATTTTTTTCTTTGACCTGAAAGCTTTAGATTTTGACTGTGATGTTCCTGGGAGTTTTCATTTTAGGATTTCTTTCAGAAGGTGATTGGCAGATTCTTTTTCCACTTTGTCCTCTGGTTCTAAGAGATCTTGGCAGTTTTCTTTTAAGATTTTAAAAAAACATATACTATAGTTAGACTCTTTTTTGGGGGTTAGCATTCAACTAGTCCAATAATTCTTCACTTTTTTTACCTTCATTTTCCAGGTCAGGTTTCATTTTAGGGTTTGTTGGTTTGGTTTGGTTTGGTTTTGGTATCTTACATTTTCTTCTATTTTTTCCCCCAACTTTTTGACTTAGCTTTAATATTTCTTGTCTTATGGAGTCATTAGCTTCTATTTAGTTCATTCTAACTTTCAGGGAGTTTGTTATTGAGCAAGATTTTAAACTTCTCATGCCAAGCTGTTAATTAACCTTTCCAATTCTTTCTTACATAACTCTGGTTTCTTTTCCAATTTTTTTTCCTCAAGTGCTCTCATTTCACTTAAGAAGCATTTTTTAAAAATCTTTATTAACTTCTTGCTTCATTTCTTCCGGGAATTCTAGTTGAGGTTGTGCCCAAGTGGTGTTTTTCTCTGAAATATTGCTTGCAGTTATTTTGGAATCATTTTCTTCTGCATTTGTGTCTTGAGCATCCCTATGACCATAATAGCTCATCTTTGTTTGCCCATTCTTCTAGCCTACTTTTGACTACAAGCTGGGCTCTGTGGCTGAAGGGGAGGTCTGGGCCGGTCCTCTTGCTACTTTCTTGGAGATACTGAGTGTTGTGTTATTCCAGATTCTCAGGGACAATCTGTGGACCTGCAAGTTTTTGTTGCTCCCAAAGTGGTTTGATTGAGGACAAAGTCTGATTGTTGACCCCTTGATCTGAGCTCATCAAGTTCCTAATCTGGGTCTAGGTCTGAGCAAGAATAGACTGGTTCTGGATTCAGCTGAGAAGCTTTGTTGGTTCAGTGGCCAAATTTTAGGCTGGTTATTCCTCTTCAGGCTGGGCCAGGCATTGGAGAGAGCCTGCTCTGAGTGTGAGATCTGAGCCACATCATTGCTATTGCTGCTGCTCACTTTAGAACTTCCTCATTTCTCAGTAGAAAGGCCCAGGGCCTCCCTACCTAGAATACCATTCCCTGGCCCTTTTCAGTCCACCTTGTATCTATGACCTGGAACTGGGGGCAACAACACTGCTACTTGGCACCTCTTTCCATCACTGTCCCTTAGTGTGGGTCTGGTGGTGTCCGGGTACAGATCAGGGACCTCCTCATGCCCTGGTGCACAACCTTGGCCTCACCCAACCCCATTGTCTGATTGTCTCCCTACCTGTCTCCCTGTCTCTAACTGGGTTGGACAAATGAGTCACTGTGACTTTTTTTGATATTTCCACCTCAAAATAAATCTCGTACTTTTCCTCAATCTGTTTGGAGAAGCTTGTAGACAGGGCTTCTTATTCACCATCTTGGCTCCACCTCCATAATCATCCTTTTGATGTGATGTTATTAGCCTTCCTAAAATGGTCCAAAACTTTTTGCCTAGGACCTTATAACTCTTAAAAATGATTTCTAGTTTTGTTTTGTTTTTCTAGTGGCATCATTTGTCCACATGTGAATCACCAGAAGTAGAAGTATTCTCTAGGTCAGACAAAGTCTTAGCATTACATTACATTACATCCATTACATCCTTGAAAAGAAAACTCTCCTCCCAATGTTTCATCTCATGTAGACATAGAGCAACCATCAACACCTCTAGGAGGGAATCACTGACCAACATCATAGGATCAGAGACTTAGAAGTGGAAGGGTCTTTAGAGTTCTTCCAGGCCAGCCCCCTTATTTTATAGATGAGGAAACTGAGACCCAGAGAAGTTCAGTGATATGCCTAAGTTGAAACATGTAAATGGCACAGATGGGATCTGAACTCAGGTGTCAAACCCAAACCAAGTGCTCTTTCCACTGTACCATGATACCCTTCATCTCTTTCTCTGACCAGTACTGGTTATTCTTTCTCCTGGTGGTACCTGGAGTAGCTTCTGTAGAAAAAATCTCAAATCCATCCCATAGTTCCAAAGGTTGTTTCTTCTCTTCTTTTTTCTGCATCACATTTTCCTACCCGACAAATTCCTCATACAGGTTGGAATTTCACTCTGCCTCTTCATTCCTTTTCCTCCCACTTCATTTTTTTAAACTCAAAACACTTCTTTGTTTTGAGGAGCCTCATTCTTTCCGATAAACTGGAGAGTAGACAGTGTTTCTCCAGTCTCTTCCTCTAGAAGAGAAACCAACTTTTGCTTTATGCATCTATACGTGCTACTTGATTCTGGGAAAACACAAACATGGGGGAAATGAATATTTGTTAAGCACCTACCAGGAATTGTGCTAAGCACTTTATAAATATTGTATCTAACCTTCACAATGGCCCTGAGAGGTAGGTTCTACTATGATCCCCATTTGAGGAAACTGAGGCAGACCTATTAGGTCTGGGATACATAGGGACCATATGCCCAGGGATACATAGATAGTAAGTATCTGAGGCAGGTCTTCTAATTCCAGCCCCAGAACTCTATCTGCTTCACCATCCAAGCTACCGCAAGATTTGTCTTGCCTTTGGTCCTTGCTTTAAGTAATATCCTCAAGTCTTTGTCTTTTTTTAGGGAATAGCTCTCTTGGCTAACTTTTGTAGTTAAGAGAGAGGACAAACTAGCTATTTACCTATTCCCTGCTCTGACAATTCTGTTGCTGGGAATTCATAAATAAGGTTTTATTTAGAGTGGGTTTCTTACTATTTTTGGCTATATGCTCAGCTGCCTTTAATCAACAGCAATTTCCTTCCAAGAACTAACACCAATAAACACAAGCAAAAGCTAATCCATAAACAGAAATTCAATTTTCTAATTAGATCTAGCAACTTGTTTTCCCTTTTCACTGACCTATAGATAGTTCCAGGTATTTCCCTGGCTACTAGGCTCTCTGGTCCCGTGTGTGGGGGGGGGGGGAACAGAAGAAGAGAAAAACTTAAGGTAATTCTAGTACCCTCCCTCTGTTGATTATTTTCAGTTTATTCTGTACAGAATTATTTGTATATTATCTCCTCCATTAGATTGTAAGCTCCTTGAAGACAGGGACTATCTTTTGCCTTTCTTTGTATCCCTAGCCTGGAACATAGTAGGCATTTAATAAATGTTTATTGACTTCAGTTATCTAGAAGACAGAAGCAACCACAAGAGACAAGAACAGACCTTTAAATAGTCCAATTCATGAGTAAAAATTCAGAATCTAGTTCTGTCTGTGACTTTTTTCTTTGCCTCTTGTTCCTTCTGCTTACCTGACTGCTTGACACTCATTCACAATAAAGTGTGAATTGAAATAGAAAATGCCAGAAACAGAGAAAATTCATTCTTAGGTGGAAAAAAAGAGAAGCCAATGTTTAGGGAAGAAACTGATAAACTAAAATTAGAAAAAAAATGTATCCCATTTATATTTATCATTTTTTTGTTTCTTTTCCTCACATTTTTTATATTTTATGATGTCATCACATAACTTGAGGAGAAAGGTAACTAATTTATTTAACTATCTCAATTCTTTTATTCTGTAAAAAGTACAAACCTCCACAAAGGTCAAAGTATTTTACCTCCAAGTGGGAAGGAGGTGACATAAAGTTCTTGAAGTCTATGCCCATAGAAAGAGGTAGGTGGTCCTATGCATAGAGCACTGGACTTTGAAAAAGGAAGACCTGAGTTCAAATCTAGTCTCAGACACTTCCTAGCTGTGTGACCCTAGGCAAGTTGCTTAATAGCTATCTGCCTCAGTTTCCTGATTGGGAATGATAATAATAGCACCTACTTCCTAGGGCAGTTATGAGGATCAAATGAGATAATCTATATGTGTATGAAATGACACATGAACTGAATCTTGTAGGAAATCAGGAATTCTAAGCTAGAGATATGAGGAGGGAGGGAGTATGTTTCAGGTACAGGGGAATAGCTTTTGCAAAGGCCTGGAGATGGGAAATGGAATGATAAATTTGGGGAATAACAACTAAGCTGTTTTGACTGACGCATAAAATAACATGACATTAGCCTGAAAATGTAGGCTGGAGCCAAGTTATGAAAGTTTTTCTGTGCCAGGTTGAGGAATTTATCATTTATTATAAGGGTAATAGGGAGCTGGTGAATATTTTTGAACAAAGGAGTGCCATGACCAGACCTGTTCTTTAGCAAGATTATGTTGGCAGTTATGTGGATGATGGTTTGGAATGAAGAGAAACTGGAAACTGGGAGTCCAGTTAGCAATCTAGGTAAGGCAAGAAATGATTAGGGCCAAAACTGGGTGGTGATCCTGTGAGTAGCAAGAAGAGAGAGATGTTGTGGAGGCAGAATCCATAATACTTAGCTAACTGGGCAGGAGAATAGGGGAAAGAGGGCAAAGATGATTCTGAGGTTGCAAACTTGGGTAATGGGAAAGATAATGACACTCACCATAGAAGTAGAAAAATGCAGAGGGCTTTCAGGAAATTAGAAAATTAATTCCATATTAGACATGTTGAATTTGAGATGCCTACAGGATTTCTAGCAGGAGATATCTGATAGGAAGTTGTTTGTGTGAAGCTGGAATTGAGGGGAAATAATAGGACTGGATAAATAAATTTGGGGGTTATTTGCCTAAAAATAGTAATTGAATTATGAGAGCATGTAGAAAGAATGCCAGTGGACTTCTAGATAGAGTACAGAGAAAGAGGTGGAGAAGGCTCAGGACAGAACTTGGGGGGATATCTATAGTTAAGGACACAGGTAATGATATAGCAGAAGAGAGCATGAAGGAAGAAGCAGACTGATAGGAGAATCAAAAAAGAAGATTTGTCATGAAAGCAAAAGGAACAGAGTATGGAGGAAGAGAGGGTGGCCAACAGTGCCAGATGCTGCAGAGAGGTCAAGAATGATGGCAGACTGACAAAAGACTATTGGATTTAGCATTTAAGAGATCAATGGTAACCTTGCAGAGAGCAGTGATGGGGTTGGAAGTCAGATTGCAAAATGCTGAGAAGAAATTTGGAGGAGAAGAAATGAAGGTAATGGATTTAGGCAGCTTTTACTAGAAATTTGGCTGTGAAATGGTGCAGTTTACAAGAAGAGCCTGACGAGAGGGGAATGGGTCAAGTGAAGGGTTTTTGTTTTTTTTAAGGATGGTTGACTAGGTTGGATTTATTACAAAAATGCAAGATTGGTTCAATATTAGGAAAACTATAATCATAATATACCATATTAATAATAGTGAGAAGAAGAATAGATAGCCTTTAAGATTTGCAAAACACTTTTACACATATTTTTTCATTGATACTCACAACTGGAAGACAAGTGCTATTATTTCCCCACTCTACAGATATGAAAACTGAGGTGGATAGTGGTCAAGTGACTTGCCTGGGGTCACACAGCTGGTAAGTGTTTGGGACTGCATTTGAAATTCTGGTCTTCCTGAGTCCAGGCCAAAATCATATGATTATAATCAATAGATTCAGGAAAAAAATAACTTTTGACAAAATGCATCACCCAAACTTGTTTTAAAAAAAAACTAGAAAATAGAGAAATGGACTCATTTGTTGGCTGGGGGAAGGAACAGATTAGGATAAATGGAATATTAAAGAGCTAATGACCGATGGAATAAACTCTTGGAGAAGATGGGAAGAGATTGTCTACAAAAGTAGAGGGATTGTTGGAGCAAGAGAAAGGACTAGTTCTTAGCTCTTTATAGACTGAAATGAAAGAGAAAATGAGACAGGATGTCAAAAAGTGTGAAGTGCTCATTGCGTAAAGAAGAAAGGGGAATCCTCTGATGAGAGGGAGAGGGGCTGGGATGACATAGGAGACTTCCGGAGGGAGGAGAAAGTTTGAAACAATGACTCTGAGAAGTGATGAAGGAAGAATCAAAGGTTTGCCATCTGGCAGTTTATACCTAGTTCAGACCTCAGACGCTATATTACCCAACCCCCTCATTTTATAGATAAGAGGCCAAGGGAGGTTGTGACTTGCCCAAAGTCAAGCAGGCAGTGTCAGAAGGAGGATTTGAACCTAAGCCCTCTGACTTTAGAAACTGTGCTCTTTCTAAGCTAGCTCATTGAAAGAAGGTGCTCCAAGTACTGGAAAATGTGGCTAAGGATACATCTTCTGGGAGGAAGCAGGGGCTTTTGTGCACAGAAAGATGCAAAGAATATAAGTAGAAGAGGAATAAGACAAAAGGAAGTTTGTTAACAATAGAATGAGTATTCAGAGGGCACAAAGGAAAAGAGGGCAGAATAAGATATAGACTCAGCAGGGATAGGACTAAGGAGGCAGGAAAGAGTGGAAGCTGGGGAAGACAGTTTTGCCTAGCAGCTGGTGACTCTAAATCACAGGGATTAGGAGAGAAGGAGAGAATTTGTTAACCATAGGAAGGGAGAATACAATTTGACTGGCTCTCTCACTTTCAAAGATCCTGTGATAACAGAAGCAGTGGCATCAGTGTATACTCTCTCAAATTTCAGGTGTGGAGAGATCTGGACAGACACCTGGAATAATCATTGTCTGGTGAATTCACATCGAAACCCACTTTCTTTGTCTTATCCGGAGATAGCATGGGATGATTGATAATAGCTGTTGTTTAGTCATTTCAATCCCATCTGACTCTTCATGACATCATTTAGGGTTTTCTTAGCATAGATAATGGAATGATTTACAATTTCCTTCCCCAGTTCATTTTACAGATAAAGAAACAGGCAAACAGGGTGAAATGACTTGCCCAGGGTCACACAACTAATAAGTGTCTGAGGCCAGATTTGAACTCAGATTTTCCTTAGTCCCAACCAGGCACTCTATCCTTTGTGCCACCTACCTGCCCTGCTTGATAATAGAGACAGTAACTATCTTTCATGTGTTGAGCATTTTGTTTTAGACCCAACTCTTGGATGAGGTAGCTTACTTTCCAGCATCTGATTTAGAAAGTGAAGTCCTAGAGAATTCCATGGAAAACTTTGCAAGGTCCATATAAAATCAATATACAATAGAGCAGGGGAATGCCAGAGCCAGTTTGTACCAGGTTCCTGAGAACTAATTGTTAAAAATTACAGCGTGAGCTTTTATACCCTCAGAATTAGGTAAATTACAGATTAGGGTTTGATTTGTTGCTTTGTTGATTTGTCTAGACTTCAGAAAATGATGGAGAAAATGTTAATAATACAGTTCAGTTTAAACTTAAAATTACGTCTTACAGCTATTTTGGGGGCTGGTGAAACCTGGTTGTTAAATATTTACTAGTATACTCCTACAATTCAGTCACAGCATACTCCTGTTTAAGTACTCAAATTCAACCCCCACTCCCAAAATAAAATAGTGAGGGCCTGCTAGTCATTTTATTCAATAAGCGTATATGAGCAAGTGAAGGTAGCAAATCCAAATGTGCTATTCCCTCAGTCAGGCTCAGTTGCCTCAGACTTTTCATATAGGTTGAGCATCTCACCAGATGGGGTGTGATTCTAGAATTGCTTCTTCCTCATAGGCACATGCAATTTTATATGTATTATGCTTAGGGTAGTAGAGCCAATGAGAGGAAGTTCTTTATTTGGCATTCCAGCTGGGGAGCTGAAAGCCTTGTTGTGTTGCATTTGATTTTCTTATGTTTGCTCTTGCCCCATGGGGAAACAGAAAAAAGAACATTATGTGTTGGCATGATCACCCCATAACATATTATCTTTCAAATCTTTTTGAGACCTTTTATCTCTAATTATCAGTTTTTCTGCCAATTAAATCTTTACCTGTTTTTATTTATTTCTATTTGAGGAGGGATCCTTGTTCCTGACTCTCCTCTGATAATAATTTAGTTGGGTGTTGTAAAAAAAAATGGCATTCAATTGTTTCTATAGCAACCATCTCATACCCAGCTGTTCCCTGATACAGACTGTATCTTTTTAAGGCATTTTCCAGCTCTAACTGTTATCCCCATATGTGACAGCATTTATACTCTGACTGATAGTCAGGCTCTTCAATAGGGGAGGTCAGTGAAAAGACAGACTGTAAGCCCTTTGTGGGCAGGAAATATTTTGTTTTTGTCTCTGAATCTTCAGAGCTTAATACAGTGCCTGGCACAGAATAACTATTTGTCATATTGGATTGCACTGGAATATTTTGAAAAATATAGTTCAGAGATTAAGAAATGAAGGAGACCCTGGTTTTTGTTGTGGTTGTCCTTGGTTTGTTTTCTTGCTTTTTGGGTTTGGGACTTTTGTTTAGATACCTCTAAAGCTTTACCTCTGTACATGATGTCAGCTTTCTTCAAGATGAAAATTGGAAAGAACTGGACGTGGCAACTGCCAAACTCAAATAGATCTATGATCTCATTGATATGGGTTTTCCCATAATGGATTCAGATCATACCCTATAGGTGACCTCTCATCCTATATAACTCTTGTCCATGTTCTCTCATAAGTTCATCACTGGGGTGCACCCATTGGTATTGGGTACCTTCCTTGACTTTGGATTCCTTGGAGCACAGAGGTTGTCCCACTGATTATCCCTCACTCTTATTAGGAATAAATGAAGGAAAGAAAGGAGAAGCAAAGGGGAAGGGGAAGGGAAGGGAAGGGAAGGGAAGGGAAGGGAAGGGAAGGGAAGGGAAGGGAAGGGAAGGGAAGGGGGAGAGGGGAGGGGAGAGGAGGGAGGAAGGGGAGGGGAGAGGAGGGGAGGGAAAGGAAGGAAGGAAGGAGGGGAGGGAAGAGAAGGAGGAAGGAAGGAAGGGAAGGAGGAAGGAAGGAAGGAAGGAAGGAACGAAGGAAGGAAGGAACGAAGGAACGAAGGAAGGAAGGAAGGGACAGAAAAATATTTTAAGTGCTGAGAATACAAATACAAGCAAGCAAAACAGTCCCTTGACCTCAAGAATCTTACATTCTAAAAGGGGAAGACAAAATATATGGGGAGCTGAATTGGAAAGGGTGGAGACATGTAGTAGTATGTCCCTAGTGGCACAGTTTGGAGGTGACCAGGAGGTTGGAATGGTGGTCAGGTTCTGGGCAAGAGAAGGTGAAGTCTCAGCTATCAAAGTTCAGAATCCCAGAATTCGGATTCCAAGTTCTTATGGGAAGAGGCACAGAGTCAAAGTACAGAAAGCATGGTAGAAGCAATAGTGGAAGAAAATACATTTTGGGGGGTGCCACCCTTTCTTTTTTAATAAATTTATTTATTTTTAGTTTTCAACATTCACTTCCATAAGTTTTAAATTTTCTCTGCCTCTCTCCCTTCCCCCTCCCCAAGACAGCTTGCAAATCAATGTATGCTCTACATATACATTCTTATTAAACATTTTCACATTAGTTATGTTGTATAGAATGAATGGAAGGAATCAGGATAAAGAAAAAACAAAATATAACAAAACAAAACAAAGAAAGAGAACAAATAGTACACTTCAATCTGTATTCAGACTCCATATTTCTTTCTCTGGATGTGGATGGAATTTTCCATCATGAGTCTTTTGGAGTTGTCTTAGATTCTTGCATCGCTGAGAACAGCTAAGTCTATCAAAGTCAGTCATCACACAATGCAGCTGTTACTGTGTACAATGTTCTCCTGGTTCTGCTCATTTCACTCAGCATCAGTTCATAGAAATCTTTCCAGATTTTTCTGAAGTCTACCTGCTCATCATTTCTTACAGCACAATAGTAAAACACAACTTGTTGAGCCACTCCCCAACTGATAGGCATCCCTTCAATTTCTAGTTCTTGGCCACCACAAAAAAAGCTGCTATAAATATTTTTTTCCATGTGGGTCCTTTTCTCATATTTATGATCTCTTTGGGATACAGCCCTAGAAGTGGTATTGCTGGGTCAAAGGGTATGTACATTTTTATAGCCCTTTGGGCAAAGTGCCAAATTGCTTTCCAGAATGGTTGTATCAGTTCACAACTCCACCAACAATGAATTAGTGTTCCACTTTCCCCACATCTTCTCCAGCATTGATCATTTTCCTGTTTTGCCATGTTAGCCAATCTGATAGGTGTGATGTGGTACCTAGGAGCTGTTTTGATTTGCATTTCTCTAATCAATAGTAATTTAGAGAACTTCTTCATATAGATAGTCTATAGATAGCTTCGATTTCTTCATCTGAAAACTGTCTGTTCACATCCTCTGGCCTACCTTTCTTTTAACATCAAGAGGATCCCAACGGCACATAGGTTGTCCATTAGTTTATCTCTCGATCTTGTCATGAAGGAAGGAAGGAAGGAATGAAAAACATTGATTAAATCCTTAGAATACAAGTACAAGCGAGCAAAACAGTCCCTGACCTCAAAGAACTTACATTCTAATAGGGGAAGAAAGTACCTAAAGGAGAGCTGAGTTATGAGAAGGGGAGATACCATGGAAAAAATGCCCGGTGACATGATTTAGAGGTGGCCAGAAAGTGGAGTGGTGGCCTACTTCTGGTCAAGATAAAGAGAAATCAGGACAGCTAGATGGCACAGTGAATAGAGCACCGGCCCTGGAGTCAGGAGGACCTGAGTTCAAATCCGACCTCAGACATTTAACACTAGCCATGTGATGTTGGGCAAGTCAACCCCAATTGCCCTGCATTCCCCCCTCCAAAAAGAAAAAAAAAAGATAAAAGGAAGTCTTACCTATTGGAGCCTAAGGTCCCAGGGGGTGCAGTCCAAGTTCTGGTGGGAAGAAGAAGGCCAGAATGCAGATGGCATGACTGGGAGGAAGCTGGGAAGATAGATCCCATCTTTTTCACTCATATGTCTCTTTGATGACATCCTTATTTCCACTTCTTGATAACTCCATATTTACAATGTGCCGAAGCCTGCTCAAACCCACCACTACTCTCATTTTCAGTTCTTCAGAAACTATAGTATTCCATGACTGACAGCAAAACACTATTTCTGGAAGAATATTAACATAAAAAGACGGGCCTTTGTTTTATGAAACAAGCACCAAATCATAGCTCCAAAAAATGAGATTGCTCATGTCTTAATGAACAAGGTAAGACTGATTGCTGGTATCGGGTCATTTCAGAATTGCTTATCTGTGTAAAGCCAGATCATACATTGATTAATCAAATGTGATAATATTTGTAAAGCACTTTGCAAACCTTAAAGTAATTTATAATTGTTAGCTATTATTATCATGAGATGCACTTAAATATTGAAGCAAAGCCCTAGGGAATATATTAATCCCAATTCTTCCCAGTGTTGTTGTTGTTCAGTCACATTTGACTCTTTGTGGCCCCATTTGGAGTTTTTTCGGCAAAGATCCTGGAGTCGTTTGGCATTTCCTTCTCCAGCTCATTTTGCAGATGAGGGAACCAAGGCAAACAAGGTGAAGTGACTTGGCCAAGGTCACCCAGTTAGTAATAAAATCTGAGGCCAGATTTGAACTCAGGAAGATGTGTCTTCCTGATTCTAGGCCCATAGCTATCCACTGAGCCACCTCAAAGCATTCAGACCTTTTTCAATACTTCAGAAAGAATTAATTTCTTGAGTGTGTGTCCCCTCCTCCAGATTTTCCCATAAATCTCCCTATCCACTGAGATGGAATTTTTCTTCTTCCTTCCTCTTCTTCCCTTTCTTTTCCCTTTTTCTTCCTCTTCTCTCTTTTGTTTTTTGAAAAGTATCTCAGGTATACCAAGGTCTCACTAAGGCTGTTCCCTTGTCATCTCTGTCATCTCTCATGGCTGTCACACACGTCCTCGGTCACGTCTTTCCTGGTGCTTCTTGTCCACGTCACTGTGGTTGACTTGCTATAGCCCATTAATGCACAGCATGAAGTTTTCTGTTGCCCTTTGGGTTATTTGTGTTAGACTGCCCCCTTAGAAAGCAGAACTAGGAACAATATTGGTACAAAAAAATTAAACTTAATATAAGGAAAAACTTGTAAGCCATTAGAGCTACCCCAAATAGTGTTTCCTCAGGAGGTAGCAATTAATCTTTACCTCCCCTCCCCATCCCCTTTCTGATGGTCTATAAGAAATATCTACACAACTAATTATTGGTTATATTATAGAGATGATTCTTATGTAGGTATAGATTAGACCAGATGGATTCTGAAACCTCTTCCAGCTCTGAAATTACGTGATTTAGTTACACCCAGCTGGAGCAGTGAGCTAACTTAGTGGATGGAGCACTGGGCTTAGAGTCAGGAAGCCTCATCTTCCTGAATTCAAATCCAGCCTTAGACACTAGCTGTGTGACCCTGGGCCAGTCACTAACCCCAGTATACCTCTGTTTTCTTATTTGTAAAATGAGCTGCAGAAGGAAATGGCAAAGCTGCTCTAGTATCTCTGCCAAGAAAACTCCAAATGGGGTCATGGAGAGTCAGATGCCACTGAAATGACTGAACAACAATTGTGAGCTTTTCCGGTGGCTTTATATGTACCCACACATGTATAAACACATCCATGCACACACACATACGTGTTATCGGATATATTATATTATACCCACACTAAGATATGCACAGATACTCACAAATGTATACACACATACAACTAAAACAACAACTCAACAACAAAGGGTCCTGGTGCCTTGTTTGGGTCCTTTATCCATCTAAATCTCTGGATCTGAGACCCATGAATCTTCTGCCAAATGGCAATGCCATTAGGGCAGGTTTATGGATGCCCCTGAGACATAGCAACAGTTTCTATCTCTAGGCCCAGCTTCTGGAAGTTCTTTGGGAATACCACAGCACCTGATCCTTAATCCTTCTAATCATCTGCCTGTATCGGCATCTCCAGTCCACTGACACTATGTCTAGACTCATTCCTGAATGTCACCCTCTTTACCTGTGAGTCACAACCCCTTTGGGGTAGAACAATCCCTTCACAGGGGCCGCCTAAGACCCCTTAGGAACCTAGACACTGCTCCTCTACCCGTCTCTAGGCAGGTCTGCCCACATGCAGATACATCCACATATGAGTATTAAAGCAGTGGTTCTCAACCTCCCTAATATCTTTAATACAGTTTCTCATGTTGTGGTGACCCCCCCCAAACATAAAATTATTTCCGTTGCTACTTCATAGCTGTAATGTTGTTACTGTTACGAATCTATCTGATCTGCAGGATGTATTTTCATTGTTACAAATTGAACAGAACCCACGGGTTGAGAACCGCTGTTAAAGGGTCACAGCATTAGGAAGGTTGAGAACCACTGCCCTAGTTATTTTCTTTCCTTCTCAATGGCTTACAGTCCCTTTACCTACCCCAACTCTTGGCCTCAGACAAGAGGACTTCAAAATATGTCCTAATTTTCCCCCCATACTGTATTTTCACGGTTCTTCACTCCAATCACTACCACTCATTTTGCCCCTGGAGCAGTGACACGGTGCAGTGGATAGGGCACTGAGCCTGGAGTTAGGAAGATCTGAGTTCAAATGTAACCTCAAACACTTACTAGCTATGTGACTCTGGGAAGTCACTGAATCCCTATTTGTCTCAGTTCCTCATCTGTAAAATGGGGTCGCATTGTAGAAGGAAATGGCAAGTCACTCCAGTATCTTTGCCAAGAAAACCCTACGGACAAATATCAGGGTTGTTGTAAGCTAATTAGCTCAAATGTAAGCTAATAAAGCTCTTTGCAAACCTTAAGGAATGTAGAAATGTTAACAAGTGTTATTCCAAATCTCAACTCCTTGGTCAATCAGTTCAATGCTACATTATCCCTTACTCTCAAATCCACTGGTCCCTGGCTCTATTATGTGCACTTCACCAAACCTCAACTCCAGATCACCTCCACCATCCACCTTCCTTGCTTCCACTAAGATGTTGCTGAATGGTGATAGAATTACTGCAAGTGTGCTGAGTTCACTAATTCTAGGTCCTCTACAAATTTATATTATCTAATCTCAACTGGGCCCTCTATGCAGTATAGAAACCCTTCAAATGGATGCCAATTAATTCTCTAACCCATTCACCCCAGCCTTTTCTAAACCTTTTCTTCTCAGGCTTAAGTTTGTCATGACACACCTTTCCTTCACCCTCCCAACTGAAAACCCCTACTCATGTTACGTTTTTGAATTTTAAATTACATTTTACAATGGAGGTTATTCATTGTAAAAGTCCTTTTCTCCCTTTTTTTTCTTGCCACATCCCTTGACACCCACTGTTTTCCCCTTTATTTTGATCCTCTGTTGAAGACATGACCCTTTACTAGTCATTGCCAAGGATGACCCTTCTACATACTCCTTTGATCTCCATCCCATTTTGTCTTCTCCAGCATATGACTTAATTCAGCATCCCAACTCTCTCTAATCTTCAGCTTCTCCTTATCTATTGAACAATTTGACGTGTTATATATGTGCAATCCTGGAAAACATATTTCCATATTAGGCATGTTGTTAAAGAAGAAACAAAACAAAAGGATAAAACCATGAAAAAGATTAAGAAAGTGAAAATAGTATGGTTTGGTCTGCATTCAAACTCCATCAAGTCTTTCTCTGGAGATGAATAGCATTTTTCATCATGAGTCTTTTGGACTTGTTTTCACCTCCCCCATTCTTAAGAAGTCTTACTTGATCCTAGTATCTTTATTAATTCTTTTCCTACAACTCAGAAGTCTCCTTCCTTTCTCTGCTAAACTTTTTGAAAGACCATCCACACACAGTGCCTATACCTCCTCTTCCCTCACTCTTAAACTATTTTACAACTGAAACATCGTTTAGCTGAAACTGCTCTCTGCAAAATTACCAGTGATCTAAAATCATAAAGTCCCTTAATTACCAAATCAAATAGTCTTTTCTCAGGCTTCATCTCGAACTCTCCAGGGACCACTTTCTTCTCCTAGATACTCTCTCCTCTTTGATATTTTTTAATATTACAATGGATACACTGTATACAATTGTATACAATTACAATTTGGGAATGACCTGCTCTTGATACGAAGCAATGATGGTTCTTTGTGATTGGGGTTTCTTTTTCTAAATGTTTATTCATCATCCCTTTAATATTTGCTACTAATTTTTCCCAGGAATCAAAGTCAGATTCACTGACCTATAGCTTGTGTACTCTAATCACTTCCTTTTTTATATAAACTTTCTTTTTTTTTTTGGAGGGGGAAAGGCAGGGCAATTGGGGGTTAAGTGACTTGCCCAAGGTCACATGGCTAGTTAAGTGTTAAGTGTCTGATCTGGATTTGAACTCAGGTCCTCCTGACTCCAAGGCCAGTGCTCTATTCACTGCACCATCTAGCCACTCCCACTTCCTTTTTTGAAAACAATATTTATCGTGCTGTAGTCCTATAGTACTTCTCCCACTGGTGACAGTTTTTTGAATATCTTTCTAACCACACCTCTTTCATCCTGACAGTAGAATAGTGTCTGATCATGGACAGTCACGTGAGAGGAGATCCTCCAGTATGAGTTTGTTGGAAGAGTAAGTCATGAGTCTTTCCAGTTCATTTTGAATAAGGAACAAAGTAACAAGTCTTACCCAATCCATGAATGCTATATGTAGATTTGGCTTTTTCAAATTGGAGTAGGTTCCTAACTCTAGAAAATCCACATGAAATAATGGCTGTTACCACTAAATTTTGGAGGCTGAAGTCCTGAGTTTAAATTCTAGTTTTTCCCCTTATTACCTCTATGACCTTGGAAAATAAGTCACTTCCCTCTGTGAGTCCTGTTTCCTCATTTGTAACATGAGGGCATCACACTAGATGACTGACCTCCAAGGTTCCTTTGAGGTCTAAAACCTAAGATCCTATGAAAACTTGTCAATGTCAAAATGCCAGATCCACTTTGACGTTGCTTTGGACTCCAGAATGATGGATTTGGAGTATTGGGTAAGTCAGCAGTGCCACACCTTTCTAGACTCTTTTCATGTCTTGGGGAGAGTGGCAAGTAAAGTTTTTTTGAGAGTTGGTTAGTTGTGTTGTGTCTAATTAGGGAATCAAAATGCCACCTACTGGTAATGATAAGAAAAACAGCTAGTATTTGCCTAAAGCAGTAGGGGTGGGGGATGTCCACAAAATGTCAAAGCTGGAAGTATACTTCCATCTAGTCCAGAAGAGAGAATTGAGATCCAGAGAATTTGTCAGTCTAATTGTAGCAAAGGCAAGCCCATCTCCCAGGTCTTCTAGGTAAATAGGGATGAAGGTAGAATCTTATGCTTCATTAAAGAACAAAACAACTCAGCTTCATAAATACATATGGGAAAAGCATTTACTGGGTTTTTTTGGTGAACTGCCAACAATATGAGTCAATGGTATGGCAATAGTCAAGAAACGACTACGACTTTAGGCTATGTTAAGATAGGAGCAGGAATAGTGTGCAGGTCTAGATAGACCTCCTGTCCTCTGCCCTGGTCAGCATATTTTTTGAATATTGCGTTCAGTTCTAGGTATCACATTTTGGAAAGACATGAATAAGCTGGAGAGCATCCAGAGAAGGACAGCCAAGATGATGAAGGGAGACATGATAGCTGTCTTCAAGCATTAGAAGGACTGTCATGTGGAAGAGGGATTAGCTTTGTTCTGCTTGGCCTCACAGGGCAGAGTGATGGGTAGGAGTTACAAAGAGACAACTTTAGGCTTCATGTAAGGAAATACTCCCTAATAATTAGAGTTATCCAAAAGTGAAATGGGTTGCCCTGGGAGGTGGTGGGTTTCTCTTCAACCAACCAATCATTGGTTTAGTGCTTATTATATGTCAGGTGCTGGTATACAAAGCTTAAAGAAGGAACAAATCTTGCCCTTAAGGACTTTCCATTATAGTAGAAGAGATTTTATATATACACACATATGTAACCCAGAACTCAAGCTCATTTGCATAAGACTTTTCTCATTAGTGGGGAAAAATTACTCAATGTTCCATGTCTGCTTGAAGCACAGAGTGAATGAGAGCTTGAGAAAGGAGAGATCCTAATTCTCCAGGCTTCAGAAGATAATCCACATGGTTCTGGGCTTTCTTCAGGGAGAGGTCCTTGGAGAAAGACTCTGGGAAGAAACCAACATGTAGAGGAGCTGGCACCTCAATCATATCCCTGCTTCCAGTTTACCACACTAGAGACTTGCAGGAATTTCTTCTTGGACGAGATCAGAGACTCTTTCCCTCTTAGGTTGAACTGAGATATCTCACTCCAAATGGAAGAGCTCATTCATTCTGTTACTATCTCATGTTATTTATTCTGTGTATTATCCAGTATATTTTCATCAGTATAACTTCTCTAATTTTTGTTTGCTATAAACTTGGATAAATAGGTTTATTTACTATTCACTCTGTGTGATGGTCATTTGTGGTGAAGGGAGCCAAGCCTTTGGATATAAAGCTTGGGGCACTCCTTCCCTGTTAAAGGGACAGTGACCAGGAGCACATCTTGAACCTAAAAATTATTATCCCTAGAATAACAATATTTACAGGAAGGTGGATAGGTGTAATTCTAGTCCAGTACCTCCTCTCTGAAAAGAGCAGAACATTCAGCTTCATGGCCTCAATATTCTCTCCCACTCCAGGCAGGAAACAGTATCCCTTGGAGAACAGTGGGTGGAGACTATAGAGGAATCCATGCCTCTGCAAGCAGCATGTAGACAAACCAATGTAGACACACAAACAACTTGGACATAAGTACATACAGAATACATAAAACAAGATAATTTTGGAGAGACCACTAGCAGCTAGGGGAAGAGAAAAGACATTTTGTAAAAGATGTCTGAGATGAACTTGGATGGGAACTAGGTATTCTAGTTTTCAGACAAAGGTTGAATGACCACTTTTCCAATAGGTTGTAAATAAGATTCTTGTTCAGGCATGGACTGGACTAGATCACCCCTGAGACTCCTTTCAAATCTTTCTATTAAATCACTCACTATAGAATGGAATTTTATATAAGGTAGGAAGGACTGTCATAGGCCCAAACCAAGGAGAATTAATTACTGAAGCAACGCAAGATCTTTCTTTCTCACTCACAAGATAGACCCATAACAATAAGGTTTAATGTTTTTCATGATGTTTTTAATGGAGACCTGTAGTTAAAAGTCAGGAATCTTGAATAAACCCACTCATTCGAAACCACCTCACTGTCTGCCTCAACTGGTTGTCAGGAGTAGACTTTAAGCAAGAGAAAACTAGAATATAGTTTTCCAAACCCCGGGAGTTTCAGACAAGCCTCTGAACATACAGACAATGTTAGATTAAAAAAACAAAATGGAAACAAACCAAAAACCAAACATTTAGGTTTGAAGAGAAACCAAGGATAACCAAATCAAAATCACATCACCAAATATTAATTAGTCCCAATCACAAGTCATTTACCCAGGAACTCTGGGTTCCTCTATAAATTATAATAAGATATGTTGAGATGCTTGGAAGGATAACACTGAAAAATGCAAACTGTCACTGTAAAGAAGACACTTTCTTGGAACCCTCTGGCAAGTCCTCAGTATTACTGCCAAGGCCACAATTGCCCCAGTAACTAAGGCCAAAAACCTTTGTATTTCGATCTGATTTGTTGATTTAAGTCCTCTCTCTCTCTCTCTAATGACGCAGATGACAAACTCTGACATACCCATACGTCTCTCATCTTTATTCTCCCACAAATCCACCACACAGGGGTGTCCAACCAATATGCTGCAGGCTTTGGTTCTCTTGACATTCAGTCCTATAGAAAACTGATTTAATTAAACAGATATTTTTTTTGCACAACAAAAAATCAGAGACCCCTGCTTTGGAAAGGAGCCTAGAAGTCAAGCCCAGTCCAACTGGAGACTATAAGTTGCTCTTTGGCCATGCTCTATGGATAAGGTTTTGCCCCCTCATCCCCCCCTTTCCCCCTGCCCATTCACTACCATTCTGATGGCCAGGTGAGGCCCAATATAGTTCAGTAGGGTTTATTTAGTCCTCCCACTGCCTAGGCTCTACAAAGCAACATAAACTTGCAGCTTTTCTTCAGCCCACTTCTGCTCATTGCTGCTTTCTAGGTTCACAGTTCTACCAAGTAACAGTCTTGATCATTCCACCCCAATGCATTAGCTTTCATTTTTCCTAGGACGCATCTCATTTGACAATCGCCTGCTCATATTTCTATGCTCTCTAGGTCCCTCTGTGCTATTTCTCTGTCCTCTCTAGGGTTTGCAACACCAATCATCTGCAGATTTCATTAGCATGCTGTTTACTCCTGTCTTTCAGATCATTAATGAAGATGTGAAGCTAAATGCCAATCCGCACAGTCTCTACCACCCCCACCCCCAACTCCTGACACTGCTGGAATCATTATCCTTTCTGATGTGACAGGGTCAGAGCCAAACCAATTTGAATCCATCATCAGAAATATTGTGAACTGTCACCTTCCCTACAATCCAGATGTTAGTACAATTGTATTATTTACTAACCTGGTACTATTTCCTTCTCCTTTGCAAACAGATGATCAGATTTGGCTATGAGATCTGGACTACACTGGGAATGATGGTTGATTGAGTTTGGGTACAGGCACTTCCAAAAGCATGTGAGCTTTTAGTGGGGGTCTGTTGTTCACCGTTTTCCATTCATTTACAAGGATTAGAGTAATGACATCACTAAAGTGCTCACAGATCACTGAGAACCTGATATAGAAAAAGCAGCTGTGACCATTAGGTAGCAACTACTCTGACAACAAGGGGCAGACAGGTGGATATGGTCTCCATCCTATCAAGAAGTGCTCTCCTTGGGTCATCAGCCATGAGTCACCTCAGTACTTCTCTGTTGCAAGCCTGGAAAAGCCTCCTCAAAGATCACAACAGCTACCCTCAGTCACCAGCAGGCAGTTAGACTGCAACAGCTTAGGTTGCCCCCATCCCAACTCCATACCCACCAGGGCACATGACTTCAAGGGGTGGTACTGGGCAGCCTGGTTGAGGTTGGATTTTAGCTAGTGAATGATACAAAATAATCTTCTTCATCTCCACCTTGTAGAATCTCTAGCTTCCTTCAAAGCTAATTCTTTTTTATTTCCCTCTAGGTGCTAGTGCATTCCCCTGCCCTCCCTCAAATCACTTTGTATTTGCACAGTATGTATTTTGTATATGTTTATATATGTACATGATTTCCTCAATAGAGGGTTAGCTCCTTGGTTTTCTAATGAGATGTTTCAGAGTCCCTCCTATTTTTTCTAGTTTTATTATTTCTTGATGACTTATATCATTTGATTCCATTTGCCCAATTGTAGTCTCCAAGGAGTTATTTTCTTCCTTAAGATTTTGTATCTCTTCTTCCAATTCGTTAACTTTCTTTTCATAATTTTCTTGGACTGGAACCATTACACCCAGCACAGTGTAATTGCTTAATGCTTGTTGATGGATTTATTGATCCTCATTTCTTTAATCATTCACCCCACATAGCCAATCAGTTGCCAAGTCTTGTCAATTCTACCCTTGAAATGTATCTCACATCTGTCTCCTCTCCAGATGCACCTGGCCACTCATAACCACTTACCTGGTCTATTATGGCAGCCTTCTACCTGGTCTCCTAGGCTTCAGTCTCTCCCCTCTCTGACTCACCCTCCACATAGCTGACATTGATATATCTAAAGCCAAGAAAAGGTTCAGGTGCTCCCTCTTGCCTTTAATATAAAATAAAAACTCCTTTGCTTGGCTTTTCAAGTCCTTCACAATTTGGCCCTGCTCACTCTTCCAGGTTTATTGAACATTGCTTTCCTTCACTCTGTGTATCAGTCAAACAGACCTACTCCATGTTATTCCCCATATATTACATTCCATACCCCACCCCTACCACGTCTCTGCATGAGCTGTGCTCCATGCCTAAAACTTGCTGCCTCCTGACCTCTTCTTGCTTGAATTTTTAGCTTACTACAAGCTCAGCTGAAGTGTCAATAGGAAACTTCTTTGGACCCCCCCCCCCATTTCTAGTACTCTCCCTCCAGAAATCTGAACTTGCCTTGTATTTGATTTTCTGTGGACACGTTATTTTCATTTGAATATAAGCCCCTTGAAGGTAAGAATTGTTTCCTTTAATTTGTTTGTATCCCCATTGCCCCGCACAATGTAGGTTTTCAGGGAGTGGTGTCCAAGCAGAGGTGGAAGGAGACGTAGCTGGGATGATTTCTCTAATTTTTCTATACAGAACCTAAATTGCAAATAAATAACTCCACTCGAGGTTCTGGGACTTTAAGCAAAGCCCTTCCCTTACTGGTCTCTACATGTGTAAAATGAGGTAGGATCAGATAGCACATATCTCGTCACTTCTGACTCTAAATCAGATGATCCTGTGGTGAGCTTGAAACAGATATTGGGGTGCTGCACATATACATGTACATGTGAGTGTGTGTACATGTGCGTACACACTTAATATGTGTTGTCGGTGTGTGTATATGCACGTGAACATACACATAGTGTGGCCACATGTGTATGTGTGCATAGGCTATATATCTACATATATCTTGTTACATATAGAGTATTATATGAGGTTCTATAGATACAAAGACAAAAACCATCCATGACCTTGAAGAGTTTATATTCTACTGGGATGATTCGACATATAATAAATAAATATTTGAAGTCTGGGGAAGTGGAGGCAGATCATAACAACCAGACTGGTGGTTCCTATTGAGTGGCTTGAGAGAATGGTCAGAGATGTGCACTAAAAATTATTTAATGGTGCCTTAATCAGTAAGTAATTGCAGAAGAATTGAGAAGTTTACTAAATAATCCATGGGTTCACAATGTATTTTTATTGTTGTTTGAAAGGAACTTTTGGAACAAAAAACATTGGGAACCACTGGATGGCATTTTATAGTTTAAGTCCTACAAGCTTCTAAAGCCCCAGGAACTTCTCACTGAACTATAGCCCTCAAAGTCACCATCTTTAGACTTGACTTTTCTCCTTGACCTCCTTTGTGTTGATCTGCTGATTTGAGACAGCTGGTGTCCTTGAGAATGGCCATTCACCCTGAGGGCTTGGGTTGCTGACCTCTAGCTCCCATGCTGATACTAATTAGGCAGATAGCTGCTTGTGGAGCTTAGGTTGCATGAGGCTGGACTATACTTATTCAGAAAATTCTGGCAAAAATGAAAGGCAAAAATGGCAGGAAGGGGGTTGACTAATTTTCTGAAGCTTTCTTCAGATCAGAAAAGGCAGTTCAAAAAATGAAGAGAAGTTTACACCATAGAAAATGTTTTTGGAGAGAAGAAAGAAGGAAGAAAAGTGAGAGGAAGAAGGCAAGGAAGTGAGGGTGTGAGAGGCGTCACTGTTTCTTGGAAAGAGCACTTCATTTTGAGGATCAAATATAAAATTCTCTGCCTTATGCAAGAAATAGAATGGAGTCCAGTGTCACTGCGTCAATGAGTATGTTGGGTGGAAGTGGGGGGGGTGTGTATAAAGTGTAAGAAGACTAGAAAGGTAGGGGAAGGGATGTCAGATATATTAATACCACAAAGAGGATTTGATATTTGAGGGGGCGGAGCCAAGATGGCATCATAGAAGCAGGAGAACTCTGTGGCTTCCACCATGACCACCTCAGATACCTATAAAATATGACTCTAAACAAATTTTAGAGCTCCAGAACTCATAAAATGACAGAGAAACAAGGCTTCCACTGAAAGCAGCCTGGCAGACAGACAGAAAGGGCTCATCAAAGGACAGTGGCAGAGCCCAGCCCCATTCGGTTTTAGCACCAGGCCGTCCCAGGAGAAACCCAGACTGGAGCTTTCAGGAGAGGGATCATGGGCTGCTGTGGTGGTTTCCAGAATTACCAACCCATAAGAGCCAAGAACAAAGGGAAAAGGTCAGTGGAACTCGGCTAAATTTGGGGGAGAGGGTCTGGCCAATGCCTCCAGGGTGAGAAGCAGTCTGAAGCTGTGGCCCTACAGCTCCCTCCACGTGGCTGCTTCAGAGCTCCCAGCCTGCAGATTGCAGGGGGGCCAGGTGATCATTTAGAAGCTAAGTGCTCTTTCCTTCAGCTGCCCGGATTGGGATCACAGTCTTGGGTGATGGTCCTGAGGTGCTGGTAGGAGCTGCAGAGACTATGGCCTCCTAACAGCTCTGGCAGTTGCAAAACCCCTAGCAATTTGGGATAGAGCTCTCCCTTCTGAAAGCAGAGTTTTACTGAGCCCAAAAGTCAAGTAACTGACTGGCAGCATGAGCAGGCAAAGGAAGCAAAGAAAGCTCAGAGATATTTGATCCTTGAAGTAAACTGTTCTTTCCTTAAAAATGCAGCCTCATTTTGGCTAAGCATTTTCTCTGAATGACCTCCCCAACCCTATACCCTCCCCTTCCCCCATGCCTGGAATGCTCTCCTTCCTCATCTCTACCTGCTGCTTATTTTAAGTCCCAGTTAAATTCCACTTTCTAAAGGAAGCCTTTTCTGATGCCTCTTAATTCTAGTACTTTTTTGTTTCGGTTTTTTTGAAGTGGGGAGGCAGGGTAATTGGGGTTAAGTGACTTGCCCAAGGTCACACAACTAGCAAGTGTGTCAAGTTTCTGAGGTCACATTTGAACTCAAGTCCTCCTGACACCAGGGTCAGTGCTCTCTATTCATTGTGCCACCTAGCTGCCCCTATAGTATCTTCTTTCTGTTGATTATTTTTTCTTTATGCTGTATATAGTTTCTTTGTGCAGAATAATTTTTGTGTTGTCTCCCTCATTAGTTTGTGGGCTCCTTGAGGACATGGACTGTCTTTTACCTCTCTTTGTACCTCTAGCACTTCACATACTGCCTGGCACGCGGGAGATGTTTAATCAATATTTATTGACTGACTTTGATTCCTGGTTCTGTTGCTTCACAGATAACACAGGCTTGAGTGTGTTGTTTCTCTGGACCCCAGTTTCCTCTCTATAAAATTAGGAGAGTTTTAAGGTCCTTCACATTTTTTTGTGTCATAGACCCCTTTGGTGGTTTGGGGAAGGTTACAGATCCTGCCTCAAAATAATACTTTTAAATGCATCAAATAAAATACAGAGGACTGCAAAAGGAGTCAATTATATTGAAATACAGTCTGTCTGTCTGTCTGTCCATATCTAAAAGTTCATGGACCCCAATTTAAGAACTTCTGCCTAGATGGCCTCTAAAGCCCTCTTTGGCTCTAAACTCGTATGATCCTAGGAGTTCATTTGACAGAAGATATCCATGTACATTTAGGCAGGGATGATTTCTGATAATAAAGGATAATAAAGAACTAAATCATAATGTAGTGTACAACATTAAAAATTATGCTAAATCCAATTTGGCATTTTTAATGCTAAATTTAATTTAATGCAGGATAATAATAATAATAGCATTTACATAGTGCTTCAAAATTTACACAGCACTTTACACATATTATTTCATTCAACCTTCACAACAACCCATGAGGCACATACTAGTATGATTCCCATTTTACAGATGAGAGAACTGAGGAAAACAGAGCTTAAACAACTTGCCCAGGGTCACACAGCTTATAAATGTCTCAGGCTAGATTTGAATTTAAGTTTTTCTTACACTGTATCCACTGGGCATCACTTAGCCCTCCATGATTTTACAGGACTTCAGAGTCATCTGGCCACTATATCAATGACCACTATAAAGGTCTGTCAATGCAGAAACTTTAGGGGATGGGGCCAAACCCATGCTGAAATCTATGGCAAGTTCTGGACATTGCTTTAGTGACTAGATTCTCAATCAAGCTTAATGCTTACCTCTCAAAAGCAAAATATAAAATGAAAATCAGTTATTTGAGCTAATTGTCTGCATTCTGAATAATTGTGAGCTTCCTTAATATGGCATAGCATTATAAATTTAGAACTAGAAGCTATCTCACCCATCAGCCGGTCCAAAAAGTGAGCTATTCAAAGGCACAATTGAAGAACTTAATCAGATTATTTAAGGGAAACAGGGAACAGAGCCAGAATCTGAACCCACATCCCCTAGTTCCAATCCTCACCCTCTACTCTGTGCTACACTTGAGAACACAATACTGGAGGATCATCTTCTTCGTGGAAATCAGCTAGAGACCAGAGCAGAAGAAAGAATGTGGATTTTAAAGAAACATTCATCTAGTTTAACCTGGAGCTTGGCTTTTTACATTTTCTAGCTTCTCCCTCAGGCTCCCAAACTCCTCTGTTTGGCTATAAATGTAATTCATGGTTGGCTCACATCTTGCTCATCTTGGAATTCAGGTCATTCACCCTAAATGACTCCCCTGATGTGGAATTCCATATTCCCAAAATAATAATGAGGAAAATGCTGGGTATGGTTATTTTTTAGACATGACTTAACTACTGCACCTGTTGCTGCTATGGGGGGGAGGGCAGCTCAGTGGTTTCTTTGGTTGTATCTGTACCTCTCCCCATTGCCTACAACAATACTTGGCACACAGTAGATATTTGATAAAAAGCTTGTTAATTGATTGGCACTGGTGAGCCTACTAAGGTGGAGGTAGGAATTGGGGAACAGAGTACATGTGCAAAGAAAGACCCTTGGAATCTTAAATGGGGCAAGAAGGAAATCTGTAGGCTTAGAGAAAGTAGAGAAATAGAGGTGACTAGTTGCTAGAGGAAAGAATATTTTTCTGAGGCACTGTTTTGTGAAGGCCCTTCTTCTAGCTCTAATTAGGAGGAAGCCAATAACTGAAGAGATACAAAGACTTTGCTCCCTGGACTGACCAGTGGAGTACTAGTGCTAATGAAGAGAATAGCGATGGATGGGAATTGCTCTTCCTTTCAGATCAGGCAAACGAGCAGTTATTAAAGTGTAAGTGTGGAAGATACAACAAAAGGCAAAGACAACTGCTACCCTCAAAGAACTTACGTTCTAATGGGAGCAATGAGATAAACAGGCACCTACAAATTATGTAAGATCCTATTTGTTTTTGTTTTTTCTTTTGAGCTCTTTTATTTACCTTCATAACCCAGGGAATATGATAACTATGCTTGAGATATTTCCTTAATGTGGGCAAACTCCAAGTATGTCTGTAGTGCCATTTCACAAAAAACAATAAACGAGCAAATTTTACTCACTTAGGCCTTTGTGCACAAACATGTATGTACAGAACACATCATGTGTGCATGCATGTAACAACACACAGCGTTAGTTAATACGTATGTGATATAGACATGTGTATGCATGTATTTGTGATATATAAATATGCTTGGATGTAATATATGTGCACATGTGCATGTACTCACTGAGGTGTTAGTACAAAACAGTTATACATGCACGTGCATGCAAAAACACAGTGTATATATTATACGTTGTATGTAATAATCAATATATTGTACACACGTGGCATGTGCAACATGCATACTGATGTGACCGTGTGCACGTGAAATATATGCATAATTATAAAATGTATACACGTATGTACTTACTAAGGTCTTAGGGGAGAGAATTTGCTCATCTATTGTATTTTGTGGAGAATTTGCTCACATTAATAAAATATCTCATACATATACACGTTTTTAATATTTTATTTGTATCTAAAGTGCTTACGTTAGAAGAAATCTTTAAACAACCCTCTAACATTAAACAAACAGATTAGATTTTTCCTTTAGTCTCCACTGTAGGATATGCATATTGTTGTCCTCTGGGTCTGAAATAAGCCTCTTTTGTGTGTGGAAGTAAAAAGAACCAAGAGCATCCTTTCCCCCACTGCATACGTGCTCAATTCCCTCCTCTGGTGTTCAGCTGCAGTTACTGTAAGACCCCACCTTGTGAGCCAGTGTGACAGGGAGCCTACTCTCCACAGGTCTTGTAGGCCTGCATGCCACTGTTTCTGCAGCAGAACTGAGATCCCTTCAGTAGTGTTTCCATGAAACTGGTTCTTTGGACTTAATGTCTGGTGCTACTCTAGTAGAAACCTGCAAGGGGAACTCTCTGTACATTTCCAGTACTTTAGCACAGCATCTGGCACACCATAGGTACTTAACAAACGTTTATTGACTAAATTAATAGGCATGAATGAGGACATCCATCTCTTACATGCTCCTCTGTACTCCTACCAACCGTTTATGCCACCAAGGAAACCATAGTCATACACACACACAAATATATACGTATGTATATGTATATATGTACATATACATATATGCATGTGTGCACGTGTGTATGTATAGGCATTTCTATATTTCTATATTTTGTATGTGTATATGCATATAACACATATATAATGGTTTAATAAACACCAGCAATAATGAATATTTTAATATACAAAGAAAAAAGTGAATTATATATGAAACTGTTAACTTATTTTTTTCTCTCAGAGGCTTTTTTTGTTTTTTTCTTTGTTTTTGCATAACTCAAATTTAATATGGCAGTTCCAACACTACCCTGCTTGTCCACATCCACTATGGAACTTCCTTTGTCATCCTTCTGTTTCTTTAAATGATTCATTGATTATTTTTTCTTTCCTTCCTTCTTTCTTCCTCTCCTCTTCCTCCCTCCTCCCCAATCCCTCTTCTTTCCCTTCTTGTATTAATATGACTACTCCCTTCTCCCTCCCCTACATCATAAGTTGGTTGAGTGAAGGGCTTGTATCTATTCTACATACACATTAGCATTTCATGTAGCTGCAGGAACTGGTGTGATGGATGCAATTTGATCCAATCCAGCAAGCATTTATTAAGTGCCTACTATGTGCAAAACATTGTGGCTATAGAAAGAACAACAACAAAAAAATCACAATCCACAGGTGTTCAACAAATAATTTGCAAATGATAGGAATTCAAACCCATGAGCTTTTATTAAGTGCCTACTGCTTGTGTAACACTGTCCAAGGTGCTGGAGATACAAAATTTTTAAAAGGCAATTAATTGTCTCTGCCTGGTATATTCTACTGGGTGAAGGAGGAAACAGAGCATAAACACATAAAGAGAGGTAAATACAAAGTATGTGAAGAAGGAGAAGGATACTTGTCCGTAACTGGCAAAGAAACATGTGAGTGAGGGGAAGTGTAAGGCAAGGGACAACTAACAGTCAGTGGGGCAAATATTAGGGACTTGACCTCTTACAAGTAACAGACATTCTAATTTTCTAGAGTCCTGGTTACTTGTCATACACAAGTGACAGAGGGCCAGCCCCGGAGGGCCTTCAGTCCCCCAATTTCCTCCTGGCCCAATGGCCACAACTCTTGATTCTCAGTGGCTGGCTGCTTGGGACAGAGAGAAGCACTTGGACCTCCTCGTTAGTCAAGTTTCCACTGAGTCAGACGTCTGGCTTGAGCTGTGTGAAGCGGGAAGACAATTTGGGGCTTATTAGTGTCCCAGGGAGGCATAGAACTTGTGTTGCTGGGACCAAAACAGCAAGAGCTTTAGTGGCAAACTCCAGCCGAGAAAAGACTGAGCAATTGTCTCACCTAATTACCGGGAATGGACCTCTTTGTGTTTGCAATTCTGTACGGTTGTCCGATCGCTTTTCTCTGTTTGTTGGCTCAGACCATGCTGGAAGTGTGCTAATTAGAAGAGAAATGTCCGGAGTGATCCTGTCAGCTCTCATTATTCGTAGGGACAAAGCCCAATATTATTCTGAGGCACTGTTTTGTGAGGGTCCCTCTTCCAGCTCTCATTAGGGGGAAAACACTGATGGGAGGAGAGAAGATTCTACTGCCTTTGCTGGCTGATAGAGCACTGGTGATGCCGTTGCTGTGCTAATTAACAAGCTTGGGCCAGTACTTCTTCTACCAACAATCTCAGTCCATCTGGTGCCCGGAAACCCAACCATCTTCTTGCCCAAGTAGAGAAAACATTGTGAAAAGAGTAGAGAAAGTTGGCAGCTGGTCTCTTTAGGAGAGTCTGTCGGATATCCCAGGGTGTAAATATAACATAACCTCAGTGAACTCCCATATGAAGATACACAAAGATTTAGGCAAAGCATAGTTCATTGGGTGGGCAATATAACAATTTATGTTCTCCAGAGGGATATGAGAGGACACTTGTTGAACTGAAATATTGTGAACTTGACTAATACTCATGATTATGAAAAAGAGAAACTGAAAAATACGTGCCAAATCCTCCATACTGGTACAAAGTACAAGTCTGACTGTATCACTCTTTCTCAAAAACCCTCAGTGGCTCCCCATTTCCTTATAAGGTAAAATACAAACTCCTTAGCCTGACATAATCTGGATCTCCCCTGCCTTTCCACCCTTATTTCACACTACTCCCCTTCATGAACTCAATATTCTAATCAAACTGCTCCTCGCTATAGCATGAACTTGATATGCCATCTCCTGCCTTTGTATAAACCAATTTACATTCCTAGAATGCACTCCATCCTCATCTCTGTCTCAAAATCTTTGTCTTTCTTCAGAGGCCCAGCCCATGTGTTATCTCTTCTGTGAAGTCTTTAATGATCCTCTCTCACTCAATTTTCCTTGGACTATATTCATTTAATACAGGCTGTATCCCCACAATAAAATGTAAGTTCCTTGAGGGCAGGCACTCTTTCATTTTAGGTTTTAGGTCTCTAGAACCTAGCACAATTATGCATAAATGCTTAACAAATATTTATTAAATGGAAGTAGGACATGGAAATTGGGGATTGATTAAGAGGAACAGGAAGGAAAAATAAATCACCATTAGAGAGAATGAAGGATTGCTCGACTAGAAACATAATATATTACTTTGGTTCCTTCATTTTGATCTATCCCAACTTCTCACAACCTGCTGTAGCTATTAACCTCCTAATAATTAGAAGTCCTAATGAATACGAGCAGCAAATTTGTGGAGTTCATTCTGTGCATTCTTTGAAACTATCAATGTTCTTATGAAGACATAGGAGCAATAGAGAAAATTAATTCAGCACTACCCTAACTCCCTGTTGAAGCCACAAGAATAAAAAGGATCTGTCATAAGAAGTAACTAAGCAAGAAAAGAACAATAATAAAGCATTCACTGAAAAAAAGATCAATGGGTAATAAGGAAGATAAGAAAAACAGAAGATGAAGTCTTGACATCATCATTAGTTTATATTCACTGAGCACTCATAATATCCTAGTTACTAAACAGCAGCCATCCAAAGAACCAAAAGGTGAAGATCTGAAATCTTAGCTTCTTAAAAAATAATCAGGCCACTGATAAGTAAAGATTTTGATTACAATTGAAAATCTGATTCTCTGTACTAGAACTATACTTCTGCAAGACATCAATGCTCATAGTTATTGGGTGCATTACCAGGTTGGTGGTTAGCATGGTAAAGGCTAAGGAAAATGTTTGGTGCTGGAAAATTGAAAAAGAAATCTATTAACACATAGAAGAATACTCAATATTGTCACCATTGTCTTTGAACAAAAATGGTTCTCCATGCAAATTATTTGGAAAAGCAATGAAAAGACTCTAAAGATAAGTATATTTGCATCTTAGAAGAAGTGTTCCATTGCACAAAACTTATCAATTAAGTTTCATTCAAAACTTCGTCTTACTTTAACCAGTCTCCATGTGGAACTTAACTTTGACAGGACAGAGCAATTCCTATTCTACAGAGGCTAGGCTAATTTCCCTACAAGGCAATTAAACTCTTTTTGTGACTTAATTGGTCAAATGCTAAGGTTTGAATGGTTGATGAGGTTTTCTGTTTGCATGGTTGTACTTAAGTCTTGAATTTTAGAACATTCCAAGTCAAACCAAGTCAATAAGTATTAATTAAGTGTCTGCCATATGCAAGGCACTGTGCAATAAGTACTGAGGACACAAAGAAAGGCAAATAACAAATAAACAAAAATTAATCTCTGCTCTCAAGCTGCTCATAGTCTAATGAAGGAGATATACAAACAACTATATACCATCAAGATACCAATTGGGTAAATTAGAGTTAAACTTAAAGGGAAGGCATTAGAATTTAAAAGTTGCCCATAATTTCAGCTTTTTCTTTTTTAGATTTCTGCAAAGAGCTAGAATTCTAGAAACATACTTGGAGAAATCCAGTATTACTATGAGGAAGCTAGACATTCAGCCAGAAATCATGTGTAATTTCAATACGATATGTAGTTAAATGTTCAGCTAGTTTGCTTCAAGTTGTTTTGCATTGTTTGAAATATTCTATTTCAAGATAATAGAGTAAAATAGTATTACCAGTAAATAAACTACAAAAATATAACCCAGATGGAAAATTATATTGAAGAAATATAAAGACTTCTAATAGATTTGATAATGGGAAATGGCTAGAGTACTAGAAACCCAGATAAAAAGGCTTAACATTACTATATGGAAGTTAGGCAATAATAAGAATTCATATCTATCATGTAATAAGGATATGCATTTTTATTTTGTTAATATGAAATTAATTTCATTAATACAAGGAACTCCCAGGTAAGGAAACTTCATCTATCAAGTTCACACTTTCTATGCAACTTAGTGAGTCTTAAAGAGTTGCTTAGCACCCTGAGGGCTTAAGTGACTTGCCCAAGGTCACACAGCTAATTAAGTGTCTAGCATCTAAGGCTGGATTTGAACTCAGGTCCTCCTAACATCAAGGTTGGTGTTATATTCACTGCACCACCTAGCTGCCCCTACGTACAACTGTATGATGATTTGGCAGCTGGTCTTACTAGCAGGCTGATGACCCATATAGCCTGTCCCACATGGGGGTCATTCTTCTAACTCTGCTACATGGCAACTTTTGTCTGGAATGTTTTTAGGTATTTCTTTTTTTTTCCTTTTCCCAAAGGTGTTATTTCATAAAATCACATATAATTTTCCTTTTTGCACCCTGCCTCAACCCCCTAATTTACAAAGAAGGTAGAGAAAGAATAAAAATGTAATCAGCACTAAATATCTATCACTGAATCTAACCCCTTTGCTCCTTAGCTAACCTAGATCCTGATCACTGGTTTCTACCAGCTTACTCTTTCCCCTTCTCCTTTTAATCCCTGATTTATGATGTATCATTCCTAGCTGAAATTTGTTTTGCTTGTGACTATTCTGTCTTCTATCTCAAACCCTCTCTCTGCCCTCTCCATATTTCTGCTTAATTTCATTTAGTTCAATATATTTCTTTTTTTTAAATTCGATTTTTATTCATTGTATTGTTTCTTTTTAGTTTATTTACTATTAGTTTACAATATTCAGTTCCACAAGTTTTTGAGTTCCAAATTTCCCCCCCTTCCCTTCTCTGCCCATGCCCTCCCCCGCCATGCAATCTGATACAGGCTCTACAGATACCTTCACCTTAAACATTAGTCAAGTTGTAAAGAAGGACTATAACCAATGGAATAAATAACAAGAAAGAATAAACAAAACAAAACAAAATGAAAATGAGAGTAGGTAGTTTGCTTAAATCTGCATTTAGACCTTGTAATTCTTCCTCTAGATGTGGATGGCCTTTTCTATCATGAGTCCTTTGGAGTTGTCTTATAACCTTGCATGGCTGAGAGGAGCCCAGTCTATCAAAGTCAGTCATAACAGGTACAATGTGCCTGTAATTGTGGACAATGTTCTGGCTCTGCTCCCCTCACTCAGCATCAGTTTATATAAGTCTCTCCAGGTTAGTTCAATATATTTCTATACCAAAGTCTGTATATGTGTACAGATCCTTTTGGGGTTCAGATAGGAACAGGGTTCATGAAATACCTGCTTCTCCACCCTCTCTTCAGTTTCTGTACATTTTTCTCCTGCACTTCAGTTATAAGAAATAGTTTCTTTCCCTGCCTTATTTCTTCCCAACTGTGCCCCCTTTTCTCCTCCTGGTCTTTCAAAAACAATACAACAGAACAATTCTCCTTCCTCCCCTCCCCACACACACTCAGGCCTTAGCATTTGACTTTTATTCTGTCCTTTGAAGACAGTGGGATTCTGAAGGGACACCTGTCTCTTGTTCCACATTAAAGTACTTCATCATCATTTAGCGCAACGGTTCTCAACCTGTGGGTCGCAACCCCTTTGGAGGTGGAACGGGGTTGCCTAAGACTATTGGAAAACACATATTTCTGATGGTCTTAGGAACTGAGACACTATTCCTCTATCGGTCTCCAGGCGAGTATGCCCACATAGAAGTATTAAAGGGTTGCAGCATTAAGAAGGTTGAGAACCACTCATTTAGCCCCTTCCAATTGCTGAAATGAATTTATCTTTAAGTTTCTGTTGTCTCCTGTGTTTGTGTATCAAAGATTCTACCCAACTCGTCTTTTCATCAGGAAAATAAAAGTTTTCTATTCTGATAAAAGTATGTTTTCCCCAGTAGAATCATACGCAGTGTTTCAGGATATTTCTTTTGCTTGTGAGCCTTTTGCAATACCAGTTTCCAGTAGTAGTTGAAGCACGCTCTTTTGTGATCCTGAATGTATTTCCTTGGTATTTGAGCTCTTTTCCCCCTTTCTGGATATTTTCAATGTCTCGTCTTTGCCCTGAGAGCTCTAGATTCAACCTATAGCATAATCACGTTTTCAATTTTGTTTTGTTTTTTTTTTACTAAAAGGAGGTGACAAATGGATTCTATTTCCTTTTGCTACTGGTTCTGGTAAACTTGGTCAGTTTTTAAAAGATTTCTTATCATACATTATACAGGGTTTTTTTTGTTTTGTTTTCATAGTTTTCTGAGAGTTTGATGATTCTTAAATCTTTCTTTAACCTCAGAATAGTTGTATTTCATTTTCCTCTAGTTTTTCAGTCCTTTGAATTTAGAATTTTTTTCTTGTCTAATGTAATCATTGAACTGTTTGTTCTACTTTTCAGGAAGTCCTCTACTTGGGTTGTTTTTTTCACCTATTTTTAAAGCTATTTCTTTTCCTTCTAAGTTTTTCTTCAAAGATTCTAATCTTACATTTTATCTCTTGCTTTACTTGTAGCAACCTCCCTTAAAATCCTTATGGGAGGGGTAACTAGGTGGGGCTGGAATCAGGAGGACCTGAGTTCAAATCTGATCTCAGACATTTGATACTTACTAGCTGTGTGACTGATTGTCACTTAACCCTGATTGCCTTGCAATTAAAAAAAAAAAGACTCCTTATGGGTAAGATTTTTTCCCCTGTGAATATTTATACATATGAAATTTATCCCTTCTTTTACTTCCTGGGCTGATAGTGTGTTTATCATATTCAGAGTTTACTTCTGTTCATTCCTACTACCAGTCTCATTTCTTGGATTAACACTATATGTTAAGAGCCAGTCTCTTTTCTTCTACAATCTTGGTTGGGATGGGCAGGTTCTGTTTAATTCTGTCCCTTCTGAATTCTGCGATATTCTAGTACTGGATGAGGGGCCATGCTTTGTCATAATGTTCAGCTTCTTCCCTCATCTCCTGGTGATCAAATTTAAGTGCAGACTTTGATCCATCTCTGTCTCTTCCTTGCATAATCCCCATTTGGGAGGTTGCTCTGTCCAGCTCTTTAACAGGTCAACTGGAGGTCAGAAATGGTGCTGGTGCCAAGATGGCATTGCACTGGTCTTATCATCTTGCTGTGTCTCTGAGTGTTGTTCCAAGGTATTCAGGGTCCGCTTGGAAACAATACTGTAATAGTGATGGGGTACTAAAATTATCCAAGAATCTCCTGGAGTTCTCTTTCTGCTTGGAGCAGAACAGTTAAGAGATTCTTGACTTAATCAACATTAATTACATATGTACCAGGCACTGTGCACTGTTGGGGTAAAAGTACCAAAAATGACATGGGAGCTCTGCATTTTGGCTATAACATTTCTGGCACTTTTCCTTTGGGGAGTTTCTTTCAGGAGGTGATCAGTGGACTATTTCATAATATCTTGCCTTCTAGTTCTTAGTTTTCATTTATGATTTCTTGAAATACAGCATCTAAGATGTTTTTAAATCATGTTTTTCAGCAAACCAAATGCTTCTTAAATTTTCTCTCCTTAACCTATTTTCTAGGTTAGTTGTTTTTGAATCCCATATGTTCTATTGTTTTAAGTCTTCATTTTGTTCAAATATTTCTTGTTATCTTTTTTTTTTTCCTTTTTGGAGGGGGGAAGGCAGGACAATTGGGGTTAAGTGACTTGTCCAAGGTCACACGGCTAGTGTTAAGTGCCTGAGGCTGGATTTGAATTCAGATCTTTCTGACTCCAGGGCTGGTGTTCTATTCATTGTGCCACCTAGTCATCCCCTCTATTATTATGAATTTGTTTTACTATTCTATTTTTCATCTAAGAGGCTGTATTCCTCAGAGAAGGTTTGCCAGTTTCTGTTCTATGCTCTTAGTTCTCCTCCTAGTTCTTTTCTTCTTTTAAATTCCTTCCTTCATGTCTTCTAGGTATTGATGTAGTCCTTGTGGAAAATCCATTTTTTGTCTGGGTTTCTGTTTTTACTTGTCATTAGACAACTATAATAATTTTTTATGCTAGTTGATATCACTTAATTCCTTCAAATGAGAAATTTTATGTAAAGCATTTTGGAAACCATAAAGCATTATGTAGAGATTTGTGATCGTGATGATGCCTCTAGCTTTCATTACTAAGTTAGGGCTTTGCACAAGGGCTGGGCTCTGCCCCATGCTGTGCTTTGGGGAGAGCTGGTCAGCCCAACATGATCTTACCTAGGGTCACCCAGATTCCTATGCTGACCTCCTCCTCCCTGATCAGGTACAACTCGATCTTTGATGTTTCGAGATCTGAGTCTTTAGGACTCTATGAAATCTCAGGACAGAATGTTAGGCTCTCAGAACCTCTAGGTGCCTGATGTGTGCTGATCTGACCGCTGCCCCAATACACTAGTAACTGCCATTTTCTGCGGACTAACTTCCCAGTGTGGAAGCCCAACTATCCAGGGGATTTCTCAAGAGCATGCTTGCCCTTGCTCCATACAGTCAGTTTGTGCACATTTATTAAGCGTCCACTATGTACTAGCCACTGTGCTAAGTACTGTGTACTAAGTACATGTGCCCCTGGTCCCTCTCTGCTTGCACTGGGAGCTACTGGCTTATTTGGCTGCATTGGCAAGGGCTTTGCTAGAAGCCCCTATTTCTAGTGGCCTAGGGGCTGCTGGACGACTTTTTGTGCAGTTTTAGGGTGGAAGGAATCATTTACTACAGGTTCTCTTTGGATTCTGGGATCATTATTTGGTTCCAGGTTTTTGCTGAAGTAGGCGTGTGAGAGCTGGACAGTTTGCCTCCATTCAGGAATCCATCTTAGCTCCAAGTTTCCTTCTCATGATTTAAAGTCTCTCAGGACCCCAAATATTTTTTAATTGGCCGGTAACTGTTCCTGAAATATCTCAGCAGAGATTCATTTCTTTGAATTAAGGATTTACACATCCAGGAACTGTTAAAACACAGATGCCCCATACAGGGGTACTGTACAAGCAGATGTCCACAATAACCTTGACTAGATTTGGTTCACAGAGCTGCTTTCTGGTACTATAACTGGCCAAGATGGAATATAGTACAGAAGTAAATTCTGATTGGGGGCTAGAGAGAAGATAAGAATGGTAGGGAGAAGAAGAGATCAAGAGCACAGAGTATCATTAAGTTCAATAAACATTTATTAAACACTTCTTATGCACAGTGCAAGGCGCTAGGACACAAAGATGAAAAACAATATAATCTCTGACCTCAAGGAGTCTTACAGTCTTGTGGGGCAATGACAAGTCCACAAATGACAACTATAATGTGGACGCCTGAGAAAGACAGGCCTAGGTGGGACACAGTAATCAGACAGGGCTCTCTAGGTAGCCAGGGAACAGTAGGACAGCACTTGGGGGACATGAAAGGTGCTGAAAGGGAAGGGCTTATGCATGCCAAAGACAAATCATCTACTTCACAATTTTACCTTGGGCTGGACCTAGGTACTAATGTTGAGAAGAGTCCAGAAAAATACTACAGGGGCCCCCTGTGCAAATCTGCACTAATCCAGGGTGAACAAGCAGACTTCAATTTCAATTTGCCATTGACCATTGTTTAGCAGTATGTTAATGAATGAGGATACCCATCTCTGGATTATTTGTTTTAAAAGAGTCTATTTAAAATTCCACTATATTATAGTACCTTTTATTTGAAGAACAGCTGGATTCTCCAAGGAGCTTAAAGCAATTTCTAGATACTTAATATACCCCAATACAATAACTGGGTTGTTTACTATTAAATGCAGAGCTTTCCAATGATGTCTAAGGTTTAAATACATAACTTGAAACTTTTCAGAAAAACTCCATGCCCTGCTATAAAGTGAGATATATTTGTTATGACAGCAAACACCATATATAAATTATAATCTGCCCACATGTAAAATACATACGTATACTATACATAGACTTATATTATTAATATAAAAATACACCATTAACACTTCTAAGAATGACAAAACCAATAAATATCGCAATTTTAAAGCATCTACTTTGCTGCACTGCTGAGGACAATTAAGTGCTGTGAACAAGAAACAGATAAAAAGAACAAAAGTGGCCCAGGAAACCAATTAACAGTTTCAGAGTTTCAGATTATAGACATGGGTTCTAGGCATTATGTTCCAATACTACTCATATTTTTTAATTTCCCAAAGCACTGAATGTGCCTAAGTTATCAATTTTCCAAAATATGCAGCAAAAAAAGAATATAACATTAGGACAAATATTTGGGGACCACACACACACACACACACACACACACACACGCTAGACTACATATACATATATATACATAATATGTACAGAGTTCAACTGCATTTAGTGAGATAAAGGAATGTCAGCAATATTTTTAACTTAAAAATGAAACTTCAAAAGTTTTAGTTTCTAAACCAAATCAAGCAACCAAACAGAACATTCTCCTCATTCCTCGTTTTTCTTTAATTTTCTTTCTCCTCTCACTAAGTAGAATGATTTTAAGCAATTTGAGAGAATTTGGAGAGAAAACCCAATAGTAATTCTACTGTAGGAAATAGGGCACAAGCATCAAAAAAGGAGTAAAATCAATTAGTTTTTTAAATGGTGTCACCTCAGATGAGCTAAGAAAATTTTGCTTGCCACAGACAATTAAGACCAAAGAACATCAGCAAGTCTTTCCTAGTTCAAAGAAAGACATTTTGCTCCCACTAAACAAATATTTTGGCTAGTGATGGATGTTCCACTGGAAGTCAGGAAAACTCTAATTCTCAATGTACTTCTTAAAACATTATAACAAGAGAACTGGAAAAATGCAGACTTTTTTGGGGGGGAGGGGGTTGAAGAAAAATTTTGATATTTCAATTCATATACAGGGTTTTAACCCATCTTCTTTAACATATGTACTTACAGAGCTTTGGAATAGTTAGTTGCATCTGCACCAGGAAATCTTTCCTCTATTAGACAGCTAAAATGTCTTAATGTGGATGAAATAATATGAATACAAGGATAATGCTACTGCCCCTCAACACACTAACATTTCTTTAAGCTATTCTCTGACCTTCTGAATCTTCCAAACTGTTCTCTTCTCATAGTACCACTTTCTCCCACCTTTGGCTACTCACTGAATGAGGCTGAGGTAGAACTGCCTGCCATAGCTAATCATAAACTAGAAGGAATCTTTCTCTTTGTCTCTTATACTGGGAGACTATCATGGAGCTGCGATTTCTTATGACAGAATATGATAGCTTATGATATAAGCTCCCTTCATGGAGTCTTCAACATTATAAACTAACTCTAGAAGGACCAATCCCTCACCCCCCCCTCCTGTCTTTCCACCCCTTACCAAAAAACAGAATTGGAGGAAGAGTAAGTGCCATGATGGGAAATGAAACTATAATGAGAGGTAAGGAATTTTACGATCAGATGATGTGTTAAGAAGCTCCCATTTCTCAGAATATGGATGCTTAGGACCTAGAACATACTAGGCTACTTCAGGATAGATATAATTTCCTATATGGGCCAATTCCAAATCCCCAGTCAGTCATCTTTTCTCATCATAGACAACCTGTCTAAGAGATCAATATGACTAGAGCCCACCTAACATGTAGCAAATTCAAATAGTCTGATTTAGATCAGATGTATCACTAAATCAGACCAATGAAGGGAGCATAAAGAGGCAGGGCAAGGTCCCACATAGAGTCTAAATAATTTCTATAAATAGAGAAATGAGATTTTACTCTTAAGAATAAAACAAGAATTTCTGGTGATCTGGTCTTAGAATGCCAAAGTCTCAATGCTTATGGAACAACAGTAAGTGACGATCCTTATGGAGAGCAGATCCTTTTCTCCCAACCAGCATCTTCAACAAGAAGCAGAGCCGCAAAAGCAGTAGAGAAGTGCTTTCTCGATGACATACCCCAGGCCTGAGGAAGCAGTGGGGACGGCTGTCAGGTCTATACTGGAAGAAAGGAAGAACATTCGTTGTCCACTGAATATCTTATTCACAAGCTGTAGCTTATTTCTTAGGTTTCTCCAGAATGTTGAGAAATTTCCCCCGAGTCATCTCTCTAGCTGAAATTATAAAAGAAAAGAAGGATCAATGTAAATGTTACACTTGGTAAATGGGATCAGAGAAGACAAACTGATTAAAACTGGTCTCAGTTCTGATACCAAGCATATGTATGGCAACAGCTAAAAAACCAAGAGCCAGTCAAAACTCGACAAAGTTATTCTAAAGTTGTTTGCACAGATCCAGTTTGTAGCCTAACTACTAAGGGCTTCCGGAGGCCAGAAAAAATTCCCACAGGCTATCACCCCCCCATTCTACTCTTAAAAGATCACAATGGAATTCTCAATCATAGCAGAAAAATGATCTTCCTTATTCAATATTACCAATTTGTGAATGGTGTAATCTCACATGTTCTCTCTATCTCAAGGGACTTGCTTATGATACAACTGATATTAGAGAGCCCTCTCCACACGTTTGGCCTCTGGATGTTTATAATCTCACGCTGAAATTAGAGTTCATTTGCCCTTGTCTCTCAGGAGCAGTAGTCCCTGGATACTGTAATATAACACAGTTTATATTCCCTCAGTGCAGTTCATCTATGGATGATATAATAAAGTAGAGTTTATAGAGCTTTGGTCTTCTCTCTCTTGGCATTGTCAGTTCCTAGATATTTAATATAGCCAGGCAGGGTTTATGTGTCTCTCTGACTTTCGGCACCATCAATCTCTGGCACTGTAGTCACAACAGGGTTTATACAGCTACTTTCTTACACAGGAGGCTTTGGAATGAAAGTGTAACATTTCTCAATTACAAGACCCACTACTTAGAAGCCCTCTGTTGTGTCCATTTTGTCCAAAGTAGCATGAAAGGGCCCCCTAGGTGGTTTAACTGTGATTTTATTCTGTCAGTCATTATCATATGAAATGATAGTCCCAGAAGCCATAATGGGTAGCCTGGTACTGGGGGAACAGCAATGGCTCTGGAGTCAGAGGAGCTGGGTTCAAATCCTACTCATTCTTGCTACATGTGATCTTGGCAAATCATCTCCCGAGGACTCAGTTGTTTCATCTGTAAAGTAAGGAGGTTAAAGCAAAGGGCCTTTGAAGTCCCTGATAATGTAATGATCCTGTGATGTAAAGAGGTTGTTTTACTTGGCTCATTGCTCCTAATGGTGTTTTGACTCTGTCTATGGGAATGAGTCAGGCAGTGGTCAGTATTAGCCACCATATGAAAGAGTGCGTTTTCACGTCTACTCCTAAGTTTAAAGCCGGCTGGCATCTGTAGAGGATCACATGCATGATCACATCTGATCTTCACAACCCTTTGGACAGAATCATTTCCATTTTACAGATGAGGAAACCAAGTTCACAAATGAAGTAACTTGTCCATGGTCGATGACTGGTCACACAGCTAAGAAGAGATTCAAACACTACTCTAGGCAAGAGAACATAACAAAACCTCCTCACAAACAGAAGACAGGAGGGAAAGGCCCTACCCGAGCGCAGTCCTTGTATAATGCTCAGCCCTTATCTATTTCAACCAAGTTCTTAGAACTTATGGTGGCGCTTGCTCTTCCTTGGGATGGAAATCCTATCAAGTTTCAGGTAGCAGAAAGCTCAGAGACAAGTCCTTCAGTGGGGTGGATTTAGTTCCTTTTTGTGCCCTAGGAATGTGAACTCTCTCCAAAGACAATAGCTACTTACAACCACCTAACTCTTTCAGGGTAATAATGTAGCAATAACAACAAACACTGATTTTAAAGGACCTTTAAGGTTTACAAAGCACTTTCTTCACAACTCTGTAAGTTAAAGAAATGCAAATATTATTAACCCCATTTCTCACCTATAGATGAGAAATATCCCCAAAGATCATAGCACAATAAGAGTTCCTGAAGTTCCAGTAGTTTCTGAACAAAAGTGTTGGATCTATCAAACTGGCTGTGGCTTTTTTCTACTTTCTCAGATTACAGACTTTATAAGGGACAAAATTATATATCAGTGTCCTCATTTGCTGGAGCAAAGTCCCTGTCACTAAAGGAAAGTCCCTGTCACAGACTTAGAATTGGAAGGGACTTTAGCGATCAGCTGGCCTAACTTCCTTCACTAGATAGAGAGGGATATCTAAGGCTCAGAGAGGTCAAACAGTTTCAGAAGATCTTCAAGCTTCAGATGACTCACTTTTTGACATACTTTGATGGAGATGGATGAGAAGCAGAAGAGGCCTTTCATCCAGACCTGAAGCAGCAATGGTATGAGATCATCAGTTTCCATCAGTTTTGCAGATAGTCTAATACAATTTGTGGAATGAAAAAATCTGGCCCAGTCTACTGGGCTGCCTGCCTGAGAATGCTTGTTGCCTGAGGACTTTCAAAAAGCATATAGAATGAATGATTCTAGAACACAGCTGGTTCAACTGCTCTTGAAAGTTGCCATGGGGCAATGTAGAAATTCAGAGCTGGCTAGGATCGCTTGCAACCAAAAGCATTCAGGCCTGGAGCACTGCCACTGGTCTCACTAATTACACATTCACCCTGCTGCACTTTTGCTTCAATGTCCCTTGGATCTTTGCCTATTTTCCAATGTCTTTCCAAAATGAAAGGTTGTCAATATTTTGAGGTACCACAATGAGCAAAGATTTAATCTAATTGAGAGATCAAGAGTTTAAAAGAAAAAAAAAGATGAACCTTCCAATCTCTTCCAGTGGCTTGTGCTTCTTGAACTTAACAGATCCTTTCCCCTTCAATCATTCCTCCCCCTTCTATCTAATCCAATTGCAGAAGTGGCAGACACCACTGTAAAAGTAGAAGCAATTCAAAAGACATCATCATCTACTTGGGAGAGGAGAAAGTTTTCTCTCCTGCCAGTCCCATATAGGAGATATACGAATGCATGACACCTCCGCTCCCCAAAAGAGGGCTGTGCCCTATAAATCAGATTGCAAGCACCAACCCCTTCTGTGCAGAGTGAGAAATTACTGTGGGTTGGGGGTTGCTCCAGAGCACGTGCCCTCCTGTTCACTTGTCATCAGAGATGTTAACATTTCTGATTAATTCACAGACCTCTCCTTTTATTCCTCATTTCTTTATCCATGCTATCGTGCTCTGCTGCAGCTTAAAGATTCTTACCGACCTGCTACAATAATCACCACTCGCTAAATGCCACCCCCCAACCTGGGGAAATTGTTTAGTGATGCCAACCGCGCTTTTAATTTGCAAGACATCAGACACAGAGGTAATTTATACCAACATCTGTTCATTTCTGACTTCTGAAACAAACACACATGCTGCTACAAAATCCCATTAGGAGCAGGAGACAGCCTTCTGCTATTCTGTATTCTTCTTCACACACACACGCACACACACATGCACACACACACACACGCTTTTATTTTTAAATGCTTATCACTAAAAATCTCCCAGCAAGGATCCCAAATTTCTTTTCCCATATGGAAATGGTATGGAAATTTTACAAAATGTTTCTATTACTCCTGTTTAGCTCCTACCCTTCTTCCAGATTTTCAACAATTACAACTAAAATGCATTCCCGGTTCTCTACAACAGGGCAAGGTTATTTCCTCCTAAGCTTGTTTTGGTTTTTTTTTCCCCAGTAGTTCTCTCTTAATCTCTAGTTCTCCTGTTGTGCTATAGGTAAGGGGAAAAGCAAGACAAAATACAATACTAAACAAAACTAGTATTGTCTCATGCCAGTACCATTTATTGACCTTTTTTCATCAGACGTTTATGATTCTAGGCTTTTTGTTCAGATAAATAAGATTCAGAAGGAAATGCTACCACTATGTTGTAATGCCTGTGGCTAGAGGATGTGTCAATCTGCAGATGCCACAATCTATGCTGTGAAGAACAGAAACATGACCCTCCCATATCAAATCATGATTTACAAAACTTTGTAGCTACAGGGCACACATTGCAATATGACAAATAAACAAAAGATATAGTCTCCACAAGGTTAATAAATTAATTAGTCCAGTCAGTATAGGAAAGAGGTTTCTGGCTATATACTATTTTAAGATGCTGAATGAGTAAATTACAAGGAAACTTTAAATTTAAATTAATTTTATTACTTATCAGTTGTCCCAGGACTTCCACATACACAAAGATTTGGAATCATTATAGCTATAAATAATTGAGATTCTTATGCCAGTTGAATGATGGGGCCATGATCTCTAAACCCAATTTCTCAGGTATCTACCTAAAAAGGTCAGGGCTGAAGGGAGGACTCTATCTCTTCTTGCCGAGAGGGAGGAACAAGGTTTAATATAGCCTCTTCTTTAGAACTTCCAATCCTGCAATCCTGCATTTAGCCTTGCCTTTGGCTCCTTTTCCATGATGACTGTCCCCAAACTGCTTTCTGCAGTAAATTTTGTGGCGGCTGGTTGAAAAAGATTCAGTGGTATAGATTGATTTCTTACAAGTGAGGGAATGAGGGATTACCAAGCAGTCGCTCTGGTTAACAAGATTGGGTACAGAATCTCTTGTAAGATCAGCCCACTCTGCCAGGGCTTTGCATCCTTTCCCCATGACATATGGGTTTCATTACAAAGATTTTCCAGATTTTAACTTCTAGGCAGCTGCATAGCACAATTCTACTGTATCTTTATGTAGGAAACAATTTAAAGGTTAAGTAACTTTTTAATCAAATAGAGACATGACATTTGGTTTTCAATCCCAAATGAAAACTACTGGTCCTGATATTCCTTCCAGAGTTACAAAATAACAAGAAAAATTCACTGAGGATAAAAGGGATCATTACCAATGGTTCTCCCACATCCACATCTCTAAGGACAACATGACCAAATGCACTAGAAGACATATGGATGGTCAGGAAAAATAAAGCAAATGGCAATGTGAATGACTTGTATCCATGAAACGCTATTTGTAATAGAAGATCAAATATCATGTCATAAGGCCAGCAGCTGGAAGTCGTCCTTTGCTGAGGTATACTGGACAGCAATTTATGGCTGGAAGTCAGAAAGGAGATTTAGAAATCCTATTCAATTCAAATCTGTGTCCTGAAATGATGCCTTAGTGACCAGTCCCAGAGAAGGCTTCTTTGGAGTAGTAATGGCATTTGTCAATTTTATGGCATTTGGTTACTCTTTTAAAAAACCTTTTGCATTCTTGAAGACTCATCCATAACAGGAAAAGGAAGGCAGCCACTGAGTGTCACGTATATACTAGGCAATGAATAGATACAAAGGAATTAGGAGAAATGTTCTGAATATTGGGGGGAGGAGAAAGGGAGTTTTGCTCATTTATCAGCACAGACTATCCCAGCTTCCAGCTGGTGGCAATAAAGAAGACTTACTTAGAAATAGTTGTGTATAAAGGCTTCTTCACTGAGTAACTAACAATGGTGAAAGTACATTGTTTAAAATGTTAATGCCTTTTAGATAGTGATACAGCCTATCCAAGACAGAGATATACAGAAGGTTCTGCTCTCTGAACTGTATATCTGGGCAATAAGCATTCTTCATCCATTTTGGTTTTTCCATGTGAAAACTTAGGATTCTTGTGAGTGTTTATGTATCTCATTTGTTGTTTGTCCTATTTTTTGAAGAAGACCAATGACATCATGGGTGATATCTTAGCTTGTGTGTAAATTAGATTTAAGTGATGCAGAGTTGTGCAAAGTCATCAGCCTCACTCTCTCCCCCTGAGTCATCAAAGTCCTGTGGCAAGACAAAAGCTGGGATGACTGGGGATGGCCTGGGATGCCATGGATAACCTTGTTGTCTTTGATGCCTAACCAAGCTCTAAGTGCTCCATAGCTCCTGCTTCAACCACCTTCATGACGGCTGGAATAAATTGTTCTCAACTGCCCATTCTGCCAGGCAGTTTCTGCATGCTTGGGGTAGACAGCCCCCCCTCCCCCCAACTCACCAATGGATTTGAGGCCTGTCAGTTACTCTCAACCTGGTCTGGCCATTTGATGAGATGGTTTACCAGGGTATGGCTGCTGCAGCCACAGGTGAGAGGTGGGTTAAGGCACACACCAAAGGTGGATGAACAGCCCTGAGAAGGGCCCAGCAATCCCCCACACCGGAAGTGGGAATATCCCACGTATCTCATGAGAAGGCTTTGCAATGTTATGGGGCATCATCTACCAACAGAAGCATATGAGGAACTTCACTCTCTACCTACAGTCAATCAGTGAATGCTTATTAAGTGCCTCCTGTGTACCAGGACTGCTAAGCACTAGTGACACAAATAAGGCATAAAATCGCCTCTGCTGTCAAAAAGTTCACAATCTAAAAGAGGAGACAACATGCAAACAACTATGTGCAAACAAGCTCTTTACAGGATAAAGTGTAAATAATCAACAGAAGAAAGGCCCTCGAAAGGCTTCCTGTAGAAGGCGGGAATTTTGCTGGAACTTGAAGAAGCCAGAGAAACTTAGAAGGAATCTCCTTTCAGTTTTGGTCTCTGTACTGGAGGTTTGGCCAATACCTTTAGCAAGCCTATGTGTTCCAACTTTATACTTGCATGATATTAACAGAGTATCATTTATCTTTGCTAGACATCTTCATGCCGCGGTGCTATACCTTGGCCCCCTGCCTTGGCACTCTATATTTCTTCCTGGGAGGAGTTTATCAACCTCTAAACCCAAACCCACCGTCCTGCAATGCTGCTGTGCCAGCTCCATCCACCAGCATGACCCAGCACATCAGCAATCTCCTGGGGCCCTACTCCTAGCAGTTTCATCAGATCTAGTCCAGTCCAGACCTGCCATGCTATTCTCCAGACAAACGTATGCATAGCCTTCCCTCCTTCCCAACTGACTTTTCCATTTCTAGCTTAGGGAAAAGTAGCCAAATCAAAACTACCATTCCTTGAAAAAGCATCCCAATTAATTGTTCTCTGACTCCATTTCTTGTCTCTGCAACTTCCATGGCCACCACTCCCCCTATATGTGTTATCTACCCCTATTAGAATATAAGCTCCCTATAGTCCTTGTATTCCCAGCACTTAGCACAATGGTTGGATCCACAACTCTGGAAAATCACTTAACCTATCTCAGTCTCAGTTTCCTCATCTGTAAAACAGATAATAACAGGAAATACCTCACAGGGTTAATGAGATAATATAAGTAAAGCAATCTGCAAACCTTAAAGTGCTATATAAATGTTATTTATTATTTCATTCATTCAGTACAAAGAAGCCATATGATTTTAACATATACACAAATCACTGAACCAAATGCAATTCAAAGCAAAGGCAATGTGATGATTGTATCAAGCCCATGAACACTTCAAAACTTCCTAAATGAGATTGATAAGCACGAAAAGAATACAGTCTACCTGTTGACGAAGTTGACGAAGAATGCTTACTGTCAAGACAAGTGGTACAGCCCATGGAGCTGATCCATCAATATAAATACCTTGGATGGACAATGTGCATGGACCATGAGCTGGGGTATAGTGAGAATGCTCTATTACCTCAAAGAGACAATAGGAATGTTTGTCAACTAAGCAAAACTAACAGCATTTTGTGACTGAGTTGTTATGAGCAAGCTGTTTTTCAATAAGATATGCACTTGTGTGGTCTGACATACTGTGTTCTTAGATAACTGATAAGCAAGTACATGCACCCTCTCTGACGGAAGAGATCACAACAGAAAAATATCATAAACGTTTTCTGTCATTAGTTTATATAATAAACTACTAATCAAATTAATCTGGAAAATAAGTTAGGAACACTAATAGCTAGAATTTTAAGAAATCCACCAGAAGAGCTAACCATTAGCTTATTACTGGGTCATGACTGGGACAGGTTCCTGCATTCCATGAACTTGAGACTCAAGTAACTAGTATTCAAGTTGGGGCATTGCTGACTTAAAAAGACTTGCCAGATGACCACTCTGGGGAAAGAAAAAAAAAAACACACAGCTCGGCAAGAGGGGAAACCCAGTCATGGTTACCAGTATGAAAGATGCTTATCAGGACCAATAAGACTCAGGTTAGTGACTTGTTCTTAGAAGGGGCTGATATTTATATTATTTGCACATACTGATTGATGAAGTTTGATTGAATGCTTTGAGAAATGTAAGTCTAATTACTGTTTCCATCATATTAGTTAGCATATGTAATGGTAAATCAGCTAGCTGTAAGTGTACCCAGTGCATTATATAGGCTCAGAAATGAAAAGGAAGAGAGTAAGCTGGATTGCCTTTGGGAAACTACCTGGTGCTTTTAATCACCCCAAGCTTTTCCCCAAACCAAAAGGCTATCCTTTAAAAACAATAATATTGATGCTATAGGCTGCTACAGAATAACATAGTGTCTAAAAAAAATTAAAGCTTTTAGTCATACAGAGAATAATGGAGGCACATAGAGGGCACGAGTAGGCTGTAACATTACCAAAAAGAATTGTGCAGAAATGGCATAAACTATTATATCATTAAAAATATAAGGTGGGAAAAGAAGGTAGGGTATTCATGTAGTTGGAGCAGGGGGTGGGGGTGGGGTAACCAATGGACAGCATGTATGTTCTACTGGCATCTGTTATATATATCCACGAAATGCTAAGGCAGCGAGAGGACCACCCCAGTACATTAGAAAGACTTCTCACAGTTGACTTAGAGGAAGATGCTGACAAGAGCTGCAGAGAACAAAAGGGCATAAATGGATCACAACCTGCATTTGTTGTAAAGATGCTAACAATAGGAGATCGCACATAAAATATGGGAGATATATTTGTGGAAGGTGTCACTTTATTATATAAAATCACACTTTATGGTTATCCACCTTTATGTATATTGCTATTCCCCTAGTAGAATGTAAGTTCCTAGAAGACCAGAGAGATTTTTCTATTTTGTCTTTGTATTTCCAACTGCTAGCACGGTACCTCATAGGCAGTAAGTGCTGAACAGATGTTTCCTGAATTTGAATTAGCAATCAGTAAGAATAAGGGGATTTTTTATTTTCTAAACTTTTCACCTGTGTGACTCTAAAAAGGTGACTTGTTGTAGGATACAATTTACAAAAGTTTGTCTGCTTCTTTTTCATACATTGACAATGTCCTTGATGTGCTACATGTAGACTTATTTTCATAAAGGGCTTGTAGGTGAAACATATGAAATTTAAAAACTTTTACATGAACAAGATCAATGCAACTAGAGAAGAAAAAATGTAAAGTGGGGAATATATCTTTGCTTTAGCCACTTCTGATAAATGTCTAATCCATCAGTACATTAAGGATCTATATTTTATGGTAAAGCACCTACACATCAGATTAAAATTTAGAGATAAGGTGTAGAGTTCTTAAGACTCAAAGAAATTAAGGGACTTGACCATGGTCAGAAAATGAGAAAGTGGAAAAAAGTACAATTTGAACCCAGGTCTTCTTAACTCCAAGGCCAGGACCCTATGAGGTACTGCTTCTCAGAAAGCTTGATATTTAAGATACATAGGGAGTTGATTTAAATATATTAGATTCAGGGCCATTCCTCAATAAATAAGTGATCAATCATATTAAGAAATTTTAAAAGAAGAAATTCAAACTATCAACAACCACTTTCATAGCTCCAAATCAATAAAAATAAGAAAAATGTAAAATGAAACTTCTCTGAAGTTTACCTTACACAACCAAACTTAGTATTAAAGATACTAAGAGTCAGAAACAATTAATGTTGGAGGAGCAGTGAGAAGTTAGCCACATACTGGTGGTAGAGCTGAGGACAGTTTGGAAATAGTGATACCACTACTTTTTTGAGTAGCAAAACCATGAAAATAAAGTAGTCAATTGTTAAACAAATTGTAGCATATGAATAAAAAATAATATTGTGACATAAATGATAAATATGAGGAACTAAGAGAAACTTGTATAAATTGATAAAGGATGAGAAAATCAAACTGGAAGAATATATCCAACTACAACAATGAAAATGAAAATTTTCAGAGACCAGAGTAGATGTAATAACTAATCCTCATTCAAGGGAAGTGGGGATAAAACACACCTCCCTCCTCAGAGGAGATTTTCTCATCTTGATATTCCTGGCACCTGACACAGTGTCTTGCACATAGCAGGAACTTAAATGTTGAATTAAATTTCTTCTAAAAGGTAGAAAGAAGGCTATTTTCTTAGTGAATTTGGAAATTAAATCTACATTCAAAGATTTTCCTTAAATTTAACATACGGCTCACTCCTAGGGAATGCAGCAATAGCAAGACAAATAATATGTTCACCTGTGCTGTTAGACAAACTTGTGCAGTACCAATACTGAAAAATCTTCTAATTGGTCTTCTACAACAGAGAGAATAAGACAAAACTATCCAACCAACAGATTTATTCTTAAAACATCAAGTAGGAATGTGAAATGCCAACCATGACACATTAATACAGAAAGTAGAAAAGGAAAAACCTTTTCAGGTATTCAATTTTTTTTTTTATATTCAGATGAAAGCTTGAGTTTTTCTATCAGCTCTACTTGTTATGTCCCTACTTAAGTGTAAAATAAAGCTAGTTTTCAAACTCACAACCACCATCTCACTCCTTTAAAACATATATAAGACTTATGTTCAAGGAATTAGAGTTAAGTTCACAATTTTATTTATTTCTCACTTTATCTCAGAGCCTACTTCATGGAAGTATCCATTTCCTCTTTTCAAGGATAGAAATTAACTGAATGAAGAGCAAAGTGAATCAGTGATCCAAGCAATGTATTTCCATCATTCTCAGAACTAGAATATTTATTAAATACCTACAGATCTGTCAGGAACTGCCCATGCCCTTATATGGTAGTAAATCTCAGAGACATATTCATTATATGACCTTGAACTAATCAAATTCTCAGGGCTTCAATTTCCTCATCTATAACATGGGATAATATCCCAGTATAATAATCCATTTTGTGGGGTTTAGACAAAAGAGTAGTGATTGTGACTTTACAAACAAAAGTATATAAAACAACAGATACCAGGAATGCCACTTTGTCACAGGTTAGATATTAATTCCTAATATAGCTACAAACTTATTTTTTAAGGACTACTTCAAGCCAAAGGAAAACAAGAATAATACAATACAGACAATTTTAGGTGACTTGGATATTAAGAGAAGATGCTTATTCAGTGTCTCCTATTTTAAAGAACTGGCACTACCCAGAGTCCTAGAAAAATGAAGGCCCAATCTCTTGACCCCTAGGGCTGGGAAAGAGTTACATCTCCTCTGTGTGAAGCCAATAAAAACCTCTCTTGATTATAATTTAGATAAGAGCCACTGGATTGAATAATAATGTCTGAAACTCCCCTGGCTGTTTCACCTTGAGACGTCCATCACTGGGTTAAACATGATGCTAATTGCATTTGGATTGATTAATTTCTCTCACTCCTGTCTATTCGAATAACGCTTAACAAAATAATCATAGCACCCGGAGCCAAATCTTCTCCGTCAAAGGAATGAAGCCATCAGAACCGGCAGAGATGAAAGAAATGAAGATGACCCGTAATTACTGCTACGGTGATATCATTACCATATTATACAAAATGAGTGCACAGGGGGAGAAAGTATAGAGGAAGGAGGGGCTGAGATTATTATTATTTTTTAATGGAACTTTATATCCTAAGAATCTTAGATCTGACACCAAGTAGAACACACAGAAATACTGACCTTAAAAAAAATACAAATCTTATACATGAAATCACAAAACCCAATGAACACTGAGGCCTGGTATACACCATATGCAGAGTCGTGAACAAAGATTATTCTCTCCACATTTTTTCATTGCAATAATACTTTATATGTGACTTGCTTAGAGATTTAGGAAGCCTTTCTCTATGCCACAAAGATCCCCCACTGCCACTGCACAACTTTCCACTAAGCCCACAGAATAAACTTTATTTATTTTAAATAGAAGTGGCTTTCTTTATAAACTTGACATACAGGTTTTTAATTTGAAGCTGAATTCCTGCTGAGAATTAAAAATAAGTAAATAAATTTGTGAATCCTTAAGGTTCATTATATATCTATCTTCTAGTATAAGAGGGATTTAATTTAAATCATGATTTAAAATACTACTACTAATAAGGAAGAACTGATTGAATAAATGCTGTCTAGTCATTTGATATAATCTTATTAACACATTCTTTGCAACAACAACAACAAAGGAGCTAAATATATAGTTTTACTTTTAGAAGATTTAAAAGCAAGGATTTACTTTGGAATTTTTCATTTTAATTTTGCAACTGTATGGGCCAAAATTACTTGAATCAAAAACATGTGAAGTACCTTGCATATATTTTTTAAAAATCTTTTGAATGAATGGATGAATACCTTAAGACTTTGGAGAGTAAGTTAATTCAATAGACTGGGGGTGAGGATTAACATTGAGATAATCTATTAAAGGAACAAATATCACCAAAAACAAACCAGTACCATTTAATGGTTCCCTCTTGCCTACTAAAAAATTCAGATTCCTTCATTTGACATTAAACGTCCTCTATAGGGGCAGCTAGGTGGTGCAGTCAATAGAGCACCGGCCTTGGAGTCAGAAGGACCTGAGTTCAAATCCGGCCTCAGACACTTAACCCAAAAACTAGCCGTGTGACCTTGGGCAAGTCACTTAACCCCAACTGCCCTCCAAAAAAAAAAAGCAAAAAAAAAAAGGTCCTCTATAGTCTGAGGCCACTTTATCTTTCTATCCTTATACAAAACTTTTATTCTTTGCTTGCATTATGTGTTGACCAACTGAGCTACATGACATCCACTACATCTGATGATTTCTGCCCTTATACACTGGCTCGCACTGTTGTCTGTATCTAGAGTGCTGTCTCTTTTCTTGGTGAAATCCTTCCCATTATTGATGTTATTTCCATGAGAAGTCTGCCCTCTTAACTTCCTTCAAATTCAGTTCAGGTGACCCCTTCTATCCCCCTTGTTTCTGGTGTTCTCTTCCTCTTGAAATCACTTGTATTTTTCAGAGATGTTCTATTTACTTGCTTGTGTACAAGCTGTATCCCTACTCTCTTCATTCCCCATACAGCATAAGTGCAAGCTTCTTGAGGGTAATGGCTATTTAATTTTACTTTTTGTATCCACAGCACTTAGCACAGTGTGTGACAAAGTAATCCCTAAATAAGAGTCTTCTGGATTGAACTGAGATGAGATGCAATAGTCAACAAGCATTTATTAAGCTCCTCCTATATGCAAGGCATTGGGGATACAAAACAAAAGATAGTCCCAGCCTTTAAGGAGCTCACAGTCTGAAGGAGGAAGACAACTTGAGAAGAAGCTGAAGGAAGGAGCAGGGGAGGGAGGTGCCCACACCTGGAGATTTCTGAGCAATCAATGACACAGTTGGACTCCCTCTTTAGGTCATTATTTTGGCAGCTTTATGGAGAATGGATTAATTCCATAATGGAAATATTAGAGAGATAATCAAAAGTTACTACAAAAGTCCAGGTGAGATGCAATGAGGGCCTTCACTATGTTAGTGTTTATGTAAGTGGAGAGAGGAAGACAGATGAAAAAAATGTTCTGGGGTCAGAAATGAACTAGACTTGCCACTAGAATGAATAATGAAGTAGTGAGTCAAGGCTAGAACTTGGGGAACCAAAAGGAGAGTGGAAATCCTAAGAAATCAAGACATTTAAAAGAATTTGTTTGTTTGATGAAACTATAGCAAGCTTTGTTTTGGACATGTCTGAGATGCCAAGGGACCCACAGTTAGAGACGTCCAGCAAGGAGACAGTGTTAAAGAACTCATGTTCATAAGAGACTAAAGACAGGATACACAGATTAGGGAGTCATTTGCACAATAATTCAACTGGTAGGAACTGATGAGATCTGTAGAAAAAGAAGAAAAACCCCAGGGAGCATCCCTTGTGGGGGACATATTCAACAGAGCTCATAAAATGATCAGAAGAGTATCCAGGAGGAAGGTGTGATAGACAACATCAGAAGCTTCCAAAAAATCTGGGAGGATAAGGAAACATAATTGAATTTATCAATTAAAAGATCGTTGGTAAAATAGTTATAGTAGCACTTTTTGTGATATCAAAAAAATGGCTAAACAAATTATGATACAGGAACACAATAGAATATTACTGTGCTGTAAGAAATAATGTAGGCGATGCATGACAGAGAAACACGGAAAGATCTAAATTAAATGATGCAGAATGAAGCGAACAGCTAAACAACAATATACAAAATGACAACAATGCAAACAAAGTAACGATGATACACAATCAAAAGTGAATGCTACAAAACTACAAGAACACGCAAAGAAGTTCTAAATAAGATATGTGACAACATCCCTACACTACCCCTCTGCAGTGGTAGGAGGTAAAGTATAGTACACTGCAGATATTTTCAGAATTTGTGTTATATTAATTAATTATGATGATTTGTCTTTCTTGTATATTTAAAAATTTTTGTTACATGGGACAGTTCTCTGGGAGAGGGAGAAGGAAGGAGGGATATTAGAGTAAATTATGATGATGTAAAAAAGGGAAGGGATAAATAAAAACTTATTTACAAAATTGTTTGGCAATTGTTGACAAATCTGGAAAGGTCCCAGTCTCATGGTGGGCTTGCAGATTAAAAGACTGTGAGAATTGAGCAGAAGGTGAGGAAGTATAGGTAGTAAGTACAGATTGTATTTTGTAGATGTGCTATAAAATGGAGCTAAGATAAAGAATGAAAGTTTGAGGACAGCAGGCCAAGTGAACTTTTTTTGTTTATATGACATAAGGACAGAGGTATGGAAGACCAGGGAATAGTTGTAGGCAACAGAGAAGTAGATAAAGAATGATTGAAAATAAAAGAGAGGAGATGATGAAAGGGACATGCTCCTGGGAAGAGATCACGGGAAGAGATTTAGAGCTGAAAGGAAGCAACCACAAAGGTTAACAAATCCAATGCCCTCATTATATGAAAGAGGAAACCAAAACCCAAAGAGACTAAGCCAGGAAGGAATGGGATCAAGGACACAAGTCTACACGATGTTCTGGTCAAGAAGGCCCAAGGAGATGTTAAAGACTAGAGTAAAGGCAAAGAGATTAGGGAATGGAGAAAGATTCTGAAGTAGTAAATAGGGGAGAAGAGGGGAATCACAAAGGATGGTTTTTGTCATTAAAGCATGAAGTGAGGAACTTTGTTGAGAGAGAGGACACAAGATTGTTTTGAGGGAAAAGAAAATTTGGAACAGCTGATATATATTGTGACAGGGAGTCAAGGAAGAATAAATTTGTAGGGGGTCAAGATGGCATGATTATATGACTTCCTTTCTTAGCCTTCAGTGAAATTTGGGCTTATTTAAATTCTCTATTTCTTCTGTTGTTAATCTGAATATTTTAGAATTTTGCAAATACTCATTCATTTCATTGATCAGTTGTGTTACCATGTAGTTTCTTTTTCCCCCCCCTTTTTTTTGCTTTTTGGAGGGCAGTTGGGGTTAAGTGACTTGCCCAAGGTCACACGGCTAGTTTTTGTGTTAAGTATCTGAGGCCGGATTTGAACTCAGGTCCTTCTGACTGCAGGGCCGGTGCTCTATTCACTGCGCCACCTAGACGCCCCCTACCATGTAGTTTCTAATAATTTCCTTCCTCTTCATTATTGAATAGTCTCATTTTTCATTTTTGATATAGGAAAATTAGTTATTGTCTTTCAAAAAAAAATCAGATTAGGTAAAAGTCTGTTGGTTAAATTATTTAGTCTCCATTTTAACTGGCGTACTTTTCTTCAAAATCCTCTGTTGGTTATGAATTTTATTTTTATGTTTATTAAAGAATGTGCTTAAAATTTCTGCTTTTCTGCAATTGCTTACATGAAACTTTTATGTTCTAGTCCAGGGGTGGAAAACCTGCAGTGTCAAGGCCACATGTGGCCCTCTAGGTCCTCAAGTATAGCCCCGCTGTGACTGACTCTAAACTTCACAGAACAAATCCCCTTAATAAAAAGAATTTGTTCTGTAAAATTTGGACTTAGTCAAAAGATCATACACCCAAGGACCTAGAAGGCCACATGTGACTTTGAGATCACAGGTTCCCAACCCCTTTTCTAGTTGAGAGTTAATTTCTGTAAAGGTGTCACAAGCAGCTAAGAATAAATAAATTCTTGTCTACTGTGATTCAATAAGTACCAGAGGGTTTTTATGGCCTAAATTTTCCAAAATTTGATTTAGGACATATCATTTTATATTTGTTTAGGTCTGAAAGAGGTACATTAAATGCCCCAACATTTACACTTTTGGCAACTATTTCTGTTGCTTAATTCAATTAACTTTTCCTTCAAGTATTTAGATGCTATGCTATTAAGTGCATATATATTTACTGCTATTATTTATTTATATTTGGTGCCTCTACATATAATGAAATTTTTTTTTTTGCTTTTTGGAGGGCAGTTGGGATTAAGTGACTTGCCCAAGGTCACACAGCTAGTTTTTTTTGTGTGTGTGTTAAGTGTCTGAGGCTGGATTTGAACTCAGGTACTCCTGACTCCAGGGCCGGTGCTCTACTCACTGCTCCACCTAGCCTCCCCATATAATGAAATTTTCTTATGTTTTTATTAATATCTATTTCTATTGTTGCCTTTCCTATGATCATGACTGCTTCCTTTGCTTTTTTAAAGTTCACTTGAGTGGCTGGGGAATGTAAAAAACAAACTGTGGTGCATGAATACCGTGGAACATTACTGTAAGAAAGAACACATGTGTTTAATGCAGAGAAGCACAGAATTACATAAGCTGATACAGAATGAAGCAAGCAAAGCCAATCCACTACATACAAGGACTGTAACAATTAAAATGGAAAGAACTCAGTTTGAGATTGTAGTCAATGTTACATACTAGTGGTAGGGAACCTGCGGCCCTAAAGCCCCTGTCTATACCCATAGTTCCTCACCTTGGCAAAGAAGGGAGGGAGGCACATTTTCTGAACTCTTCTCCAGATGCCAAGCTTGGGTCATTATAATATGTTATAATATGTTTTTAATAAAGTCTTAAAAACAGAAATACAGTCAGAAACTAAAAGAGACTATAGGTAAATGCTGCCATGTAAATAATGGAAATACGCAAAAAAATTTATTTTCATATTCACTTTAGATACATTTTAAAAGGGTGAGCTGGAAAGGAGAATAGGTTAGAAACTGTGGAAGATAAGTACACAAGTCCCAGAGGTTTTTAAAAGGGCGCTGCTGCTGTAACCCTCTTTAATTTTACCTAAGATAAGTTGAACTTCAATACCCAGTAAATTATAAGTACTATTAATTACGCTGCTAATTTGTAAGTGTATCTAAAGACAAGATAACTATTAAGGAAAAAAAAACTGATCAATGATATTACACCATTATTTTCTTTGGAAGGAAAACGTGTTCATTAGCTGGGAGTTCTAATATGACCTGACTTAACTGAGCTTACTGTTTATCCAATAATAATTCCAGCAGCACTATTATGGAAAATTTTAATAATACAAATTAGGTAGAACTGTAACAAAAATAGACATACTGGGGTGGCGAGGTGGTGCAGTGGCTCTGGAGTCAGAAGGATCTAAGTTCAAATCTAGCCTTAAACACAAGACACACTCACTAGCTGTGTGACCTTGGGCAAGTCACTTAACTCCAATTGCCCTGTCCTCCCCTCTCCAAAAAAAAAAAAAAAAAATCAATAAAAAAGGACATATCTTATTTAAAGAGCCAAAAGAGAGCTATGACAGTTTATTGGTTTATGACAGCAAGAAGGAAAACAAAGAGGTAAACAATACTTAGCCCAAATAACTTTCAATAAGGATGGCAATACGTATGAACTTACGGAAATTAGTTCATAAACAAGCGAATTTGTCTTTCAGTGATTCACTGCCAAAACAGAAGAAAGTGGCTTTTGAGGGACTCTCAGGGCTTTGCTTTTTCTAGTTTTTCATCTGTTATGTAGAAGACTGTGTACAGAGCTCACATTAATACAGACCCAAATCATCTCCTACTTCCCTCTTCCAAGGTAACGATAACAGTATTTCAAAAGAGATCTGTATTTGACCTTTTAGTGTATCTAGACATCTTATCTTTTTACCTAAATATCAATTTAACACTAGAAAATCAAATATAGATAGATTACTTTCGAAATTCTGATGTCATAATATTAAAGGAATCCTAAAATTCAAACATTTAAGATACAACATAAAACCACTGAAAACTGGGCTACTTGACAGAAATACTTACCTGCAGATACTAAGTTGCAAGATGTCACACTTAACTACAACTATTAAACAGATAAAAAGTAACAACTACACCTTGCCCATAGAACCTACAGTGGAAAACTGGGAGGTAAGAGACAGATATTTTATTCTTGGTTCTACCACCAATTTACTCATGATTGAGGACAAATCATTTAACCACTGCAGACCTGAAGAAAGAAAATGTCTTACCATTCCCCCAGAAGACAGAAACATTTTCTAATATGATTTTAAAAGTGTGGGTCAAAGACACGGCAGAACTGCAAAAGTGATACTTTCAGAGAGACAAGGGAGTTTCAGGATCTAGGTTCAAATCTCAACTCTGCCACTAACTGTGTACACCACATGACATTGGCCAAGACTTACTCTTGCTGGGGGCGGAGCCAAGATGGCGGTGTAGAAGCAGCAAGGTTTTGGACCTCACACATAGCCACCTGAGATACCCATAGAATATGACTCGAAACAAATTTTAGGGCTCCAAAACTCACACAAAAATACAGAGGCACCCATCTCCTGCTGAAGGCAGCTTGGCACACAGTGCTCATCACAGCAAGCTGGGAGTCAAAATCAGCCCAGCCTGAAACCACAGCTTGCCCCTGGGTTGAGCAGGATGACCAGCAGCTGGAGCCTTCAGGAGAGTGAATCAGCAGTAGCTGTGGCAGTTTCCTGAATTACCAAGCCATAAAAAACAAAGACTAAGTGAAAGGTCAGTGGAATTCAGCTAAATTTGGGGGAGAAAAGCAGTCCAGCTAAACTACCCCCAGGGCAAAGAATCAACAGAAGCAGTGGCCCTGCGGTACCACCTCCCATGGCTGCTTCAGAGCTCCCGGCTTACAGACAGCAGGGGGGCCAAATGATAGTTCAGAGGCCAAGTGTTCTTGTGTTGAGCAGCCTGGATCTGGATCATGGTCTTGGGTGGTGGTCCTGGGGTGTGTTTTCAGTGATCCAAAGCTGGTGGGGTCTGCGGCGGCCTCCCAATAGCTCCAGCACCTGCAAAAACCCCAGCAATTTGGGACAGAGCCTCCCCGCCCCTGGAAGCAGAGTTCCACAGAACTAAAAAATCAAGTAATTGACTAGCCAACATGAGCAGGCAAAGGAAGCAAAGTAAGAACAGCAACTGAACTTTAGATTCCTTCTTTGGGAACAAAAAGGATCAAAGCATGGAATGGGAAGAAGACAACACAGTCAGAACTCCCACACTAAAAGCTTCCAAGAAACATGAAGTATGCCTACAAGCCATAGATCAGCTTAAGAAGGACTTTGAAAATCAAATAAGAGAAGTAGAGGAAAAACTGGGAAGAGAAATAAGAATGATGCAAGAAAATCATGAATACAGAGTCAACAACCTTACTGAAGAAAATAACACATTAAAAAAATACATGAACTCAAATGACAAAAGAGGCCCAAAAAGCCAATGAGGAGAAGAATGTCTTAAAAAGTTGAATTTTCCAGATGGAAAAAGAATCTCAAAAGCTCAATGAAAATAATTCCTTCAGAATTAGAATTGAGCAAATGAAAGCAAATGACTTTATGAGAACTCAAGATACTATTAAACAGATCCAAACAAATGAAAAAATAGAAGGCAGTGTGAAATATCTCTTTTTGCTTTTTTGTTTTTTTTTGGTTTTTTTTGGAGGGCAGTTGGGGTTAAGTGACTTGCCCAAGGTCACATGGCTAGTTTTTGTGTTAAGTGTCTGAGGCCAGATTTGAACTCAGGTCCTCCTGACTCCAGGGCCAGTGCTCTATTCACTGCGCCATCTAGCCACCCCCAG
>CM053598.1:190517884-190575645 GCA_028646575.1 Pseudocheirus occidentalis
GATAGGTGAAGGGAATACACACACACACACACACACACACACACACACACACACACACACATATATCTATGTAGGAGGATTTACATATGTGTATGAACACATCTGAGTATGTGTATATTATGTGTACATAGAGGGCACAGGATCAATTGAATAGGAAGGGACAATACTTTAAAAGGTGAAATTCTGAGGTGGAAGAGAATTAGAATGAGAGACAGAATGGGGTTAATCATCTAATATACAAGAGGCTAGGGATAATTGCTACAATGGAGGGGAAGAACAGAAGGGCAAAAGGGAAAGGATCAACCTTACTCTCATTGAATCTGGCTTAGGGAAGGAATGACATAAACTCTAAACTGGGTATCTTGCCACACAGGAGAGTAGGGGAGATGAGGATAAAAGGCGGGATGATGGAGAGGAGGGCAGGGGGAGGGGGAGGGTTGCTGGCAGTACACACTTCTGTAAAGGGACAGGGTAGAGAACAGAACAAGGCGGGGGGGGAATGGGAAGAAGGGACATATAATCCGTCTTTCACAATATGTCCACTGTGGAGATGTTCTGTGTAATTACACATGTAATTGAATTGTATTGAATTGCTTGTCCTTCCAGTGGGGGTGGGTGACGAGGAGGAAAGGAAAGAATCTAGAATTTAAAGTTCTTTAATCAAATGTTAAAAATATATATGTGTATATGCATATATAATAATTATTATTATCATTATTATTATTAACTACATACAACTGGGAATTAAGACATACAGGCACCAGGGTAGGGAGACCCATCCTGCCCTACCAGAAAGTCAGAGGGGTGATGGGAGAGGACATAAGAGAGAATAGATTGGGGAGAGGCTATACAGTGGAAACACTGTTTTGGGGTGGTGGGTAGGGGAAAGATGGGGAGAAAATTTGTAACTCAAAATCTCATGGAAATAAGTGATATAAACAAGAAAATAAATAAATTAATTAAAATAAATAATAAATTAAGTTACTTTGAGTGTATTTATCCTCCTCTGCAAAATGAGTCTCCCAAAAGAGAAGAAAAGCTGCCCAGCTCTTATATATCTACTCCCTAAAAATAGTACCAGCCCAAACAATGATCAAGAAATAATTGAGAAGTTAGAGTAAGCAACTACTTCCCCCACCCCAGAATATCACTAAAAGTCACTCTGAAACCCATGGGCAAATGGGAAGTGAACCTCCTAAAAATAAAAAAAAAAATAATGATAATAGAGCTTATATAGCTAGATCTACACAGACAGCTATTACTGAGGTTTACAAAGACCTCTATATTGTATCATTTCATTTGATTCTCACAACAACCCTATAAGCTAGGTGCCATTATTACTTCCATTTTTCAGGGGTGGAAATTAAAGCCCAGAGACATTAAGTGACTTGCCCAGAGTCACAAGACTAGTTAAATATCTGATGTAGAATTATGAACTGAAATTTTTTTTTTACTCCAAGTCTATTAATCTACCTATTATCCCACCTAAGAAACTTAGAAAAGTCAACATTAAGCACAGGCAAATAAGAAAACCTCCTTGACCATCTAGAGACTAGCCACAGACACCTACAATCTATAAGGCTCTGTAAGTGGAAGGATCAAGAGCAGAGGGTCCCATAAAAAAAGCCCCAATGTGATCTGAAACTCACAGCTTAGACCTGGAAGCAACTCAGAAGGGCAGTGAACAAGGCAGTGGCTGTGGCATAATTCCAAAATTTGGGAGTAAAGAAGAGGAGGGGGACAGAAACATTTTTGCTAACCACCTTGAAGAGAAGTTCTCAAAACAGAAAAAACAGGACAGTTATAAAAGTAAAGTGTTGAATTAAATTTTTTTAAAATGCAAGAAGTATGGAACAGAGATTCAGTTTCATATATAATCAATCCTCTTTTCTGTGTTCTACTTGGTCTATAGAAATACTCCTTTTTTGGTGTTTAAGATTAGAATAAAAATAAACAGATATGAATAATCAGATGAATTAGTCTCTTGAAGTCCCTTCTATAAATCTATGATTCTACCATAAGTTTATACTAAGGAAATCTTAAAACATACACCATAAAGAAGTCTTAGGAAATAATATAATTCAGTCATCTAGCTTTATTGATATCTATGACAGCCACAGCACTGCAAAGTATTGTGAATACAAAAAAAAGTCCTCCCACCTCCCCCCCCCCAAAAGCTTACAACCTAGCATGTGAAACACTGAAATAAAAATAAGACAGTATACAATTAAGTGCCAACACAGTGGTATAGTGTCATAGCAGAGGGGAAAAAAGAGAAAACCTCACAGGAAAAAAAGCTCCTAGAAAAACTAAGAAAAAGATGCAAAATATGAGGAAGAATAAAGGCTAGAATAAAAGAAAAGGAGGGGGAAAATCTCTAGAAGGAAAGAACAACACAATAACAGTAACTAAATTTTTAACAGAAAGAATGAGCACATATGATAGACCCCCTCATAAAAAGAGACACAAAGGAAGATTTGGCATCTATAGTACTGAAAACATTAAGAGAGGATTCAAGTTCAAGATGAACATGAAAAATAAACATTTCAACAACTAAGTGAAAAAATTATGATGATAATAATAGAAATACAAATTAAAACAACCAGGAAATTGTTTTACACCCAAAGGATTGACAAATATGACAAAACAAAAAAAAAGGCAATTCTTAAAGGAAAGATACACTATTGCTTGATGTTAGAAGTGAACTGACCAAACCAAGCTGGCAAGCATTTGGCACTATAACCAAAAAGCCATAAATGAGAATACTCTTTGACTGAGCAATTATTGTTACTGATTAGTTCTTTGGGTACACACAAAGAAATCAGAGAAAGAAGAAAAGTAACAATAGGGAAAGAAATATTTGCAGCATCACTTTTTGTTGTAACCAATAACTGGAAACACAACAAGGTATCCATTAACTGGGGAATAGCTGAACAAATTATGGCATAACAATGTAGTGGAATCTTATTGTGCTATAAGAAACTAATATGAAAAATTCAGAAAAACCTGGAAAAATTATATAAGATAATTTTAGGGACAGCAGTAGTGCAGTAGATAGACTGCTAGGCCTGGAGTCAGAAGACTCCTCTTCCTGTGTTCAAATCTGGCTCAGACACTTACTATCTGTTAACACTCTCTGCCTCAGTTTCCTTATATGTAAAATCAGATAGAGAAGGAAATGGCAAACCATTCCAAGTATACTTCCAAAAGGATATGGTAGAAAAACAACTCAATAAAAAAACTCAACTTATGACTATGATAATGTAAACAAAAACAACTCTGAAAGACTCCAGAACACCAATAAATGTAGTGACCAAACATGACTTCAGAAGATCAATGATGAAGCATCTTTCCTATCTCTTGGCAGAGAGATGATGGATAGGAGGTACAGAATAAAACGCTGTCAGACATAACTAATGTGTTGGTTTGTTTTATTTGATTATCCTTATTGGTTACAAGGAACAGCTTCCACCTGGGAGTAGGGGAGCTGATAGGTAGTGGTACTGAAGCAAATAAAGGAAGAGAGAAAAGAAAATCAAGGAAACATTTTAAAAGAACAAAAAGCTCAGGAAGGACACAAGAAAGGTGTTTTTTTTGCTAGTATCATGTTAAATTTAACAAAAATTGTATATAACAAGTTTACCATTTCATATACAGCTCTATTCTTTGTATGTATAGCAAGTCCATGTTTGTTGATGTCCATTAACTTCACAGCAAAAATGATGTTAAGTTTTCAAAAGAAGGAAAGAATTAATAGCATATTAATTATGCTGAATGACAGGTGATACCCATGTTAGCACTTGGTTAGGTCTGACAGCAGGGAAAGTTCAAGGGATGGGAGTGAAGTGAAGAAATGTGTTCTGTTTTGAATATTCTGTATCACTTCACTATGATCTTCCCACCTTTCTATGAATTATTCATATGTGTAAGTCCTAATGGTGCAGTAAAACATTCCATTACATTCACATGCCCCAAACTGGTCAGCCATTTCCCCAGTGCTGGCCACACTGTTTGTTTATAACTTTCTGCTATTACAAATAGTGCTGCTATCCATATGTTTCTTACAGATAGGTCTCTTCTTGTTGCCACTAACCAGAGTTGCTTAAAAATGGGATTTCTGGATCAAAAGAGACGAAAAGCTTTTTAACTGTTCTTGCATATTTCCAAACTGCCTTTTTTAAAAAATTATTTATTTATTTTTAGTTTTCAATACTCATTTCCACAAGGTTTTGAGTTACAATATTTTCTCCCTATCTTTCCCCTACCCCTACCCCCAAAATAGCAAGCCTACTGAATACCACTTCCCCCAATCTGTTCTCTTCTTACATCCTCCCCTTCAACCTCCTAACTTTCTAATAGGGCAAGATGGATTTCTATACCCTACTACCTATATATCTTATTTCCCAGTTGCATGTAAAAAACAATTTTTTTTAAACATTTGTTTTTAAAACTTTGAGTTCCAGATTCTTTCCCTTCTTCCCTCTTCACTCACCCCTACTGGGAAGATGAGCAATTCAACATAGGTTATACATGTGTACTTACCCAAATCATTTCCATAGTAGTTATATTGTGAACGACTAACTATATTTCCCTCCATCCTATCCCACTCCCCACTTATTCTATTTTCTCCTTTGACCCTATGCCTTTTCAAACTGCTTCTAACTACCCTCTCCCCCAACCTGCCCTCTCTTCTATCATCCCCCCTCTTATCCCCTTCCCCCCTATTTTCCTGTAGGGTAAGATACCCAATTGAGTGTGTGTGTGTGTGTGTGTGTGTGTGTGTTATTACCCCTCCTTAAGCCAAATTCATTGAGAATAAGGTTGTCCCATTCCCTTTCACCTTCCTGCTCTTCCCTTCCATTGTAACAGAATAAATTCCTCTCTCACCTCTTAATTTTATTTTAAAGATATCATCCCTTCATATTCAACTCATCCTGTGGCCTCTGTCTATGTATACATGAACATATGCCCACACTCACACATATATCTATATATGCATATACCCTCCTATACATACATATATATGTGTACATATATATATATATATATATGTGTGTGTGTGTGTGTATCTATATATATATATTCCCTTCAATTATTCTCATGCCCAATAGTCTTATAAGTTACAATTATCATTTTTCCATGTAGGAATATAAAGAATTCAACTTTAATAAGTTCTTTACAATTTCTTTTTTCTGTTTACCTTCTCATGCTTCTCTTGCTTCTTGTATTTGAAAGTCAAATGTTCAGTTCTGGTTTTTTCAAGAATGCTTTAAAATCCTCTATTTCACTGAATGACCATATTATCTTCTGTTACATTATACTCAGTTTTGCTGCGTAGGTGATTCTTGGTTTTAGTTCTAACTCCTTTGACCTCTGGAATATCATATTCCAAGCCCTTCAATCCCTTAATGTAGAAGCTGCTAGATCTTGTATTATCCTGATTGTGTTTCCACAATACTCAAATTTCTTCCTGACTGCTTGCAGTATTTTCTCCTTGACCTGGGAACTCTGATATTTGGCTATAATATTCCTAGGAGTTTTCTTTTTGGGGTCTTTTTCAAGAGGCAATCAGTGAAGTAGCTCTTTTTTTGATCATGGCTTTCAGGTAGTCCAATAATTTTAAAATTATCTCTCCTGGATCTATTTTCCAGGTCAGTGGTTGTTTTTTCCAATGAGATATTTCACACTGCCTTCTATTTTTTTTTCATTTGTTTGAATCTGTTTTATAGTATCTTGATTTCTCATGAAGTCATTAGCTTCCAATTGCTCCAATCTAATTTTGAAGGAGTTAAATTTCTTCAGTGAATTTTTGAAATTCCTTTTCCATCTGGCAAATTTGGCTTTTTAAGGCATTCTCCTCACTGGCTTTTGGGGCCTCTTTTTCTATTTGAGGTAGTCTATTTTTTACAGTGTTATTTTCTTTAGTGTATCTTTGGGTATCCTTTAGCAGGCTGTTGACACACTGTTCATGATTTTATTGCATCATTTTCATTTCTCTTCCCAATTTTTCTTCCACTTCTCTTACTTGATTTTCAAAATCCTTCTTGAGTTCCTCCATGGCCTGTAACCAATTCATAGTTTTCTTGGAGGCTTTTGATGCAGGAGTTGTGACTTTGCTGTCTTCCTCCTATTCCATGCCTTAATCCTTTTTGTCCCCCCCAAAAGATTCTATGGTCTTTGTGTTTCCTCTCCTTGCTCACATTGCCAGCCAAATACTTGACTTTTGAGCTCTTTGCCACAGCAGAACTCTGCTTCCAGAATGGAGAGAGCTTTGTCCCAGATCACTGAGGTTTTTGAAGCTGCCAGAGCTATTAGAAGGGCACCCTCTCTGCAGCTTGCACCACAAGCTCTGGTTCACTGGCCACACATCCTAGGATCACCACCCAAGATTGCAATCTAGATCCAACCATGTTAAAGCAACAGTGATTACCCTCTGAATGGCCACTTGGTCCGCCTATGATCTGTAGGCCAGGAGCTCCTCTGAGGCAGCCAAGCGGCAGGGCAGCGGCAGCTCTAGGAGGAAAACGACCCCTGTACCTCTGCTGTTTCTCCATCTGGGGGCAGGGGCCATCCCTGCTCTTCCATACCCCTCCCATTCCAACAGAATTCCACACTGACCTATTTACTTTGTCTAGAGAAGTCTTGAAACTGCCACAGCTGCTGGTGATTTGCTCTCCTGAAGTCTGCTCTGACTGCCACTGGTCAGGGCCTCCCTGGGGGCCAGAGCTGAGCAGCTCATGCACTTGGCTCCCAGCATGCTGCAACAGAACTTTCCTGTCGGCCTGCCAGGCTGCCATCAGTGGGAGATTTGTTCCTCTGTCTATAGGTTCAATAGCTCTAAAGTTTATTTAGAGTCATTTTAAAATATGTATTGGAAGTGACTAGAGTAGCCCATGCTTCTACTCTGCCATCTTGGCTCCACAAAACTGTTTTCTACCCTACCTACCCAGCAAAAAGAACTGAAAAGAAGGGAAAGGACCTATTTGTACAAAAATATGCATAGCAGCTGCTTTTGTGGTAGCAAAGAATTGAGGGACTGCCCGTCAACTGGGGAATGGTTGAACAAATTGTGGTATTTGATTGTAATGGAGTATTTGTTGTAAAAAATGATGAGCAGGATGATTTCAGAAAAACTTGGAAAGACTTAATTGAACCATTGCTAAGTGAATGAGTAGAACCAGGAGTACACAGGAACTGCAATACTGTACAATGACCAACTGTGAATGACAGCCATTTTCAGTAATATGATGATCCAAAACAATTCCAAAGGACTCATGATGAAAAATGCTGTCTACCTCCAAAGAAAGAACTGATGGAGTCTGAACGCAGACAGAGGAATTTTTTAAATGGTTTTCTTTTTCCTTTGGGTCTGTGTTTTCTTTTACAATATGATTACTATGGTAATATAATTGAACATGTATAACCTATATCAAACTGCCTACTGACTCAGGGAGTGGGGAGGTGATGTGGGGAGAGAAAACTTGGAACTAATTTTTTTTTTTTTTAATGAATGTTAAGTGGGGCAACTAGGTGGCAGAGTAGATAGAGTACAGGCCATGTAATCAGGAGAACCTGAATTCAAACAGAGCCTCAGACACTTACTATATGTGCGACCCTGGGCAAGTCACTTAACCCCAAATGCCTCCCCTGTCATTCCCCCCCCACCCTAACACAAAAGGATATTAAAAATTGTCTTTATATGTAAACGGGTAAAAACTAAAATCTTATTTCAAATAAATAAATACAAACAACTGGATCGATTTAGAGTTCCACATGTATCAGAAGCATTTCTTGATCCTTCAAGTTATTAGTGACCTCTTCAAGTTCTTTTGTATTTACTTACTTACCTTCAATTTTTTAAAAATACAAACAATGTTATTTCCTTAAGCATTCTTGAACCTTCTGTTCTTCTGCACTGGTTTTATTTTTGTCTCCTTCCATTAAAAATATTTTCTTGGTAATCTGTTCAGTATACCATTAAAAAATATAGACTGATTTGAGTTATCTAACCAATTTAACATAATGATATAGCCAATTTTTAAAATAATTTAGATGTCCCTTCATATTTCCATGTAGTTGTCATTAACTAGACCTGTGTTAGTACTATAACATTCAGATAGTTAATGTATTTTGTTATTTTAAATGCTATTTATTTTTCCTTTGATGTTTCTATTCCTACTATGCAGAAATAATAAACATTTTTATAGATTTATTTTGGTGATAAAGAGAGATTACTTATCTATTTTTGGCAATTATCTAGTATTTGTTAGGTAAATCATATCAACAAAGAGAAATAATTTTGCCTTCTCTTAGTCAATACTGATTCCCTTAATTTATTTTTCTTATCTAATTGCTACAGCTAACATATGTAAGTACTATGGCAAATAATAATGTTAATAGTGGGGTATCTGTGCTTGACTCCTAATCATAATGGGAAAGCTTCCAAGGTTTCTCCATTACAAAGAATACTGGTTCTTTGTTTTAGATAAATAATCATCTCAAAGAAAGTTTCTTTCACCTCTATGCTTTATGGTGTTTTTACCATAAATGAATGCTTTAGCAAAGTTTGTTCTGTAATCATTAACAGAATATTATATAAAATTATTATTTTTTTCTCTTTTTCTTTTGGGAAGGGGGAAGGTAAGAGGGCGATTAAGTGACCTGCCCAAGGTCACATAGCTAGTGTGTCACGTGTCTGAGGCTGGATTTGAAGGCAGGTCCTCCTGACTCCAGAGCTTGTGCTCTACTCACTGTGCCACCTAGCTGCCCCTGGAATTATTATTAAGGGTGCTCTTCATTCCCTTCCTGGCTCTGCTTTTGACTTTTTGGACTCTGCCACTACACTATCTCAGATTTCAGTCTCACCCTGAAACTTTCCTCAGAATCCACAGCCTTCTTACCCCCAGAAAATCCCTTTGTCATGCCAGCCCCTTCTCAGTCTTCCAGGGACCAGCCTTCAATCCCATCCCAACTCTGCTTGCAATTTTTTCCCTTTGACACCATACAGTATCTCTTCTTCCTGCTTTTCTGCTCCCTTTTGTATGTCTTCTAATATTAGAATGGACCCTTAAGGGTAGGGACTATCTCTCTTTTTGCTTATGTTTGTATCCCTCGTGCCTAGTGCAGCACCTGGCACATACTAAATAACTCAGTGAATGTTTGTTGCCCTCCCCATTTATTTACTTATGTGGCTTTGTGCTGTTTTTTGTTATTAATAGGTTGTTGGCTGCTCAGATTTTTTCAGTCATATCATTCAGTCATAACTCTTAGTTACCTGTTTTGGTGTTTTCTTGACAAAGATACTAAAGTCATTTACCATTTCCTTTTCTATCTCTTTTTACAGATGAGGAAACTGAGGCAAACAGAGATAAGTGACTTACCCAGAATCACACAACTGGTAAGTGTCTGAGACCAGATTTGAAATCTGGAAGATCAGTCTTCATGACTCCATGCCTGGTGCTCTACCCACTATGCCACCTAGCTGCCCATTATTATGCTAGATATTGTTTTCCTAAGGCTGAACTATCCTTGTTTTCTCTTTACCAGCATTTTAGTATTTTGTGTTCATGTTTATTAGTGATACAAATTTATACCTTTCTTTCCCTGCTTCATGCTTCCTTGGTTTGGGAATCAAGACATGTTTATTTCACAGAAATAGTTTGGCAGAGTAATAGAATGGGCATACCAAGGCACACCTGAGATTTCCTATTCTGGAGGGATGAAAATAAAAATAATTAATTCTGATATCTAGGAGTAGATAGTATTATTACTCAAAGAACAACAACAACAACAATAGTAGAATCACTAAAAATCCTATTTGCTTACTTCTCACACATGTTCTAGTACCACCATGACAACTACGCCAGATGCTTTCCCTAAGCTCCCAATCTTCTGTCCCAACGCCAACTCTCTCCTTCCCAACTCTTAGCAGATGACCCTAACTTTACATGTATACCCATCTTTTTTTTAATCCTCATCACTGATCTCTGAAATATTTTAACCATCATTACCACTCTTTTCTTGAAACTCTTCCCTTTCATTCCAGACTTTGACAGATGTGTAAGTTTTTCCTAGTCTGCAGTAGATCTATTCCATTTTAGTCCTAATGTGGCTCAAAGAATGTTTTCTCTATCTCCTCTGTCTGTGCTTCTGTCTGGCTATCCCACATGCCCAGAATCCTCTTTCTCCTCACTGATACTGTTTAGATTCCAGGGCTTCCTTAAAGACTTAGTTCCAAACCTACATTCCTTTCCAATCCCCCTAGCTGCTTATATCTCCTCTTTCAGATTACTTTCCATATACTTTGCATATATCTTATATATATACTTAATTATTTATATATTGTCTCCCTCATTAGAATGTATACATCTTGAAGGAAAGCTCTGTATTTTACCTTTTATTTTTATCTCCTCTCCTGGCTCCATGCCTGACTCTTCAGGGCTTTCCCACCTCTCCATCAACAGCCTTTTCACCCTGGAGATGTTTTTGCCTTGTGACTCCCTTCTTTGTTTGATTAGTTCCTGCCTGGGACCACCATTTTAGGAAGTCTCCAGTCCATCCATGCTCACTCCTTTCCTAGCTCCACCATGGGCCCCTGCATAGGTACATTTCCTCCTACCTAATCTTTAAGCTCCCTTTTATACACTGTCTTCTCCCATTAAAATGTAAGCTCCTTCAAAATAGGGACTATTTTTTTGCTTAGATTTGCATTCACAGGACTTAGCAGAGTACATGGCACATAAATACCTAATTAATGTTTGTTGGTTGACTGTGTCTTATCCCTTATAAAATCAAGGGAAATATTAAGCATATTATAGTACCCATTTTCAATAGATGCAAATGACAGAACTGTAAGGCCAGGAGAAAGCAGAAGTTTTGAAAACTAAATTTAAACTGAAGATAAGAAAGTGAAATGCTAAGCTAGCTTTTACAGCTGTTTTACTGAAAGTATATCATGGAATAAGAATCATGAATTATGGAGGAGGAGTTGGAAGGGACCTGACAGGCCATCTAATCCAAATTCTTGCTCAATGATGGCAACTTTGAGGAGTACATATTCATCTAGCCTCTGTTTAATTACTACTAGTGACAGGAAGTTGACTGCCTTACAATTCATTCCATTTGCCTGACAGTTCTAGTTGTTAAGAAAGTTCTTCCAAACATCAAACTGAAATCTACCGCCCTGTAACCACCAAACACTGGTCCTAGGTTCTATCTTCTTAATTAGGAAAAAAAAAAAACACCAAGCAGAATAAGATGTTGAACATAAATCAAATTCTCCCAGCAAAAGTAACATAATAAAAAAAAAAAGTAAGTCATGGGGAGCTGTTGATCACAGATGTTTTAAGAAGTATCAAACAAGATGGGTGTGGTGAAGCAAACCTGCAAGCTCTGCCACTAAAGATAGGCTAAAGCTAGTAGATTATATAGGCCATTGGCTAAAGCATGGCCACATGGGTGTCTGTACTGGAGCAGGTCAAAGCTTCCATGACAATCAGTAGGAGGATCAGGTTTTTGAGTGGTTGCTGGACTTCTAGACTATCTAGAGATAGAAAGAAGAGAATCCCCCCCCCCCAAAAAAAAATCCAAGATCCATCTAATTTCCTAGTGACTACATATGATCCACAAAAAAAACCCTTTTAGATTTTTAAAAATCTAATTCATTTCTTTTCTGCTTTGAGTATTTGTTTAGGGGAACCAGAAAATAAGGAACATTAGTATGAATTTCTATACCCACATATACACAATCCATTAAAAAAATCAAATGACAGCCCAGCTTCACCATGGGAACATTCGTCACCTATACCTTATCCTAGAGGGATTTGGGTTAAATGAAATTTGTTGCAAGCTGATAATCAGATTTTTAGCATAGACAGCCAATGATGGTATCTTCCCCAGGAGAGATACTAGCCTGAGTGATTTTTAGAATTTAAGCCGTGATCAGAGGGTACATGCTTGACTCCCCAAATGCTAGTGCCATACAAGCAACACCTGTGTTCCAAAGATGCCATAAGGGATTGGCAGAAAAGAAGATCCATCAACCTAACTCTCCCCAGAGGGACCATCCAGGGTTAAAGCTGAATGCACAGTCCCATGTTAAAAAATAAAATCATGTCTACCAAATTAGCACTAGCTAATAATCAATGGTCTACTTAGGCTTTTGTCTTTCTAAAATTTTAAACTATTAGGTAACTAAATATTGGAATAATTGTAACTTTCTGAAAATTGTTTCATTTCTTAAAAGACTATATATTTTTTTAATTGGAGAATGACCAACTGACCAATGACCAATAAATGGCTGCATATTAACGTAATGGAAAACACAACACAAACAATAATGGAACCTATGCAGACAGACTGAATTATATACACATTCAGGACAACAGTGGAGGGGGAGGGAGAGGTAGGGAGGAGGAAAAAAGGAAGGAAACACCACCCAAGATGGTAAAATCGCCCAGAATGGGATGTAGACAAAAATATTTTATTTGCTTCTTATTTGTTAATTCTTTTGGTACTGCTGTGTTGGAGGGGAAGGGGGCAAATGAGGTGTAAGTGCTGCTTCTTATCTAATACGTTTGCTTCTTTTTGCAGTTATTAAGTTTACTTTTACTTTTAAGTCAGGAAAAGTAAATGAACTTCTTTGGAAAAATCTAAACACAAAACAATGAAGTTTTATGAAGGATGAATAACAACAAAGCAAGATACATCTATATGCTGCTGATTGCTGATAAACTGACACATTGGGTAATATCACATGAATTGTTAATTGGCTTACACTCCTAAAATTTTGGAAGAGACCACCTTAAATATTTTTTATTCTATACTTCAACATTTAATAAAATGGAATTTCTAAATACATAATAGAAAGGAAAAATATTATAGGTGAAACTGTGGATCTCAAGTATGTATGGCTTGCATTTTGTTTAAAATATATAATAAATTCTACTTAATAAGTTTCAAAACTGTCTTAACTTCTCTGTGATTCTTATTGTGCATATTTTTAAAAAATAAGTCAAGGGGCAGCTAGGTGGCTCAATGAATAGAGCACTAGCAGGAGTACCTGAGTTCAAATCCGATCTCAGACACTTAACACAAGCCCTGTGACCTTGGGCAAGTTACTTGACCCCAATTGCCCTGCCCCCCCCCCAAGATAGGTCAATAACTCTCTTGTCTTTCTTGCTATCTTATCCCTATCTCTCTTCTGCCTCCCATTTCAAACCTTCCTGTTTCAAAAATTGGAAAAACAAATGAAAGTCAAGCTTTTGTAACAAATATGCAGTGAAGAAATACAAATTCCCACATTGGTCAAGTCTACAAATATATGTCTAATTTTGCATTTTGTATTCAATAACCTCTCTTTCAGGAGGTGAATAGCATGTTTCATCTTCATTCCTCTAGATGGCTGATGATCAATGAACTGATCTTACATCTTTCAAAGTTTTTTGAAAATAAAATAAATAAAATTTAAAAATGTTATTTTATAAGTTTTTCTCTTGGTTTTGCTTACTTATCGTCTCCCTAAGTTTCTGTGAAACAACGCATTTCATCACTTCTGAAGACTTTTTTTTAAGCTTTTTGGAGGGGGGCAGGGCAATTGGGGTTAAGCGACTTGCCCAAGGTCACCTGGCTAGCACTTGATAAGTGTCTGAGGCCGATTTGAACTTAGGTCCTCCTGACTCCAGGGTGAGTGCTCTACTCACTGCACCACCCAGCCACCCTTTCCATTTTCTTCCAATCTTATGTGTATGAGGTAAAACATCAGAGTTGTTTTAATTTGCATTTCTTCAATTATTAGTGATTTGGATCACTGGATCTCTTTCTTTGAGAAGTATCTATTTTTGTCTATAGGGGAATAACTACAAAGACTTTTTTTCTTCCTTTCCAATTTTAGTTGCATTGGTTTTGTTTGTGCAAACACTCCTGTATTTTATGTAATTAAAACAGCCTATTTTATTTTCTGTGATTCTCTCTACCCCCTTATCAGTAGCTGCAAAAAGTAATTTCTTCTTTGCTCTTTTAATTTTTAAAAAAACTGTATCAACTTTTATGTCTAAGTCATATATCCTTTCAGAACCTATCTTATCTGGGTAAGACCACCTTTTTTTTTTTTTAAACAATAGTTTTCTCTAATTGATGGTTGATGGCTATGAATCAATGGAATACCATGATCTTGGAAGAAGGCTGTAGGCAAAGCAAGAGCAATAGAGAAAGACATAGGATGAGTAAAAGCTGGCTGTAGGAAATGTGATTGGCAGATACTTGCAAATGAGAAGTGGGTAAAAGGAGTCCACAAGCACTGGATGATCAGACAAGAAGATAGGACTGTTCTGTAACAAGAACAAGGGATGATACACATTGCCCAAATGTTGCAAGGGCAGGTATGAAAAGACCAAAAGGAAAGCCTCCAGGCCTGTACTGAATACATAGATCCTCTGTCAATCAATCAATCAATCAATAAGCATTTATTAAATGTCTATTATTTGTGCTTGGAGTTGGGGTAAAAGGGAAAAAAGCAATCCCTCACTGTAAGGAACTTATATTTTAAGATAAGAAACAAACTGTCAAAGTTCAGGTAATAACCATGTTGATAAGATCATGAATACATCCAATTTATCCCTACTGAAGTATGAGTAAGGTGATACTGTTTGGTCTATTACATTTACCACCAGCACCATAAATGTATGTCCTGCTTTAAGAAAAGAATGGCATTAAAATACATATAAATGGAGAAAAGAGATAAATCAGAAAATAAATAAACATAAAAAGATTAGCTAGGCCACACACACTAAGAAACTATAAGTATGGTTAAAGAACCAACCATGCTAAAGAAACTTCTGTGTTCTGTTGTGACAGAATAACAAGATTAGTGGGCAAAGAAAACTTAATAGATGAAAATAATTTCATTATAGGAAAGCATGTGATAGTTCCTCCTGAGATCTTCCTTGCAAAATTAATTAAAACTGGCTAGGATATATGAGTCACATGAATTGAAAACTGGCCTCAAGACTGCAAAGAGTGATTATAAACTGCCTTAAATCACTTTGAAAAAAGATGTCTGGTAAAAACACCACAGTCGAAGTGTTAAGACTGAGTATAACTTAGCATTTCTCTTATCATCAGGAAAAGTTAAGAGTAAGTTAATTAAATGCTTAGAAGACAATAAATAAAGGGATCTGTGAAAAATATGTGGGGCCCTACCCAAAAAAAGACATGTCTAGAAAAACAAAGAATACATCTAAAAGAACTTTTCAAAAGCGAAGTTCTCACCATTTATTGTCAATAACTACAATTAAAAGTAATTTTCACTTGATAACGTCAAAACTACAACATGTAGTATTGCTGGAGAACCTTCCAGAAGCAGGCAAACCATGAACTAGAAGTGTGTTGTTTTTTTTAATTGACTTGTTTATTTACTTTTAATTTACAAGAGTCAGTGAAACAAGAGTTTCACATTTTCTCCTCTCCCTCCCCCACCATGGCTGCTTGCAATCAAATATAGCATCTACAAATACTTTCACATTGGACATTAGTCTGGTTGTATAGAAGGGTTGTAACCAATGCAATTAACAATTGGAAAGAAGAAACAAAACCAAACATGGAAAAGAACAATAGCATGTAGTTTGCTTCAGTCTCCATTTAAACTCTGTTCTTTCTAGATCCTTTTCTGAATGTAGGCATCTCCTTCCATCTTGAGACTTTTAGAGTTCTCTTATAACCTTGCATTGCTGAGAAGTGTCCAGTTTATCAAAGTTGGTTGTCACACATACATTGTAAACTTGCTTAGCCATTCCCCAATTGATGGGCATCCCTTTAATTTCCAGTTTTTTGCCACCACAAAGAGAGCGGCAATAAATATTTTTGTACATATGGGTCTTCCTCCCACTTCTATGATCTCTTTGGGATACAACCCTGAACTAGAAATCTTTTGAGCATTTTACACACACAACCTACAAGCAGTAACTAAGTGAAAAATGTTACCACAGGTATGGCATGTTGGAGATTACAACACAATCTAACCAGCAGGTTCTTAAGAAGTATCTGTGGAATGAAAGGTAATGTCAAGTAAAAAGGAAGCATCTCAAGTGAGCACCAGCCTAATGAATCTGAAAGAGCAGTTCTGACAATATAGGCAGGAAATCCCAGTCACTTAACTGTCTGGTGATTTTGGGGGATATGTGTATGTGTTTCACCTATGAGAGGCAGCCTATAAGAGCAAGCAAAAAAGTCAGGAAGAAGTAGATTTTAGTTTTGACTCTGACACACATTACCTATGTGGCCCTGACCCAGTCACTAATTTTTTGCTACCTTTGCCAACGGTCTCTAGACTTTTCTGACCTCATGGCCATGTTGGATAAAAAAATTATTTTTGAACACACCCTCCTTCCTAAAGCATATATTTACTTATTAATTTATATAAGCAACTAGAGGAGCAGTGTAGAGAGTGTCAGACCCAGTCAGGAAGGTCTGAGTTCAAATTTGGCTGCAGACACTTACTAACTGGGTAGCTTGACTTTGGACAAGTTGCCAATTCAATAAACTCTAGTGGTTTTTTCTTGCCCCTGAGATCAAATATAGACTCCTCAGTCTGGCATTTAATGTCCTTCCCAATCTAGCTTCAGCCTTTCTGTCCAGGCTTACTACACACATCACCCATCTTCACATACTCTGGGTACAGACAGCCTGGCTTTAATGCTGTTCCTCACATACAGTGGTTCTCTCATATGTGGGCCTATCTGCATGTGGGTGGACCCTCCTGGAGACGCATAGAGGAGTGCTGTCTTAGGCAACCCCTGTGAAAGGGTCATTCGACCCCCCCAAAGAGGTCACGACCCATAGGTTGAGAACCGCTACTCACACATAACATTCTGTCACCTCATTTCTTTGTACAAGTCCCCCTGGAATATACTTTTTCATTACTTCTACCTCTTAGAACTTTTAGTTTCCTTCAAAGTTTAGCCCAAACACTATCCTTTACATGAGTTTTTTACTTCACAGCCCCCATCCTGCCCTACTTGTAGTGCTCGACTTTTATTTATCTTATAGCTATCCCATTTTGTATATGTTTATATATGTACATCTTATCTCCCCCACTATGAAGCTTCACCTCTGGTGGCCTGGAACTGATTCGTTTTTTGTCTTTGAATCTCCAGCATCTAGCATGGTTCCTGGCACACAGTAAGTGCTTAATAAATGTTTGTGTGGTTTGATTATTAAATCTTGGATAGGAATGGGAATGTTACTTAAAACACAAAAATGATGCGTTCTGAGACAGAAGTACATTTAACAAGAGCCAATAAGACATATTTGCCTGGAGTCTCAAGAATCTGATCAAGAGGGCTTTAAAATGAGAAAACAGAGAGAAAGAAAAAGAGAAAACTGAGTGCTATACTTTCTATGCCAGATACCACAAAGGCACAATATAGGAAGATTATCAGGAGAAAAAAAAGTAATTCACAAACATAATAACAAGTAAGAGGGAGATATCTGTATATAAACTGAAGACAGTATAAGTAATAAATAAAGTGAACTAAAGATTTCAAGGCAAGGAGGTAAATAAGACCTCACTGACCATCAGTGAAACTTAGAAGAAACACATCTATGGAAGGGGTAAATATTATAAAGAAAGAAGAGAAAAAAGGTGTGTGTTTGTGTGTGTATATGTACGTATGTGATGGAACAGCACTATATTCTAAAACCATATCATCGTTTGAAGAAATCTAGGAACCTGAGTGAAAAGCACAGTGATGAGCATTTGGGTAAGAATGGAAGCAGAAACAAATGATATTTTGGTGGGAATATACTACAGATCACCTGGTAAAAGGAGGAAATAAATGACAAACTTGGCACTATGGCATCACAGAACAGTGAAACAGTGATAAGGAATTATCATCTACACTGGAAAAATGAAGTATAAGAAAAATATCAAGCCAGTCCATCATGATAAATATGAAAATATCTTAGACAAAGGGCTATAGTTGGACAATGAGCTGGATGCAGAACTAGGTAAGAGATTAGATTGTATTTTAAGAGATTTTAAATGGTACTATGCTTTCTTTCAATGATTACAAATTTCTCACTATAATAAAAAGAATTCCCTTTAATACCAATATTGTGCTGGTGATGCTGAATGGCTACAGACTATCATCATTTCAGAAGAAATCGATATTACAAACAATCTCAAGGAAAATGGAAAGACATGGTACATTTTTAGCCTCATTTTATATATGTAAATGAAAAAGTGTTTATTAAGTGCTTACTATGTGCCAAGTGTGAGGGATAATTTATAGTGAAGTTTCCCCATTCTGAAAAATCAAATCTAGAATGGCTTCAGTATTCACTAGGCCTAGGTTTGGGTCACCTGACCTGCAAGCAGTCTGGGGCTTAGAGCAACGGGAGACCCTCCCCCAGGGGCAAGTCAGTGCAAGATAAGCCAAATAAGATTAAGACTGCTTTCCTTGGACACTCACATGTTTTCCAGGTCCTTTGTCTCAGAGAGATTCTCACACTTAGGTTGTGGGTCAGCCCCTCTACCAATAAGAGTGAAGGCCAATTGGGGGGGTTGGGTTTCTGCATTAGAAGATTATATAATCAGGGGCGGCTAGGTGGCGCAGTGAATAGAGCACCGGCCCTGGAGTCAGGAGTACCTGAGTTCAAATCCGGCCTCAGACACTTAACACGAAAAACTAGCCGTGTGACCTTGAGCAAGTCACTTAACCCCAACCTGCCCTCCAAAAAAAAAAAAAAGCAAAAAAAAAAAAAAAAAAAGAAGATTATATAATCATGGGCAGGGGCAGAGTCCTTTCTTGTGAGAAAGAATAAAGACCTTTTCTGACCTTAGATTCAGACTCTGAACTCTTTCATCTCACACACAAGCATTGTGCCAAGTTCTGAAAATACAAACAGAAAAAGTGAGATAGTCCCTGCCCTCATCTCTAGGAGCTTACGTTCTAATTGGGGGAGACAACACAAAAGAAAGCCCCACTGCAAAGTGGATGGAAAGGCCTGGCAGTGCTAAAGAGTGCAGAGGCCAGGCTGTCAGCAAGGAGCAGGGGTCCACAGGCTGCCTCAGCAGGTGAGAGGAAAGTACTTGGGAGCCCCGAGGGCATAAAAGCTGGGCAGATGGTAAAGCCTGGATGACCTTAGGGACATTGTAACTGCCCAGATGGAAAGGCTTGGTGGTCTTCCATTTCACCAGAAGGAACAGAGCTGGTAACTCCTATCTCATCTATCTCATCTAGACATGAGGAGGCAATTGGACCAGATGGGGTCTGTGAGGCCTGGGGACAGGAGAAGGGAAGAGAAAGAAAGAACGATAGGCCTCTGGTGGTGGCAGTGACAGAGTCTTAACCTTTACACATTCTGTGTTTTAGTCAAATGGCATTACAAAGTCAACCATCTCTCCTACTTTTATATATTCACAGGGGATGCTTCCATGATTAGAATATGTTTCTTCCTCATTTCCACCTGCTAAAATTTTCCCTTCCCTTCAAGGATCCATCTCAGGTGCCACCTCCACAAGGAAGTCTTCCTGAAGGCCCCCAGCTAACAGTGCTCCCTTCAATCTCAAACTTTTTAAAAGTACTTGCATTAATCTTTCCTTTGTTCCTATCATATTCTACCTTGCATATATTGTTCTTCATATCCCCCATTATATCCCTGAGATCAAAGGCAATGTTGTTTTTCATTTTTCTAGCCCGGAATAGTTCCTTGAGTATAATGGGTACTTAATAACTATTTGTTTGATTGAATTTGTTAAATAGGGGGCAGACTGTTACCAATGATGACTTACTTGTTTTTAAAAAGTGGCAATTACAACATTATTAAGGATATGCAAGATTAGGAATTGGGGCAGCTAGGTGGTACAGCCAATAGAGTTTCAGGTCTGGAAGTCAAGAAGATTCATCTTCCTGAGTTCAAATCTGGCCTCAGACACTTGCCAGCTGTTACCCTGGATAAGTCACTTAACCCTGTTTGCCTCAGTTTCCTTGTCTCTAAAATGAACTGGAGAATGAAATGGCAAACCATTTCATTATTTTTGCCAAGAAAACCCCACATGGGGTCAAGAAGAGTCAGACACAAATGTAACAACTGAACAATAACAACAAAATGATTAGAAAAGAAAGTCATGTAAAAAGAATAAAACACAACAGATGTACAGCTTGAGTGATACACTGATCCCCATAAGATTGTTTTTAAAGGAAGCAGGGAGAGACATGAATAAAAACTGTGACATACATTGGGGTAGAGAGCAGTTATAGCAAAGGATCCAGTAAAGAGTTAAAGTGACTCAAGTACATCTCAAAAGAGGTGTTTTCTAAAGTGGTATAGAAGAAAGTGTGATGGTGCTGAAATAGGAGAATCTGGGCTGAAATCCCTTTGGATTTCTTGGAAAAGTAATCTAACTTCCCTGGGCCTAAGTTTCCTCAATTCTAAAATAAAGGAACTGGACTAGAAGGCCTCTGAGGTTTCTTTTAGGTCTAGAACTATGATTTTTGTATGAATTTCTGCTACACAATATGTGGGTGCAAAGTGCTAGATTATACCACTGACACCTGTGTGACAGGGGGCAAGACATTTTACCTCAATGGTCTACAATGCTGCGTTTCAAAAATGAAGGGATTGCATGAGATGACCTCCAAGGTCCCTTCTAGCTACACTTCTATGATCCTTCCTACTTTGCCTTACAAGTAGGATTCAGTTTGATTCTCAGATGTCAACTGTGCAAAGTACTAGCCCTCATCTTTAAACAGAAAGGCACAGGATGTGAAGTAAATATAAGTATATATATATATATATACACAAAGTATATATAAAATATAAAAGTATATAAGTATATAAAATATAAATATAAAGTATATAAGTATGTAAAGTATAAGTATATAAAATAAGTATAAGTATATAAAATATAAGTATAAATATTAGGTCCCTCCCCTCCCTCCCTCCCTTCCTTCCTTCCTTCATGATTGCAGTACCTGGCTCACATATTTCCTCTCCTCCCTGACTCCTGCCTTCATGCTAAGGGACTTCAACATACGTAATGACTCTCTCCCTCAAATACTCTAACCACTCAGTTCCTCAACCTACTTACTCACTTCCCATGACCTTCTCCTCTACTTCAACTCAACCACATATGAAGATGGTCATGCTCATGACCCTGTCACCACCCACAAATGTATCACCACTACATTTAAGAATTCCTAAATCCCCTTATCTGATCATAACCTATTGGCTTTTCACCTGTCCCTCTCCCTTCCCTTACAAAACTCGACTTTTCAGAGGCACCATGATATCCAGTCCCTTGATTCTTCAATTCTCTCCCAAGCCATTTACTCTTCACTAGCCACTCTCACTTCTTTCCCTCATCTTGACCTCTTAGTGAACTATTTCAACTCTACACTGCCATCTTTTGAATCCCTACCCCGCTAATCATATCACCGATCATATCCTGCTAAGCCTCAGCCCTGGATCACTCCCACCATTTGGTGCCTTTATAAAAGCAGACAAAAATCACCCAACCATTCTGACTGGGTTTACTACAAAATTGTTATATAACCAGAACTGGGTCCTCCCTGCTGTTTGGCAATCCTCTCTTATTAACTCACTGTGCCACTCTCCACAGTGGCTCTTCTGAACCTTTGGATCCCTCCTCAAACCTCTCATAGCTCCCCCTTCTCCCACTCTCTCAGCTGAAATCCTTATTTCATATTTTACAGGGGAAAAAAAATGACACCATACGCCACTCACTGTAAACTCCCTCTTCTCCCCTCTTCCTCATCTATCACGTAGATGCCTCCTGCCACTCTCTTCTCCTTCATACCTACCTTACATGATGAAGTGGTCTTATTCCTTACCAAGGCTAACCCCTCTACTTGTTCAAGAGATTCCATTCTATCCCATCTCTGCCAACAGATCGTCCCCTCTATTACCTCTACTCTTCCTAGTCTATAATCCCTCCCTGTCTACTGACTCCCCTACTGCCTACAAATATGCCTATGTCTCCCCATCCTTAAAAACCCCTCTCTTAATAATGAATAGCATATTTCTTACCTTCTTAATCAATAAGGGAGAGAAAGAATTTGGAACTGAAAAAATAAAACAAAAATGTAAAATATTCTCACTTTATCCTTCTATCCCTAAGTACCACCCTTTATCTCTTCTGCCCTTTCTAGCTAAACTCCGCGAAAAGGCCATCTACAACAGGTAACTCTACTTCCTCTCCTCTCTCTTCTTGACTCTTTATAATACAGCTTCTGACTTTTTCATTCCACTGAAAACGTACTATGCAAAGTCACCAGTGATCTTAGCTGCCAAATGCAATGTTCTTTTCTTAGCTTTGATTCTTGACTTCTCTGCAGCCTTGACACTACTGATCACCCTCTCCTCCTTGACATTCTCTTCCTTCTAGGTTTTTGGGATATCACTCTCCCACCTGACTGCCTCCTCATCTAGATCATGCCCTCTAACCCACAGGGTTCTGTCCTGAGTCTTTTTCTCTTCTTCCTCTACACTACTTCATTTGGTGAATTCATCAACTCCTATGGGTTTTCACTATCACCATCTCTATGTTCAAATCTACCTATCCTGCCCCCAATCTCTCTGCTGACCTCCAATCTTGTATCTTCAACTGCCTTTCAAACATCTCACACTACACGTGCAGTAGACACTTTAAACTCAACGTGCCCAAAACTGAACTCGTTATTTTTCTTCTTAAACCTTCCCTACCTCCTACCTTTCTTATTACTACAAAGGAGTATATTATCCTCCCAGTGCCTCAGGTTTGAAAGCTAGAAGTCACCCTGGATTCCTCACTATTTTTCACCCCTGACTCTCATATCTAATCTACTGCTAAGGCCTACTGCTTTCACCTTTGCAACATCTAATATATTCCCTTCTCTTCTGACACTGCTACCACACTAAAGCAGGCCTCATCACCTCACACTTGGACTGCTGTCCAAGTAGCCTACTGGTGGGGTCTGCCTGCCTCAAGTCTCTCCACTCTCCAATCCATCCTTATTTAGCCACTAAAGTTACTTTCCTAAAAAACAGGTCCAACCATGCCATGCTCCTACTCAATAAACTCTAGTGTCTCCCTATGGTCTCCAGGAGGAAGTACAAAATGCTCTGTTGCTATTCAAAGCCCTTTGTAATCTAGCACTCTCCTACCTTTCCAGTCTTCTCAAATCCTTACTCTTAGATGCAGTGACAGTGGCCTCCTCGCTGTTCCGCAAATAAGACACTCTATCTCTTTATCTGGACGTTTTCTCTGGCTGTCCCCCGTGTCTGGAATGTTCTCCCTCCTAAATTTCACCTACTGACTTCCCTGGTGTCTTTTAAGTTCTAGCTAAAACTTTTACAGGAGTCTTTCCCAACATCTCTGAACTCTGGGGCCTTCCCTCTGTTACTTATTTCCTATGAATCCTATTTTTATAGCTGGTTTGTAAATACTTGTTTACATGTTGTTAAAGCTCTTCGAGGGCAGGGGTTATCTTTGGTTTCTTTTTGTATCTCCAGCACTTAGTATAGCACATGGACCAACTAATAAATGCCTATTGATTGAATGAATAGCTTTATAGTAGGTTTCATTTTTGTAAATGGACTTTTATATAACCGCTCATAAACACAAAAATGATCTATTATCTTCCAATTACTAAAGGTAAGGCAGACTATGGATTTCCTAAGCGCAAGTTTCAATGCTTTTAAAATGGTAGTTCTATATTCTAGACTTAGAACCAAAATCATTATCCACTACAGAAAAATACCTCCCCAACCCAACTTTCTTGTCAATGATACCACCACTCTCTGAATTATTCAGGCTTGAAATCCTAGTGATGGGTAAGGTAAAGCTAATTTTACCTACTGTATCTACTTAGTCACCAAATCCAACTAATTATTTTTTTTTAATCTCATATTCATCTCATTCTCTCCATGGCATCATGCTAGCTCATGATTTTATTTCTAGATGACTATCACAGATACCTAGAGTCTAGACCCACCCTATTCAACCTATCCTGCATACTGCTGCTAGACTAATGCCCTTTAAACATCACTTTCAATATGCCATTGGTGTCTTTAAAAATCTTCAAGAGCAAACAGTTTTCAAATTAATTAAATTTAAATTTTTGTGTCTAACTCTTAAGGCTCTTCATAAGCTAGCCCTACTGACTCAATTCTATTTCCTAATATTGTTCCCACAAGAAGCTAATGAAGCCTAAGCTCTATCTCCCCTAGGCAAGGGAGTCTCCTGACTTTCAAAGAATATGCCATGTTCAATCCCATCTCCATGCCTTCAACTATTCTACTGTGGCATTTCTTGGCTTCTGGTTTTATACTGTTAATTTGTTTTTCCTCCTTCTAGCCCCCCACCAAGTGTATAAATTCCTTTAAGCTGGGAGCTAATCTTTGGCTTTTCTGCATAGCTACCACAGCACAGGACAATGCTGAACAGATGGTAGTTATTCAAGAAGTAGAATGTAAAGATTTCAGAGTTGGAAGTGAACTTACAGACCTAGTCATAGATCAAAGATTTGGAGTGGAAGAGAAATTAAGGGTTAACTAATCCTTGTCCATTTTTTACAGATGAGGAAACTATGGTCCATAAAGGTGATGTGATGTGTCCAAGATCACTCAAGAAGTGAAAAACTGAGATTCAAGAAAGAACCTGTGACTTCTGTGCTTCCTCCTCTACACCAAAGCCTCTTTTAGCCCAACTCCTCACTTGGCAATGAGGAAACAAGACTGATTAATTGGAGGTTAAAGAAAAAGCCAAAGGAAAGAGCATTAAGAACCCTGGAGAGTCTAAGGACTAGTCCATAATTATGGCTATTCACATAGGCACCAATGACATCTGATGTCACCTTTTGATTACTGCCCCTAAAGGGGACAGGCATTATGACCTGCAATCATACGAGGCCAATTCTTCTTTTCCTATATTATTCTGAGTTACCTGGCTTAAAATTGAGGAATGAAGTAGAAAACGAATAGCTTTATCTGGAAGAAATAAAACCAAGTAAAAGTATATCTAATACATCAACATTTATTTCTGTTTTTAATCCTTAGTCTTGTCCCCCTGTATAGCCTCCAATCACCCATGAAATACAAGTGATGGGGCTCTCCTGGACTCACCACTTAAGTGGAAGGAACATTTATCTACCTTCAAATCATGGGAAACTAATCTCCTTCCCATTCCTGTGATTAGAGGCAAGCTTGATACTAGAGAAAAGGCCAGGATAGAAGCTTTAAAAATAAATAAATAAAACTAGCCGTCTGCTCTAGGAATACAGTGAAGACTGGCATTAATAAGGGAAAGTGATCCACCCAAACAAAGCTGGTCTGAAGGAAGAGCAAATCCCACAAGCTGGCCAGGCATTATTGCCAGGGAGAGAGAACCCTTGTTAAAAATGTATATTTTAATTTTCTGTATTGCAAAAGGTCCCAATTTGCCCAGGGATCTAGCTAAGCTGCCATTTTCTACTACGACAGAGTCTAATCTTTATTTAATGGATTTAGCATCTATCTTCACTAGAGTGGTCTCTGAGGAAGAGGGGAGGGGAGAATGAAGGGGCAGAGAAGAGAGGATAAGCTCCCCCCATCCCCCTTTCATCCATCCGGCACTCATGTTTGTGTTCAAAATTCAATTACCTCCTTATTGATACTTCACAGAGATATTTAAGCTGCAAACATGAAGCCCTGATTTCCCAGGGGGCCGTGCCCCTCTCTATTTCACTGCTCTGCTTCCCCCAGGGTGAATTCCTGAGGCGTCCATATTAATAGGTAATCAGTCACAATTCATTTATTAAACAGCTAGCAAGGTTTATCAGCCTGCCCTGATTAGCCCGAAGAAGCCACTGAATTCCTAATTTATTTATGGAAATTTAAGTGTCTTTTTGAATTCCATTCAGGAGCATCAGGAAAGGCAGCAGCAGCAAGAAAGCTTTCAGGGACAGAACAGGCTTGTTTGCCACTTGAAGGCAAGGAACCAGGGAAATACACTGCTGAGATCCTTCCTCTCCAGCCACTGGATTTAGAGCCACATAATCCCCAGGATTAGTACTCATTGATTGCTTTCTGTTTACATAAAAGAGTTTGAAATGTTGTCATGAGGCAGGTACTACTACTCATTTGAACAAAAATCAATCTCAGGGATGCTATCTTTTGATTGGCAGAAAAGTGGTCCTTAATGGAGTAGAGCTGAGAACCTTAGTGTGTTAAAAGACAATAATTCTTAGTAGAACTAACACCAATGGCATACTGGAACAAGAAGCAAAATTATTTAAACAATTGCTTCTCAAATGAAAGTGTCAGAATAGCGACTGGGTACCATTTTAAATCTTCAGACTGTTATGGACCAGCTTTGCCTTATAATTTCAATGGTTCCATTCGATTAACAATTCACCATGAAGGTCCCAGAAACAGACCATTGCTGATTAAAAGGCCAATACTGATTAAATAAAGGCCCTTGAGGGTAACATTAAAACCCAAGCTAACTACCCCAATAGGCACAATGAGTAAAGAATATGTTTTAAGACACAGGCAGACCATAAAACCTGGAAGCATGATTCTGGCAGTAATTAGAAGTGAACTCTTCTGAGAAAAGAGAAAATATACAACTCATAAAGAACTTAGCCAATATTTCAATGCTATGTGAAGAGCAAAGTCAATTTCTCGCTATAGTTTTGTAGATGATATTCTCGGCCAATTTTTATTTAAAAATCTCAGACTGTCTTTTCTTTGCCAGTCAGTAAGATGCTGGGCCACCTCTTCTCATTAACCAGTGTATGCTGAGAATGTGAACTAACTTTATTATTAGGCTAAGAAAAAACATAATTAGGAAGAGAAGTCTGCTGCTTTAGAAAAAAATAAATCAAATAATGTATTCCCCAAGCCAAATATAAGTAGCTTTAAATAATCGACTGGTTTTGGGATTATTTATGTAACTCCTTCCCTCCATTAGCAAGAACAGAAAAGAATGATTTTATATTATCTAGCTACAAACCTGACATAGAAGCTAATGTTAAGATCTAGAGGGGTAAAAATTTGAACATTAATAAGTTAAGAATCCTGGTAATAATTCCTTTATGAAACACAATGATGTTAGCCTAAGACTGCCCCTGGCCTTGATTTTCAAACATCAACAGATGTTTCTTCTCTAAAAAAGCACTATTTGTTATGAGAGATGGGATGTGGGGGGTGGAGAGAAAATAACCTATGATGACAGAAGAAGATTATCAATACAAACTTTTTTTTAAATCAACTGACCAAAAAAAAAAAAATCAATGGATAAAGTACAGGTCTCCTGGCACCAAAATGCAAGATGCATAAAATGCTAACTACACATAGAATTTTAAACATGTTATCATTCCCTAGTAGAGCTTAATGACCAAAGGTAAAAGATCTGTTACTAAAACAAATAAGTAAATTAATGCCTACAATAGAAGTACAAACACAAACACAAACAAAACACTGGATTTGCTGTTCTTCTACATTAAGAAAATTGGAAAAAGAACATGAAGAGTCTTCTGTGGAGGCTCACTTATTGCTTCTCGGGGGATGCTCTTTGAATCTTTGGGTCAAAGTCCCTTACAAGTAAAATGTCTGCCCTACAAAGTTCTCCAATCCCCAAATAATGGCCCACTGACTATACAGTCAGGGAACCAACCACTCATTTAAACAACAGTTCAGGATAATCCAGAAAGGATTTTTGTTTAAAGAAGTGCTAGTAGGCACGGTGACCACCAGCACCAAAAGTGCTTCAATGTTGAATCCTAAACTGTCTTAGACACATTTAATACAGAAATAGACATCATCAAAATCACAGCAAACCTTGAGAGAGAGGCACCATGGGATGTATTGTGAATCATGTGCTGGACTCTGCAAAATGGATTGTTTTGATTACATTAAATTGAAAAGGCTTTGCACAAACAAAGCCAACACAGCCAAGATTAGAAGGGAAGCAGAAAGCTGGGAAACAATTTTTATAGCCAGTGTCTCTGATAAAGAACTCATTTCTAAAATATATTGAGAACTGAATCAAATTTCTAAGAATAAAAGTAATTTCTCAATTAATAATTGGTCAAAAGATATGAACAAGCAGTTTTCTGAGTAAGAAATTAAAACTATCTACAGTCATATGAAAAAATGTTCTAAATCAGTATTGATTAGATAAATGCAAATCAAAATGACTTTGAAGGACATAACATCTATCAGATTGGCTTACAGGACAAAATAGGAAAACGATAAATGCTGGAGAAGATGTGGGAAAATAGGAACACTAATACATTGTTAGCGGAGCTGTGAACTGATCCTAAGAGATTCTGGAGAGCAATTTGGAACTATACCCAAAGGGCTATAAAAATGTGCATACTCTTTGATCCAGCAATATCATTTCTAGGTGGTGTCCCAAAAAGATCACAAAAATGGAAAAAAGACCCATATGTGCAAAAATATTTATAACAGCTCTTTTTATGGCTTCAAAGAATTGGAAATTCTTGGAATTGCAATTCCAAATTGGAAATGCCTTGGAAATGCCTATCAATTGGGGAATGGCTAAACAAGTTGTGGTATATGAATAGAATGGAATATAATTGTGCTATAAGAAATGATGAGCAGGCAGACTTTAGAAAAACCTGGAAAGATGTACATGCAGTCTGATATATATAAACTGATGCTGAGTGAAGTGAGAAGAACACAGTAACAGCCACACTGTGTGATGACTGACTTTGACAGACTTAGCTTTTTTCAGCAATTCAAGGATCTCCAAAAGACTCATGATGGAAAGTACTGTCCACATCCAGAGAAAGAAATACGGAGTCTGAATGCAGACCAAAGCATACTATTTACTCTCCTCTTCTTTTGTTGTTTTATTTTGTTTCTTCTTTCTTGTTTCTTCTTCTTTCTTTTTCCTCCCATTAGCTCTAATTCTTCTTTACATCATGACTAAGGTAAAAATATGTTTAATGTGACTTTATAAGTAGTCTATATCAGACTGCATGCCGTCTTGGGGAGGCAGGAGAAGAAGGAGAGGAAAAAAATTTAAAACTCAAGATTTTACAGAAGTGAATGTTAAAAACTAAACATTAATTAATTAATTATATGGTTTGTGTTTTTTTTTAGAAAACAACAACAAAAGCAGAACCTGAAACCATGTCTTCCTGACTGTGAAACCAGTTCTATACCTCCAAACTGCCCATCTTACATTAGTTAGCAGATTTCAAATTTGACAAACAAAAGCATGCCAAACTTCATCTTTCAAGCAGTACCTCAAAATCTTTTAAAACAGAGAGGCATCTAAATTTCCCAGGATTATATGCAGTGAGAGATATTTCTGACAATTTACAATTAACTTAAGTATCAAGAAAGCAACAACTTTCAAATTGCCACAAAATACCATACGTTGATTATATAGGAAGTTTTTTTTTTTTCCTCCACACAAATTTAAAAAAACTTCAGGTCGGATATGGCAAATGCAGATTATCCTTCTCTGACTGTAAGAATTCCAGTGAAGAAATCTTATTTCTTAACTCTCCCTAGAGGATCTAACTGAAATAATTATGTAAAAGAAATTATAAATTTGGGGAGGGGAAATTTAATTTCTGTAGCACATTCTGTTAAAAGGCATCTGCCGAAATGCATTCATTCTTTCCCTTCCAGAACAAGAAACTAAGTACAGTAATTAGAAGATACAAAAGCAATGCTGGATCCAATTAAAGTTCTATGCTTTACACTATAGATACTGCAGGTTCTCACTAAAGCAAATGAATTGTTACTGCAGATTCACCCTCCTGTTCAGTTGTTTGAATGCTCCAGGAAATGACTGTGTAAGCTCTAAATTCATCCAATCACTATTATCTAAAGTGGGCTGTTCAGTTCCTGCATCTGCCCAACTCACTCATGAGACAGGCAATCTGCAGACTGGCTCAAGGAACCCAGTTCACTTGTCTGTGGTACATGAGGAAGAGCAGCACTTTATCAAGAGACCTTGGGCATGGTCTAGAGAGAGACACACTATAGGGACTGTTAGCTTGGGGTCTGTGAACTTTTGGGAGTTTGTTTAATAATTTATTTAATAACTGAAACCTGCATTTCAGTATTACTATAGAATTTATTCTACACATTTAAAAACATTATTTGAGAAGTGGTCCACAGGCTTTATCTGACTGCCAAAGGGGTCTCTGACAGGAGAGGAACTCCATTTATAGTCTTTCTTCCCAAAGACCTGCTCTCCCAGGGAAAATGAGTCCAAGAAAACAATCATTGCCACCAGCACCCACCAAAGTCAAAGGGAGGCTAAAAGTAATAGCACATGAATCGGTATAGGAAGACTACAAGAGCTATTAAAATAACATTTAATCATTGAACTTGGCACAGAACTTCTTAAGATGAGGCCCACAAACGGTATTACATAAAATATGACTCACCACTGTGCTCAGTGGTGGGGTAGTATATTGAGCAGGGTTGTTCAGCTCCCTTTATACTACTTCTGGTGACTCTGCCTACATTAGGAGTTCTTAATTTGGAGTTCATGGATAGATTTCAGAGAGTTCATGAACTTCAATGAGAAAATAAAATGCATTTTTATTTTCACTAACCTCTAACAGAAATTTAGCATTTCCTTCAAATATGATTATTTTTTATGTTTAGAAAACAACAAAAGCAGAACCTGAAACCAGGTTCTTTACGTCAATGAAATCACAGGATAGGGAAAACTTTCGTCTTTAGGTGTTCAGTAGTGGCTTTGAGGTTAGAGATAATGCTTTTTTTTCCATAATTAAAGTTATTGGTTTTTTGGGAGCAAAGAGAATTTTCTTTTCAGAACTTCAGAATCCAGACTCATTATTCTGAGAAAGGGTCTATAGGATTTTCCAGACTACCAAAGTTGTTCATAACAACAAATGAATTTCTCTTCCTCTCTTTCTCTCTCTCAGTTCCAAGTTCCCACACAGAGACAGTGCTCTGTAAACCTTGCAGTTTTATGTCTACCTGTGTCTTCTCAACTGAGAAGCTCCCCTCCAATGAAATGCTTCCTCCCAATGGCATTCCCATTAAGTCCACAGTTTAAGAGATAAATTAAATGTTTAAAATAAAGATAAACAAAATTTTTAGAAACAGACTTTTCCTATATTTGAGGAAAAGTACCCGTGAGGGAGTCCAAGAAGAAAAAGGAAAAGCTGAATATGTCTTGGGGCCGAGACTTGGGGGGAGAGGGGAGCAGGAGCTGATTTCTGCACTATCTTTATATGCCTTGTTGCTCTACCTGTCCCAGTACTAGTACTCATTTTTCTTAAGTGGTCACCTCTGTTCACCCACTCTCCCATTCTTCTAGCTCTACGAAGCTTCTCATAGCCTATCCTCCTCCAGTTTCATATTTTTCCATGTGTGTTGTTGAGAGATGGGTCCCTGTTTCATTCCCCCGGACAGGTAAACTAGTGTCTTCTAAAGCTACAAAATTTTGACCCATTTCATCAGGCTAATGACCTATCCTTTCAATTTTATCGGATGACTTTTTTCACAGATAGGCACACTTTGCACTTTGAAAGCACATCTATGTATATGGGAATTTTAAAAAATATCTTTATATTTCCTACAGAAAAAAGACACAATTAAAACTGTATTTTAGCTCACCAGAGAGTAAATTCCTTTCATGTTGACCTGAAATGCCCTTGGAAATCCAGTTTGCTGGGTCACTCTGCTATTCCTAGGAGGGACATCAAAGTTCATGATGAATACAACTACTGAGGCCCAAGATGGCTTTGTGAGCCAAGTTATTATACAAGTAACATGATTCCTCATTTCTATTGTCTGACAAATCATTCTCCAAGTCCACTAATGCATTCATAACTTGATTCTTGGCACTTCTGAAGTAGAAAATTAGCAAAAATCATTCAACTTCAGAAGAACCAGCCAGACAGAACTCTGGACCTTGTCCACCTTCAGCCATTTGTTTTCCCCCCAGCTATCTGGGACACAAGTGTTCCTTATTTAACTGTCTAAAAGCTTAAAAAAAAAACCTAGCAAGATGAAAATTACTGCACTACTGTTCAATTCTGTGCAATTCTGAATTTATGGTGTTAAAAAATAATTTGATTCCAATTTCTTAATTTCTATTTTTAAATAGTTTTGCAGAGCTAAAAATTAACATTTCAGAAAAATCACCTCCTATGAAATAAAAAACTGAATTAAAACAATGAAATCTTGTAATAAGCATTTATATCCATCCGCACCAATTGGGGTAACAAGAACAGAGGCGGACATACATGCAATCAAGGACTACTAAAAATCTATAATGAAGCAACACACACACACACACACACACACACACACACACACACACACACATACACATCTTCCTATGAGTCTGGATTCTGAAGTTCTGAGAAAAAAATTCTCTTTGCTCCCCAAAAACCAATAACCTTAATTATGGAAAAGAAAGCATTATCTCTAACCTCAAAGCCACTACTGAACACCGAAAGACAAAGTTTTCCCCATCCTGTGATTTCATTGATGTAAAGAACTCCTGGTGAAGATACTCCCTCTACCTATGCTAATCAGAATCTTCTCTGCAATTTAAAATTTCATACAGTTGCCCAGGTGACATGGAGTCTGTGACAGACAGGACTTTGCCCAGGTCTTCCAGGTCCTAAGTCCAACTTTCTATTCACTAAATCAGGTTTAGTGTCTTTCCTAAAGATTACTTCTTTAAATATCTACAAATGTCTACAAAAGAGAGAAACAAAAATCACTAACACAGGCCATATTATGAAAGCAAAGCAATTAAAGCACATTTCTAGTCAGGTCTTCATAAGACAGGGCAATCCACAAGTGCCTGACAGCCCTGGGGCTGCCCAGTTCCCAGGAGAGCCATCACATTTCAATTACTACCACTAACATTACTTATTATCAGTCCTGTGTCTGTCCCCAAGGAAGGCAGCTTGTGATGACAATATCCAGCATCTTCTTGTAAAACAATTCATTAGGCAAAGCAGAACAGCTGGGGCAGCCACGTGCAAGTTCTCTGAGTGCCCGCCCCACTGGGACCTCTGGCCTTATTTCCCTTTTGGTGAGGGACGGCCACCACCCCCCTGACAGCTGCAGGGGCCTCTAGGGAGACTTCAGGTTTAATCAGTACTTCCTGCACAGGAGAGGAGCATTTGACTTCCAACATAAACTAACGGCACTCCAGCTTTCAGCAGGTTACACCAGACATCAGATAAGAGGCTTTAGGCCATTTTTGTCTTGTTCTAATGCTCAAGAGTTAATGAGGCAGTAAAGATAGTGTCACAGAAGATAGGTGTAGCTACATTATCCAATAAGTGGACTCATTCCCCGGCAGCCTTACTATGAATAGAGGTGGTAAGGAAGGATGCATTAATATTTATTCTGTTAAGACTACACACACTCACTTATCCATACGATGGGTTATCTTCTGCTATGAGTAAAGCACTGCAAAGAAATTAAGGGAATCCCTTCAAAGCCTAAATAGTGAAATGTTTGTTTTAACCCTTTTAAAAGCAGCATAAACTATCTCCTCTACTAATTCCATCTACTACTAAGAAGCAGGTCTTCAAAAACTGCTTCCAAATGAAGCTATCTGCTTAATTTTACTTTACAATGTTCTTAAGAGCTGTGTTTTAATATGCACATATGATAAAAGAAAGCAAATTTAATTATGAAAGAAAATATGTTTTTCTTTGGCTTAAAAGGCCACCCAAGGCCTCTCATCAGACAGGGCTCTGAGGACCAAAATTAATTTCCTGAATTTACTCTCATCAAAACCAAATAAATAACAAAAGGTTTCACATCAATAATCCATGTATCAAAATATATAAGTATTCATGAATACATTTCAATATATGTATATGAACTATGCATCCAGGCAGCTAGGTGGAACAGCAGAAAGATCTCTGGACCTGGAGTCAAGAAGATCTGGATTCAAATTCTATCTCAGACCCTTACAAATGGTGTGACCCTAGGCAAGTCACTTAACCTCTCAGTACCAGTTTCCTCATTGGCAAAATGGGAATAATCATAGTATCTACCTTCCAGGGTTGTTTTCAGGATCAAATGCATTAACGCATATAAATTGCTCTGTACTGCTATATAAATACTAGCTATTACTATTTAAAAAAAAATGATTCCCTGTGTCAAGCAGATGAGGGGTAGTCTTTAAAAAAAATTTTTTTTTTTTTTTGCTTTTTGGAGGGGGAGAGGGCAGGGCAATTTGGGTTAAGTAACTTGCTCAAGGTCACACAGCTAGTAAGTGTTAAGTGTCTGATGCCAAATTTGAACTCAGGTCCTCCTAGACTCCAGGGCTGGTGCTCTATTCACTGTGCCACTGAGCCGCCCCTAAACATGAATTGTATTACAGATGATTTTAACAGACTTTAATACTTCTAGGATTTGTGATTACTTTCTCCACCAACACTGATAAGAACTTAGTAGATGTAGTGAAAGATACAGCACCCTGTGAGGAGACTCCAAGTTTGCCTAAGTTGATTCTGAGGTCAATCAATCCATCATTTATTACCTATTTTTTATGTGTTAGAAATTCTGTAAAGTCCTGGGAATACAAAAATAAAATAAAAACAGCACCTACCTTCAAGAAGTGTATTTGGTAATGGGGGAGAGCTTGTGCCTATAATCTATATACAAGATAGAGTAAATGGAGTAAATGGAAGGCAGTTTTAGAGAACAAGGAACTAGCAACCGGCTGGGAGAAGGGGGAAGCCAGGTGGAGGCAAGGAGGGAGAACGGGGAAACCAAGTGGAGTTAGAAGGGAGAACGGGGAAGGCAGGGGAAGTGAGGAGGGAGAACGGGAAGCCAGGTGGAGGTGAGGAGGGAGAACGGGGAAGCCAAGTGGAGGTGAGGAGGGAGAACAGGGAAGCCAGTCAATAGAGAGGCAAAGTGAGGGGAAATGGAGCCTCAGTGTGAAGGAGGACAAGGAAGCCAGTGTGGCTGGACCACAAGGTAAAGAAGTTAGTGATAAGCAAGTACATTAGGGTGCCAAGCAGTAGACAGCTTGTGGCAGGCTTTTTTATTTTAAGGGGGAAAAAAGTTTTATTAATAATTTTTGTTTTTCATGTCACCAAAATTTCTCTCAGTATCCTGCCGCTTCCCAGAGAGTCGTTCATTTCATGTAATAAATAATTTAAAAGAAAAAAATAGGAAGAGGAAAAAAATCAGCAAAACCAATTTTTTTAAGAAAATATGAAAATGTATGTATTTTTCTTTATCTATGGAATCATCTCTGCAAAGGAATGGGATAAAAGTATCTTCTCATAGTCCTTTGGAGTCATGGCTGCTCTTTGCAATTTTGTAACGTTTACTTTAAATCGTTTTGTAATTGTTCATGCTATTTATTTATTTGGTTGTAGTAATTGGGCATATTGTTTTCTCGGCTGTTTACTTCATTCTGCATCAGGTCATACAATTCGCTCCATGCTTCTTTGTATTCATCATAACACTGCTTCTTACAGGAAAGTAATATTCACATACCACATGGATTTTGTGTTATTAATTCATAACCATCATAAATTTAGCATTTGTGTAACACCACGTATTATGCTTGCACCATGCAAAATGGATGTACCATGCTTTGTTTAACCCCTCTCCAATCACTGGATGTGTTTTGTTTCCCATTCTTCACCATCCTAAAATGTGTTGCTATAATTATTTTGGTGTATATAAAGGCGCTTTCTTCTAGGCAATTAAGATTACAAATTGCAGAGAAGGTGATGGTCTGCATTGGTAGAGAGTTTCCTCTGAGAGTTCCAAGGCAATCACAGGTCCATTTCCTATCCCTGTACTACTTGTAACAATATTGGGAATCCTTAAAGCAGGTCACAAAATTACTGTGATTCTTTGAGTCAGATTTAGCATTTCATCTGTGTGGATGGATATTCCCTTTACAAATGTAGGTAATAATCTCTCCTTCCATATCATGTTATCCTGTATAATTTTGAGCTCTACTAAACATTTTTACCACCCAGCCTAAGCTAGCTCTTCAATTCTGCTGAGAAATTCTTTTATTCATCTATTGTTGGCCCCTATCTAATTTAATTTTCCATATTGGCCATTTCAAACCTCTTCCACTCTCCTCAGTACTCAACTCCGACTGACCCTTTTCATTCTTCTTATTTTTACATATTTTTATTTTTGATAGGATTCTGCCAAACATCAATGTTTCATTATACAAAATAATAATAGAAAAAGATTATATATGAAATTAAACTCCTAGCAAATAGTCAGGGGGAGGAGGTTTGGGCATCAGTATGACTATTCACCCATTCATTCTCTCTTACAGTTCCTCCACTATATAAAAAGCCTTCCCTTGTAACATATAAGTGGAGTCAAACAAAACAAACTGATGCATTGGACATTTCTGAAAATATATGCTTCATTCTGTACCTCTAATCTATCACATACGTCTCTGTCAAGAAGTGGGAAGCATGCTTCAACATTAGTCTTGGGGGGTCATAACTGGTCATTGCATTGATCAGAAAAAACTCTTAAGTCTTTCAAAGTTATTGTCTTTTATTATTTGGAGCTTTTTTTCTTACAGCTGTTGCTAGACTGCATTTCTTTTGAAAACGATCAATTCACCTACTTTGACCAGTTTCTGTTTATTTTTATTTATTCTGTACATTCTCAGACAGCATGAGAGTCAATGGAAAGAATACTGACCTGGGTTCAAATGCTATTTCTGCCATTTACTGTTTGTGTTACCTTTGAAAAGACACCTAATCTCCCTGGGATTCAATTTTCTCATGTTTAAAACAAGGGATGGCCTCTAAGGTTCCTTCTAGCTCTAAATCCATGATACTATGATATGTGCATGTTGCTTCCCCTAAAAGAAAGTACCATGACTGAGAGAGCACAGATTCTTTCATTTTTTTTGTCTCTCCATTCCCAGCACAGTGCCTAGCACATAGTAGATGCTTATGGTTGGAACAAGACTCAAATCACACAAGCTGGGGTGGTTTCCTTTTAAGGAAGACGTCTTCACTGGTTGACTTAGAGAACTAGAGGTATAAAAAGCCTAGAATGTGCGTCTGCGTGCCTGAGGTTTGGCAGAGTTCCCAGTGCTCTGTGCACTTCTACCCTGGTAAATGTGAAAGCTGAGAACAGTGTCAGTTTTTAGTAATTATATTCTTTTAATATTTTACTAAAAGTTCAATCATTTTTACTTAATTTTATGGTCTAAAAGTGTTTCACTGTATTCCAATCAGGACTTCTATGAGTTAAGCTGAGCCCAGAATAGGGCTTTAATAAAAAATGCTTATAGACTGACTGATCACTTTCATTCTTTGCCAGATGGCCTTGCTCCATCTTAGAAAGTCATCTAACACAACCTCACTCACAACCACCCTTCTGTCTTATAAGGTATCCATGTGAGTCTTTAGCCCATTCTGAGGTTAACTTCTCTACTAATATTCTTGATCTCGTCATCTCCTGAACTTCTAGAACCTTTTTCCTTTATCATCTCTTTTGCTTCTTCAATCTCTCACTCTCCAATTGCTCCTTTCCCTCTCACTATTTTAAACATGCTTGCATCACCTCAATCATTAAAAAAAATTCTTAACTCAGTTATAGTTGACTACCTATAGCATAGTTCTGATTATATCACTCCCTCACTCAAAAACCCTACTACGAAGTAAATAATGTTCACATTCTTTAGTCCGGCATTCAAAAACCTAAATAATCACACGTCAACTTGCCTTTTCAGCCTTTAATTTTCCACTACTCTCACACTCCTATTTTAGACCACAGACAACCCCCATAATTAGCTCTCTGACTATAGCACCAGGACTAAGTTTGTGGGAAAGTATGGCTTCCATAAATATCTAGTCCCATGTATGACTGACCTTTACAACACTGATTATAAATTCTGTCATGCTCTCAATATACTGGTACTGGAAGGAGGGTAAGAAGAATGTAGGTCACATGCTTCTTGCTTTCCATCACTATTTCTAGACTCTCCCTCTGTTGCCATCACTTAGCAATGTTGTCAAATGTTGCATTCTAAATAATATATATATATATGCATATGTACATATACTTGTGTGATGTCATACACCTGTATGCATGTACATTCTCTGTGCCTATATACACAGAGAATTAGTCCCATCATAACCTGCAGTGTGAAGGTGTGGATAGGTCAAGGTTTGGAGTTAGGAAGACATGATTTATATATTTACTAGCTCTGAAACTCTGGGTAAATCAAGCAATTTCTATGTAGTTCACAAAATTTTATAATACTTGAGTACCAAGTCATAGGCTAAAAATTTACACAACTGAAGGGAGTTCCCATACCCGGATTTCCTAACGCTGCAAAAACACTTCTGAATATGCATGTGTTTCTATTATAAAAGTATTTATTAGACACCTATGTAAAATATACTGCTATGCTAAACGCTATACCAGGGAAGATGAACAGTCATGAATGCTGTGCCTTTAGGACACTATGATCTAAAATATATACAACATGCCTACAAAGAAAAAGGAACAAATAAAGCAGTATCTATACAACAGTATAGATACAGAGTGACATAAAATTTGTATCAGTCAGTCAATAAACATTTATTAAGCATCATGTGCCATGTACACTGGGGATAAGGTACACTAAGTACTGGGGATACAATAGGAGGAATAAGACATTCTCTGCTCTCAAGGAGCTCACGATCTAATATGGAAGACAATAAGCAAATCTGTACAAATAAATAAGCTATATACACAGAATAAAGAAGAAATAAATAACAGAGAGAAGGCACTAGAATTAAGAGGGATGTTAGGAAAGGCTTTCAGTAGAAGATGGGATTTTAATTTGGACTGCCTGGGAAGGTAGCAGGTGGAGATGAGGAGGGAGAATGTTCCAGGATAAGAAACAGCCAGAGATAATTCCCAGAGACAAGAGATAGAGTGTCTTGTTGCAGAACAGTGAGGGGGCCAGTGTCACCAGATCAAAGAGGACATGGCAAGGAATCAAGTATAAGAACACCAGAAAGGTAGGAGGGGGCTACAGTATAAAGAGCTTTAAATGTGAAACAGGATTTTGTATTTGATCCTGGAGGCAATAGGGAGCCACTGAAGTTTAATAACTGGGGAGAGGGGGGGAAGGGGGAATATACCTACACTTTAAGAAAATTACTTTAGTGAGGCACTGGGGTATGGAGATCCATCTTGCCCTACTACAAAATTAGTCGAGGGATGGATCCTATACAGGAGAGAGCAGACTGGGGGAGGGGGTATTCAGTGGGATCACTGTTTTGGGGAGGGGGGAGGGGAAAGATGGGGAGAAATTTTGTTACTCAAAACTTTGTGGAAATGAATGTTGTAAACTAAAAATCAACATAAATAAATTTAAAAAAGAAAAAGAAAATCACTTTAGTGGCTAACTAGGGTATGGACTGGAGTAGGGAGAGACTTGAGGCCAGCAGACCCACCAAGAGATTACTGCAGTAATGCAGGTGTGAAGTGATGAAGGCCTGTACCAGAGGGATGGCACTGTCAGAGAAGAGTAGAGGGTGTATTTGAGAAACATTGTAAAAGTAAAATTGACAGTCCTTGGCAACAGACTGGATATAAGGGGATGAGAGACAGTGAGGAGTTGAAGATAATAACAAAGGTTTCAAATCTGAGGGACTGGGAGAATGACATTGTCTTCTACAATATGAGGGAAAGCAGGAGGTGGGGAAGGTCTGAGTGAAAAGATAATGATTTCAGTTTTGAACATACTGAGTTTAAGATGTCTAAAGGACATGCAAAGGTGGTTGGAGATGTGAGATTGGAGGTCAGCACAGGGGTTGCGGCAGGATAGGTAGTTTTGAGAATCATCAATAAAGAAATGATAATAATTTGATGCATGGGAACTGATGACATTACCTAATAAATTATTATTGAAGGAGAATAGAAGAGGGCTCAGGACAGAACCTTACTGTTTAAGGCTGAATGTCATCAGGAGAGTAAAGTAATATTAATAAATGAATTAAGGCACAGGTAAGATAGAACGAGAGGATAAGATAGCATGAAAAGATGAAGGGAAGATAGGAAGACAAAGGAGAAAGATGGTATATATAAAAATGGCTATAAGGGTTAGTTTGTCATGAAAAGGTGCTTTTAGGTACGCTGAATTCTGTTTTATGTATTGATGCTGGTGGAGAGACAACAGATAGTGTCTTGCTGCATATTCTGAGGTGAAAAATTTAGCCTAATTGCACAGAGAAGAAAGAATCATACTTCTAGCCACCACATCAAACTCACCATGTTCTAAATCAAACCTATCCCCTCCCGCTCTCTCTCATCAAAGGATTTTTCCCTTTTCCACACCTTTCTCTGTCAATCTTCCCAGTCACCATGGTACAAAACCTTGGAGTCCTACTTCACTCTTTCCTCTTTCATGGCCTCTATCCAAGCAGCTACCATAGCTTATTAAGTCTTCCTTTCTTCTTCATTTTTACTGTCTTAATTCAAGGCCCCCTAAATAGATGACTAGAACAGGAGGCCTAACTAGCCTCTCTGACTACAGTTTTTCTATCCTCTAATCCATCTTTTGGAATAAACACAAATATCAGATTCAATTTTTCTTAAACATTACTTTCATCATGTCACTTGTAAGATCAAAAAACCATCAGTGTCAACTGTTCTGCTTGGTTATTCCATCTTCTCCATAAGCTTCTTGAGGCCAGAAATTGTATCATTTCATTTTTATATCTCCAGGACTTGCGAAGCAGCACTGCCTACTGGACAGAGTCAAGAGGGCCTGGGTTTAAGTCCCTGACAAGTACTAGTTCTATGTTCTAGACCTAGAAAAGTCATTTAACCTTTCAGTGCTACCAGCAATTCACTAAGATTATAAATTGCAAAATAACTGCCAATATGCATTGGTAGAGGGAATTCCTATTATCAACAAAATTTCAGGTCCATTCCAAAGAAGGATTTTATTATCATTTATAATTTTCTCATAACCTAACTTGCCTTCCATATAATGTTTATTGTCTTTCATACACAACAGGAGGAACTAAAAAGAAATTAGAATTCGTTTATTTCCATTTGACACCCAAAACATTTTTCATATATCTAATAATTCAAGGTTAGCAGCAATTAAAAAAAAATAACAGAAGATGCTACTATCCATGTTTACCAGGAGCAAAAATTGTCATTTAAAAGCTCTTTGGAACTAAGTTTCATTTCTATGCATATAAATATTACAATCACTCATTTCCACCTACTATGCTTCCTTGATGCTTTGAGAGGCTATGTTCCAAGTGAACAATTACCAGGCCCATACCTGAACTGAGAGAGGAAATATACTATTTCCTTCATTTCTCAACCAAGGAAAACCTTGAAGCTGTTCCTCTCAGGACCTACAGGCGACAAAAGTCACAAGTTCTCTACTTGTGACTAACTATTGCTCAGAGTTCACTTTTTTATAGTGAACTTTTCTGTCTTTGGGGGAAAAAAAAGGTAGAATAACTAGACCAGACCAAACCAGTGAAAAGCAAGTGAGGAGAAAGAAGAGAAGACAGAGGAACAAGCTAAATGAGCCCCTGAAGCCTAAGGAAAGTCTTTGAGGTCAAATAGGCATTCTTAAGCTTTTTTTGGGTGTCATGGACCCTTTTATCAGTCTGATAAAGCCTGTGGCCCAATTCCTAGAATCTTGTTTTTCAATGCATAATAATACAAAAGAGCTGGGCTTACAAAGGAAACACTGAATACACTGAATACAGTGGGGTTTTTTCTTTTAAGTTCACAGACCCTAAGTTAAGAAGCTCGAATTCAAGATCTTGTTTACTATCAACCTACAAGCATTTTTGGAGTGCATTTTACATGCTGGGCAGTGTGATAGGCCCTGGTGATCCAAAAACAAAAAAAGGGGAAAAATTTATGCCTAAGGAGGTAGCATCAAATTATATGTGTACACATATAAGTCAATAAAAATAAAGAAAAACTAAATGCAAGATAACTGTTGGGGGCAGGGGTCAGGAGGCCCAAGCAGCTAAGGGGACTAGAAAAGTTATGTTACGGGTGGCAAGTGAAATGAGCTAACCCTTCCGACCTTTCCAGTTTTCTTACACGTTACTACTTTGCTTACACCACTACTGGCCTACCTGGTGTTCTGCATACATGATGCTCCATCTCCCATCTCAGTGTTGTTATACTGTTATGTTCCCCATGCCTGGTTGGAATTCCTGTCTCTTCCTCCTGAAATCTTTGGCTGCCCTCAAGATGTCAGCTCGGTTCTACCTACTGTCTCCTTCCTGATTCTCTGGCTGCTAGTGCACTCCCTCTCAAAGCTATCTTGTCTTTGTATTTATGCTGTATATACTTAAATATACGTACATGTTTTCTCCTCGTCTTTGTATCCCTCATGCTCACTTTAGAGTAAGATCTTAATAAATGTTGTATTACTATATTTAAAAGGATGGCTTGATGGATAAAGGATTATTAAGTGATATATTCAAAAATATGTGTGATATAAAAACAAAGGCTATCAGTCAAAAAAATTTTTAATTTCTCTCCTTAGCTATACTCATGAAAGGTACCTAACCACCTTCTCTTCTAATTTGTTTTTTTTTTTCTATTTTAATTTTTGCGTTTTGGAGGGGGAAGGCAGGGCAACTGTAGTTAAGTGACTTGTCCAACGTCACACGGCTAGTAAAGTGTTAAGTGTCAGAGGCTGGATTTGAACTCAGGTCCTCCTGACTCCAGGGCCATGCTCTATTCATTGCGCCACCTAGCCGCCCCTCTTCTAATTTTTTTTTAATGTAGAACAGCTGATGTTGAGGTCATCCAGTTGTTTTTAACTTACTGTGTGTGGTATGTGGTACATACCACTGGTATAATCCTAATTTCTGCCAAATGGTTTTCAAGTTTTTTCAGTCAAAAAAGGGAATCCTTATCCCAGGAATTTATATTTTAGGGTTTGTGCAGGATTTAATTGTTTCCAAAATTCTTGCAAGAACTTTAAAAGCCAAAAAGAGAAGTTTATAGTTGGTCCACAGGTAAAAGGAAGCCACTGGAGTTTATCAAGTACAGGAGTGACATGATCAGGCTTACGCTTTAGGAAAATCAGCTTGGCAGCTGAGTGGAGGATGAATTGGTGAAGCAGAGACTCTAGGGGAGAACAAATCCAGGCAAGAGGTTATGAGGACCTGAACTAGGGTGGTAGCTGTTCGAGTGAAGAAAAGAGGACTTAGAAGAGATGTGATAGCTCACCAATCAACATTATTTGGCAATAGACTGGATAGCTGGGATGAAGCAGAGTACGGGGCTGTGAATGACACTGAGGTTGTGAACTTGGGTAACTAGGGGGATGGTGGTGTCCTCAACAGTAATAGTGAAGGTTAGAAGAGTCAGGTTTGGGAGAAAAATAAGTTTTGCATGTTGTTTCACATGTCTATGGAATATACAAATCTGGAAGTCAACTTCACTGGGAAAATAACTGAACCCATTAAAGCTGAAGTGGTCACAAAATAAGAAGTATAGAGAGAAAAGAGAAGCAAGCCCAGGCAGTGGTCAGGACATGGATGGTAATTTAGCAAAAGAGAACCAGGAATTACAAAAATCCAGAGAGGAGAGGTTATCCAGAAGGCAAAGGTGGTCAAGAGTGTTAAATACAAATATGAGGACTGAGAAAAGGTCATCAGATTTGGCATTTATAAGATCACCAGAAACATTGAAGAGAGCAGTTTCAGTTGAGTGAGGAGGTCAAGAAGCCAGGCTACAGAGAAGTAGGAGCAGAGGAAGTAAATGCACTGAGAAGAAATGGCTTTCTCAAGTAGCTTGGCTATGAAATGAAGGAAAATTATAGAATTACAGTTAGTGGGGGAAGGGGTATAATAATAATTTTTAAAGATGGGAGAGCATTTAAAAAAAAAAGCAGGCCAGCAGTATCAACATGCTAATCACGTCTAAAAGTCTTCCACACCCCTAGTCAGAGAGAGAATTCTTAGAGAGATAAAGATCATTTGTTAAGTACTTACTATGTGCCAGCACCAAACTAAATATACAAAAATAAGCAAGTATGGTAGCTCTCAAGAAGTGGATACTCTAAATAAAGGGGAGTTAGAAGAAGAGGTAAGGAGGGAAGAGGATCTTCATGCAATGGCATGATTTGTAGCTAGAGGGCAGGAAGAGTTCATTCCATTGGTTATAATCCTTCTTTACAACTTGACTAATGTTTAATGTGAAGGTATTTGTAGAACCTATATTGGATTGCATGCTGCCATGGGGGAGGGGAGGGGAAAGAGGGAGGGAGGAGAAAATTTGGAACTCAAAAGCTTGTTTAACTGAATGTTGTAAACTAAAAGTTAACTAAGCAATTAATTTTTAAAGAAGATAAGAGGACAGGAAGAAAGATGAAAACCTGATTCTGGACAAGTTAAGAAGAAAAACCACCCTTCGTTTTTTTGGTAGGAAGGAGGGTGGGGTTGACAGCTGGATTAGAGATGGGCATGGTTTGGAGGCCATGGCCTGGAAGTAGGATATAGACCTACTCTGGTTCCAGGCAATATAAAAGACCCAAGTTCACCTATCAGCCGCCCAGGGTCATTACAAGGGTAGAGTGCAAAATAAGGTCCTATGGGGAGGAAGTGAGAATGAGAGCTGCAGCTGAGATGGTAGAGACTGGATTCTTATTTATTTTCAAAAATGACTAGTTTTTATTGATATGTTTTGTTTTTACATTACATTAATTTCCAAATATGTCCTCCTTTTCCCCAACCAGCAAACCATACTCTGTAGGAAATTTAAAAAAAAAAAAAAAAAAAGCTGGGGTAGCCAGGTCACACAGTTAATAGAGCACTGGCCCTGGAGTCAGGAGGACCTGAGCTCAAATCCGGCCTCAGACACTTGATACTTACTAGCCGTGTGACCTTGGGAAAGTCACTTAACCCTAACTGCCCTGCCCTCCGCACCTCAAAAAAATAAAAAAGGTAGTTCACAAAAAACTAACAAATACATCAACTGAGTCTGACAGTATTCTATACCCACAGTTCCAGGGAGAAAATTCTTAGCCAAACAAGAGACAGAAGAGATTTTTTAAAATAGACAATAAGAACAGCATTAAAGAGAAACATTTGAGAAGGAATTTTTTTTTAACATTCTCAATAAAAGTCTGATAAAATATACAAGGAATTTATAAGACATCAGAAGTCTTTCTCCCCATAGATAAGTGGTGAAAGGATGTGAATGATTTTGGGAAACAAACTGCAAACTGTAAGGGCCCACATAAAAATATTCCCCAAATCAGTAATTAGCAAGAAAATGCAAATTAATATACCTCTAAGGCTTCACTGCATTCCACTCACACTGGCAAAGATGACAAAAACAGTGAAAACCAGTAAGTGGCAAGATTATGAGACAAAAAGATAATACTAATGCCTTGTTAATAATGTGGAATGAACCAAGGGTTTTGGATTTCGAATTATAATTATGCAAGAGAAAGGACCAAACTGTCCACACCCTCTGACCCAATGATTCCTCTACTGAACAAATATAGCACAAGGAAGGGAAAGACAGAAACAAAGCCCCAATATATACAAGAATATTCGAAGCAATACATTGTATGGTAGCAAAAAGAGTGAAACAAAGTGGATGCCCATTAACTGGGGAACGGCTAAAAGAATTATTAAGTGTAGTAACAAATTATAACTATGAATAATTCTGAGAAAAATGGAAAGATAGAAGTTAACTGATAAAGAACAAAATAAGGAGAACTAGGAGAACAATGTAAATGAAAAGATAAGTAAAAGGAAGTAGAATTCTGTATCATGGATAACCAATGAAGATGCAAGAGAAAAGATAGTTGAACTTATCTTTCTCTTCCTCCCTCTCAGTAGAAAGGCAGGGAGGTTACTATTAGGAGAGAATATTGTACAAATTGTTCGTCAATCAAATGTTTCTGCTTATAGTTTTTCTGTCACCAGGCAGGATTCAGTCTTTGGCAGGGGAGAGGACTTGCTATAGAGACAAAATTTATCAATAAAATATATTTTAAAAAAAGATTTAACAGTATTTTAAAGCTAATCATAAGTAAATATCCCTTCAACTCCTAAATATCATCAACATTAATTTGTTTAAACATTTGAAATTGCTATTAATTATTTCACTGGTCAGAAAAATGAATAAATGGAAAGACATTTATTAAGTGCTTACTACAAGCAAAGCACCATACAGTGAGGATGCAAACAAAAGTTCACATTCTTGTACTCTTTCATTTAAAAAAAAAGGTGGTGCTTTTCTAAAAGGAGACTTCTTTCTCTACAAGTTCAATACTTAGATGGGAAAAATTAGATCAAAACTCCAGATGTACTTCAGTTTCAAGCCTGACTACCCATGGATTAAATTCTCAGCTTGACTGACTAGGAATCATGGGTGAGGAGGAGACTAGTAAAACTGGCCTACTTTAAGATGGTAACATAGGACTGCGTCAAGCTTTTTGGTCCATTTGGTCCATCAGACCCTTAATACAAATTTACAAACAGATTATTTAGCATTCACATGACTTTTTAGCTTTAGTTTTCCAAATGACACTTCCATTACACATTAAAGAAAGGTTTGGCTAAATTAAATCCCTGGTTCTATCTATCTTGACAGCTGATAGTGGCAGAAACAGAAGCAAATGGACATAAACTGTTTTATTTCCAAATAGGAAACCTCCCCCTCCCTGATCAGAATATTGTCATTTCCTACCATACAACTACTTCCTTGGAGATTCTTGTAATAAACTTTTCATCCTGAGTGATCAGAAGGTACGTTTCTCTGGTAAGTGATACAGAAAATAGAATATAGAATGTAGAAAATATAGAAAGCAGACACCTTGCAAATACAAACTTTCTATTGTTGTTTTTTTTTTTTTTTTTGCTTTTTTGGAGGGCAGTTGGGGTTAAGTGACTTGCCCAAGGTCACACAGCTAGTTTTTTGTGTTAAGTGTCTGAGGCCGGATTTGAACTCAGGTACTCCTGACTCCAGGGCCGGTGCTCTATTCACTGCGCCACCTAGCCGCCCCCCAAACTTTCTATTGTTTAGGATGAAATCAAAGGGATAAAGTTTCAACACATAAAGATTCTAGAAAATTTCAAATGTACAAATAAAAATGAAGTCTTTCATTAAAATGGTTGCCACCAGAATTTTTACCTAGAAGAGTTACTAAAAGTATACTGAGGACAAATAGCAGGTTTATCAGTAATATTTATAAAAACAAAACTAGTGGATAGTTATTTATTTTTTCATCTGACATAGTAAGATATGTTTTGGAAGCTAGTACTATGTGTGACTAAAGTATTATTTTAACCACTGCCAATATCATACTCCAATTCCTCTTTGTGGTATAGAAATAAACCTCAGTTTTCAAAGACTCTGACAAGTCTTAACCTAACTGAAAAGTTTTCCATTAAGTAACACTGTTACCTAGGAAAAGGTGAAATGGCTTATCCTTTTTCTGACCACAACTAATAATGAAACCATTTACTAAGGTAACAACAACTTTTATTAGTGCAAGGAGGCCCTACCACCACTACAGTTTCCAACCTGGGTAGTCTGGGAAGATGGTGGTATTCTTAAGAGTTGGAAAGAGTTGAGAATTGGGGGTAGAAAAATAATGAGTGCTTTGTACTCATTGAGTTCAAGATGTCTGTCACAGGACATCAAGTTCAAGATGTCCAACAGGCACTTGGAGATGACAGGCTGGAGGTCAGCAGAAAATTAGGATTGTAAAAACTGACTGTAGAATCATCAACATAGAGATGATAACTGAACCCATGAAAGTTGCTGATAAGGTGATCACCAAGTGAGAGAGTATAGAGAAAAAAAAGGAGAGGGCCCAGGATAGAGCCTTTGAAGACACCTACAAGATATATATTAATAACATAGTATAGCTCTTTTAGATTTATAAAACACTTTCCTTATAACAACCCTGAAGCAGGTATCACAAGTATTACTGAATAAAAAATTAAGGCTCAGAGTTTAAGTAATATAACTATGGTCACACAGTTATTAAGTATCAAGAGCCAGTATTCAGGAAGCTGCCACCAATGGGTTATTTTTTTCCACTATACCAGTAATTCTAAGCTAAAAATAAAACTAAGGAATTGGCAAAAGGAGAGAGCATACATCCTTGAAATCTACAGATAATTACAAAAATTTAATTTAGTCACAGCTCTTTTACCACCACACTTTTCACTACCGTTACAGAGAATTCAAGTAGTCAAAGTCCTTTAATCTTCTCTGTCCACTCACTGGTAGAGGTGCTAATGATCAGTAAATGTACAAAAGGCCAGAAAAGGAAGCAAAGGGATGATGAGTCTTCAAATAATCAAAAGTTGATGAGTTTGAGATTTACAGTGCTTCTTGTATTCAATTCAGCAAACATTTATTTATATCTTGCAACATTTATATATCTTGCAAGACACTTTGTTAAGTGCAAGAGGAAATATAAGGTTAAGGTAAGCCACAATTCATCCCCTCATGGAGCTGACACTCTAGTAAGAGGATACAGCATACACACAATTTTTAACACAAAATGACACATGATAAACGCACAAGAGGTACAAAACAGTTCTATGTGATGTAGGGGTGGGAGGGCGGTTTGAGGGAAAGAAGAATGAGAAGAGACTTGATAAAAGAGAGCAATAGAATATAACTTTGAAGGATGGATAGGAATTTAAAGGCAGAAGGAGACTGCGGTTATTACAAGAATTAGGAATACTATGAGTAAAGGTATGAAGGTAGGGAAACACAAGGCATGAATGGAAATGGATTAGATTGGGTAAAACATAACATACGTAAAAAGGCGTAATATAAGAAAGGTGGGATGGCAATAGACTGCCTTTAAATGCAAAACTAAAGTTCTTATATATTTAATGTCTATAATTATTATTCTTACTGTATTTAACAAATATTCTAATCACATAATTATTATAATAACTGTTAATAACTTATTTAAACAGTACTTTAAGAATTACAAAGTGTTTTATTTACAATAATTTTGTGAATGTTTCTAACAATAACTGCAAGCATGTGATGTAAAATAGTGAACTACTAAAGATTTTAGAGCTGTGCCGTGGAGTTGTGACATGATGAGTCTCTGCATAAAGAGGATAAAACTGAAGGATAGGGAGGGACAAGAAACCAGAAGATCTGTTAGAAAGTGGTTATGACAATGCCAGTATTTAATAATGAAGGCCTGTGCAAGAGATATGGTAATAGCAATGAGAAAGTTTGTGGGCGGGGTTTTGTAAATGACTGGGTATTAAAAGTGAAAGAGAAGAAAAAGTCATAAGAAAACACTAACCTTTTCAAACACAGGAGACTAGGTAAATAGTGTCAAAGACAGAAATAGTGAAGTTGGGGAGCAGAATGTTCCAATGGAAAAACATTAGGTTCAGTGTTGAATGTTGATGCGACATCCAGATTTTGGTGGAGATGTGGGTCAGATGCCCAGCAGAGTAGTCAGGGCCAGAGAAACAGAATTAGGAATCATTAGCCTATAGGTAACTTATGAAATTACAGTAGTGAACAACATTGCCAAGGGAAAGTAAAGAGAGTCAAGGACAGAAACTTGGGGAACATTCATTTTAGGAGGAATCACTATAGTTCATCTGAAGGGAAGTCAGTATAGGAGACCAAAGAAAGAGCAAGCATTAGAATTAGTAAAGTACAATGTCTTAAAACCTAGACCACTGAAAAATCATTTTAATAACTGAGAATGCTATCCTTTTCTTCTACCAAAAATCACATAAATACACATTTTCTTGCAAGAAGAAAAACATTCATAATTAGAATTTAAGATGCGGCACATTTGGCATTCATAGCTTTCATCAAACCTTAAGACACATGCCATTCTGGAGAATGACTGAGTTCTCTGGCTGCATATGGAAGAAGTCAAGAAGATAAAATAATACTGGCCAACATGATCCAAGTCTGATTATTTACAAGGGTAGAACAGAGAAGAAAACAGTCGTGTACTTGGAAATAAAACAGCTTTTACAAGTATGTCAATAATAACAGTGGCGCTTCCATTTAGGAGGTTATGAACATAGACTGAACTTATTATTTTTCCCCCCAAAACTTGGCTATTCTAGCCAGTCATTCATCCAGAAAAAAACAAGAGGCCAAGGTCCAGTCTCAATTTCCGTCCCAACCATTCCAACCTAATCTCCTGGAAAGTTAATGCAAATAAAAGCAAGCTTCCCATTGCTACTGGTAGTGAAGCCTGTTCCTTTCCCAAGAGAGGCCTGTAAAACAGGACAGTCACTGACAGCAGTACAATTACTGACACAGATACAGACTTTATGGACATGTTTATCTCCGCTGTAAATCCACACTCTCTCTCCACTCCGATTCACGAGTCATAAAGAAATTGCAGATAATGAAAAAGTTGGGGAAATTTACAGCATGTCGGAAACCTCAGACAGCCAGAAGAAATTAAAGAGCTGACTAGGGATAAATCACACAGGTACAATTAAAACTTCCCCTATACCTTCTTCATTTCCAAACTGAGGCACAATCCAATGGAGCTGATGAAAAGTTGAGGTCATGACTCCTCAGGCTGTAATCATTTCTTAACTAACTGCATGTCAAAATTAGCCAATTCACAGGTCATGTGTGAATGCTGTTTCTGGTTGCTACTCTGATTCTAGACACACACCCCTCCACTGGGAAGCACTCACAGAGCAATCCTGTCTGTAAACAAGCCAAATTGCAACAAGCAATAAACAGAAAGGTGATGTCCTACACCTACAGAGATGGCAGTAGGTGAAGGGACATTTTTTACCATCACCACTGTGGATGTGGGCATTAAAATGAGAAAGTAGGGCTACAATGGTTGAATGAAATTCGAGGTTTCGTGTTCCCTAATAAATAACCATTCTCAAAGTTTCATTTTACCTCTTGTCACCATTCCAAAGGAGATTTCAAAGGACTACTATATTTGTAACTAGAAAAAGAATCACCTCCCTGCGATATTTGTTTTTCAATAGTGAATTGGATTAATAATTGGTGTAGATACCTGCATAGTTACAGGAAGCATGATGTCTTCAGGAGCTATTAAAAAATCTACCTCACATAACAAGCCTTACTTACCATCATGTACAAATAATGTCTTTTCTACAAATCCATATCTCTTTGATACCCTTTGTCTTTACAGCACAATTATTTTAATTGTTCCTTGCCCCATAACTGAATCCTTATTTGTGACAAATTAAAAGTTAATTCCAAAAAAATCCAATTATAGTGACTTCATTTGAGAACTCACACAATATTCTGCCCTAACAAGACTCCACTTCCTGCCATGAGGAAGAAAATGTTTCAGTATTGGTTCTCCAAGTTCTTTACTGGATTTTCTATTACTGAAGAATCAGTTCAATTCGTATTGATTAAGCTTTTCATTTAGATGAGTTATTGTGTATATCGTTCCAATAGTTCTTATTTCAGTCTTTAGTAGTTCATATACATTCTTCCATGTTTTTCTATCTCTTCTTGCCTCATTGGTTACTGTATAATAACATCCCCATTACATACATATACCATAGTTTTTTTCAGCCACTCCCTAATCTGTGGCTCTGACGTTGTTTCCAGTTCTTTGCTATAATGAATGCTGCTATGAATACTCTGGTATATATTGAAACCTTTGGTTTCTGGTTCCTACTTCTTTAGGCTATCTCCTTATTCTAGAGATCAAAGGGTAGGGGCAGTTCTTATAATTCCAAGTTTAAATAAAGGACCCTGGAACAATGAACTGGACATTATCTGTAAATCTTTTCACAATTCTTCCCAACAGAGACACAAAATCATCTCCAAACTTCCCCCCAAATGAGATCTCTCTTTTTGCTATCTTTGCCAATTTATTTGGAGTGAGATAAAACCTCCAGCTCATCTTAATTTGCATTTATCTTACCACTAAAGACTTGGGCTATGTCTATCATGTGGTGATAGGACAAGACACATGATTCCTTCTACCAATGCACATCAGCACTTTTTCTATAACTTACAGTCTTAACAACAAATTGCTTTAGAGTACTGAGAGATTAAGTGAGGTACTGAGGGTCAGACAGTCAGTGCATGCCAGGGACAGGTCTTGAGCTCAAGTCTTCCTGGTTTTGAGACTGATTCTCTATTCATCAGTTCAAAAATCTTTTTTGGAAATTGTTCACATCCTTTGACCACTTATTTCCTGGGAAATGGTACTTGGTTCCTATTTGCGTCAAATCCCTGAATATTTTAATTATCAAACTTTTATCAATATTTTATGCGAACTATCTTTTGCTGTTTCTTTTCTAATTATCTTCACCAATTTTTGACCATGCAAATGCTTTTAAATTTTGAGTAGTCAAAGTTTTCTTTCTAATCTTTTATAATCTCCTCTACCTCAAATTTGGTTAAGAATTTTTCACCTAAACATAGTTGTGAAAGGTACCCAATCTAATGTTTTAATGATAAGGGGTCTTTTATGTTTCGACTGTATATATGTTTTTAATTTATTGAGATTATTAAGATGCTAAGACCTAATCCCGGGGTTTATAAATTTGTTTCTTTATAGTTTTAGAACTGTATTTCAATATAACTGGTTTCCTTTGTAATCCTATGCATTCTATTTTATTTGTAAACAACATTACTCTGAGAAGGGGCATAGATCTATGATCTATACTAACAAAGGGATAGACAACACAAAAAGCCAGATCTAATCTGAATTTCTGCCAAACTGTTTTCCAGTTTTCCCAGAAGTTCTTATCACAAAGCAAGTCTTTCCCCTAATAATTTATGTTTGGGGGTATATCATTTCCTTGTACTGTCAAGGGCACCACCATTCTTCCCATTCAAGGTGTTCTCCTCAACTCCTCACTTTTACTCACCTCACCACATGTATCAAATCTGTTGCCAGATCCTGTCATTTCTATTTTCAAAACACCTCCTATAGATGTCCCCCATATTCTCTGACAAAATTAGTGCAGGCCTTCATCACATCATGCCTGGATTACTGAAACACCTTCTGGTTAGTCTCTCTGCCTCCAGTCTCTCCCCATTCTAGTCCATTAAACTGCCAAAGATATCTTCCTAAAGCAGAGGTCTGATCCTGTCACACCCAAACCAAGAAACTTCAATGACTCCCTACTGCCTCCAGGATCAAGTACAAATTCCTCTATTTGGCTTCTAAAGTCCTTCACAACTTGGCCCCGCGGCCTGACTTTCCTGATTTCTTGCGCCTTACATATACTTCATACACTCTATAATCCAGTGACACTATCTTTCTTGCTGTTCCTTCCACACAACACTCCATCTTCTGACTCAGTCCCAGTGTCTGGAATGCCCTCCTTCCTCACCTCTACTTCCAGACTTCACTAACTTCCTTTAGGATTCAATTCAAATTTGAAAAGGCCTGTCCCTCCCCTCCCCTCCCTTCAATACCAATGGCTTACCCTGCATAAATCTTGTATATATAAAGTTATTTGCATGTTGTTTTCATCAAATGAACTTAAGCTCCTTGGGGGCAGGGCTTGTTTTTGCCTTCCTCAGTGCCAATCACACAGTAAGTGATTAAAAAATGCTTACTAACTAGACTTAGCAAACTCCAAACTCCAAACTTCTTACTGTCTTCAAACAGCCCTCATTCCTTGTTTACTGAGTGCGTTCCACAGATCTGCTTTATTTTACCAGTATCAAATAGTTTTGACGATTTTTACTTTAGTTTTAAAACAGTGGTTCTCAACCTGTGGGTTACATCCAATTTGTAACAATGAAAATACATCCTGCATACCAGATGTTTACGATTCATAACAGTAGCAAAACTACAGTTATGAAGTAGTAACGTAAATAATTTTATGGTTGAGGGTCACCACAACATGAGGAACTGTATTAAAGGGTCGCAGTATTAGGAAGATTGAGAACCAGTGGTTTAAATCCTGGTAATGTTAAGTCTCTCTCATTTGCACTTTTTCTCTTGATATTTCAAATCTTTCAATTAGTGGTCACTTAACCTTGATCTGCCCATTTCTCTTCATCTGAATTGAGGATTACAGTGACATCAACCTCACAGAGTTGGGAGGACCAAATGAGATCTTATTTGGAAAGTGCTTTGAAAACCTTAAAATGCTGTGCAAATGTGCTATTACTTTATTTTAAATAACTTTTATTTTTACCATTTCCAATTGGATTAGCACTAAATCTTGTGATTTTGATCAGCACTAAGTACTTTAGACAATATTGTCGGTTTTTATCATATTGGCACAGTCCAAGCAGTGAATATCTTCCAATTATTTATGTCTCCCTTTATTACTATAAATTATATTTTGTAGTTATATAAATCATATGGGTGTCCTGGTAAGCTAACTCCCAAGTATTCTGTCAATTTTGTAATTATTTTGGAGAGAATTTATCTTATTGGCTTTTCCTCCTGGTTTTTATTGGTACTATGTAGAAATGCTGATGATTTTTGTTGATCTATTTCCCTGCAACTTTGTCGTAGCTACTGTCTCAAAAATTACCAAAATTTATACCTTTGGCTTTGCTTTCTTGTCTCAACACTGTAACTATTATATCTAGATCTACGCCAAATAATAATGGGGAGAAAATTCATCCTTGTATGAAATCCCTATCTGATTTAATGACAAAGTTTTAGTTTTTCTCTTGCAAACAATGCTAGTTTTTAGTTTTAAATATTTTTTATCATATTAAAGAAAAGTCTTTATGGGTATGTTTTTTAAGATTAACATAAATGAGTGCTACCTTCTCAATGAGGGGAAGGAATGAAAGAGTGAAAGAGAATTTAGAACTCAAAATTGCAAAAAAAGTAAAGGTTAAAATTTGTTTTTACATGTAACTGGAAAAAATGAAATATTAAAACTTTTAAAGACAAAATTTTAAAAAAGAATGTTGAATCTGGTCAAAGGTTTTACTGAATCCATGAAAAAAAATCTTGGTTTTGGATCTGAATGAAGGAAACCTTCATTCTTAGAAAAAAATCCAACTTGGTCATATTGGATTATTTTCTTGAATATAGTGAATGAATATGAATGAATGAATTGAAAAACATTTACTAAGCACTTATTATATGCCAAGCAGTATGCTAAGAAGTAGGGATACATATAGAAAAGCAAGACAATCTCTGAACTCACTGAGCTAACACCCTAACTGTGGAAAATAATACTATCTTCCCAGATACTAAAAGAACTAGTAGATAGGCTTACTAAAGCTAATCAGTGATCTTTAAAAATCCAGAAGATGGGGACACATGCTGTAGAACAGGAAAATGGAAAGAGTCTGATTTTCAAAATGGAAACAAGGATGGGGTTTTGAAAATGTTGGCTAAAGAGTTTATTTTGATTGCTGGAAAAATTCTAAAATGTATTAATAAAAGGTACACGTTTGTGAACATTTAGACAGTAAAATAATTATCATGAAAAGGAGTATGGCTTTATCAAAAACAGCTTTGTGTTATCACAAATTGTGGCATGCCAGCATTTCCTTTTATACCTGTGTTAACTAGACTGGTATATCAGGAAACATAGGATCCAACATTTATAGCAGGAAGGAACCTCAAAGATCATCTAATCTGACCCCTCTTTTGATAGATGAGGCCCAGGGAATGAGATCAATTTGCGCAATATGAAAGTACTAAGTAGCCGAGATAGGATTTGAAGTAAGGACCTCTGAGTCCAAATCCAGTACTTGTTTCTCTGTATCACACTGCTACAATAGAGTGTATCCATATTTCAACAGAGATTTTGATGAATTCCTTATGCTAACAGTATGAACAAGGTGAGATGCGGGCTACAAAATAGTACAACCTATAGTTTTAGTTTTAACCTATCAAGAGTTGGGATTTTATTTACAATTTTTGCATCAACATTCATTACTAAAATTAGTATAAAATTCACCTTCTGCTCTGTCTTTCCCTTGTTTGGGTACCCAAACAATATTTGTCTCATAGAAACAGTTTGTTAACACACTTTATTTATTTATCTTTGAGAATAATTCTGGTACTACTGGTTTTAATATCTCTTCAAATGTTTGACAGCATTCTTTGTAAAACAATTTAGCGGTGATTATTTTTCCCCTTTGGCAATTTATTTATGGTTTGCTCAATATATTTTTTCCAAGATTTGGTTTAAGATTAATACATCTTCTTTTGTTGACTTACATATTTGATTTTTTATAGATATCCATCAAATTGTTCTGAGTTCTCAGTCTTACTAGCATATAGTTGCAAATGGTAATATCTAATAGTTATTTGTATCTTTCAATTGTCAGTTCACCTTACTCAGTTGTTATTTTGGCAATATGATTTTCTTCTTTCTCCTTGTTCTGGTAATTTTGGTTTTTTGATTCTGTGGTCTTTTTAGCTTTTCTATTTTGTATTCCTTTCGGATTGCTAATTTTTTCATTTTCTTAAATCTTTAAATTTAATACTTCTCTCACTGGTATTCTCTTTTTCTATTTCATTCACATAAAATTTCCTGTGAGGACTACTTTAGCTGCATTTTAAAATCTCTGCTATATTGTTCCACTGTCATCATTACCTCTGACATAAATATTGCTTCTACTATTTGTTCTGAGACATGATTATTACTTAGGATATAATTATTTGGTTTCCATTTAGTTCTGTAACTTTTGTTCATATTTTCTTTATTCTTGTGGCCAATAAGGAATGTATTTATTATATCTACCTTTTTCAATTTATGCCCTAGAACATTAACATTTTTACAGAGGTACTGCAGGAAGCTTAGAAATAAATGTATTCAGACTTCCAGGGGCGGAGCCAAGATGGCAGCATAGAAGCTGCAGCGTCCCACAGCTCCCACGCAGTCACCCTAAACACCCATAAAAATATGATGCTAGACAAATTCTAGGACTCACAAACTCAAAAAATACAGAAAACACATCACTCCCAGAAGGCAGCTCAGCAGCAGGGGTTCATTGTGACAAGACGGGAGCCAAGGCCAGCCCAGCTTGAAACCAAAACCACGGCTAGGCCCTGGGGCGGTAGGAAGGAGCCAAGCCAAGCCGCAGCCAGTCTACAAGAGAGAAGATCTACAGCCTCCAGCAACTCCACATCTACCAAGGTGTGAAAAATAGGGATTAGAGAAATGGCAGCTGGCAGGAGGGGCTCATCCCAGGTGGAGCTGAGACCAGCACAGCCTGAAAACGCCATGTGGCTAGGCTCCAGGGACGCCAAGCCGAGCCTCCCAAGCCACAGTATGAATCTACTTCAGAGAAGATCTAAAGCAGCTGGAGCAATCTGCATAAGCCAGGATTAAAGGTCAGTGAAAGTGAGTGAAGCTTTCAAGCTAAATTTGAGGGAGGAAAAGCAGTTCAGCCAATCTACTCCCAGGGCAAGGAAGCAGTGGGGGAAAGGCAGAAACTGCTGTAACCGACAAATGCCCGCACTGGGCTACTTCAGAGCCACTGGCCTGTGATCCCACAGTGGGGCTGAGTCAATTGATCAGGGCCTAGTGCTCTTGTGTTGAGCGGCCTGGATCCAGAGCGTGGTCTTGGGTGGTGGTCCTGGGGTGTGCTTTCAGCAAGCCAAAGCTGGGGGGACTTGGAATACCCCCCAATAGCTCCAGCATCTGGGAAAACCCCAGCAATTTGGAAGAGAGATTTCCCCCCTGAGACCAGAATTTCACAAAGCTAAAAAAAAAAACAAACAAACCAATTAATTGACTGGCCAACATGAGGAAAAGGAAGCAAAATAAGAACAGCAATAAAATTCTAGAATCCTTTTTTGTGGACAAAAAGGATCAAAGCATGGAACAGGAGGAAGACAACACAGTCAG
>CM053598.1:190576145-190609518 GCA_028646575.1 Pseudocheirus occidentalis
GGTGGAGGACTTTGAAGCATTCTTGCTGAAAAAACCAGAACTGAACAGAAAATCTGACACTCAAACACAAGAAGCATGAGAAGGTAAACATGGGAAAGAAATCATAAGGAATTTATCAAAATTGAACTATTTACATGCCAACATGGAAAAAACAATAACTGTAACTTATGAAACTTTTCTCAGTATGAGGATAGGTGAAGGGAATATGTGTGTGTGTATTTGTGTGTGTGTGTATACACAAACACATCTATATGGGAGGGTATATATGCACATGAATACATATGTGAGTGTATGCATATATATGTACAGGTATACATAGAGAGCACAGAATCAACTGAATAGGAAAAAATGACATTTAAAAGGTGAAATTGAGATGTGGGAGAGGAATAGAATGAGAGGAGACAGGGAGAGACAGAATGGGATTAATCATCTCATACAGAAGAGGCAAGGGATACAATGGATTACAATAGATACAAAGGGTTACAATGGAGGGGAAGAACAGGAAGGCAAAAGGAATGGTCAACCTTACTCTCACTGAATTTGGCTTAGGAAAGGAATGACATACACTCTAATTTGGGTATCTTGCCCTACAGGATAGTAGGGGGGATAGGGATGAGAGGGGGGACAACGGCAGGGAGGGAAAGGGGGAGGGGAAGGGTTGTTAGAAGCACTCACTTCTGTAAAGGGACAAGGACAAAGTAGATAATAGAAGGGGGGGTGGGATAGGAAGGAGGGAAATATAGTCAATCTCTCACAATATGTCCATTGTGGAGATGTTCTGCATAATTACACATGTACAGCCTGTATTGAATTGCTTGTCTTTCCAGTCGGGGTGGGTGATGAGGGAAAGAATCTAGAATTTAAAGTTCTATAATCAAATGTAAAAAAAAAAAATTTTTTATATATATGTGTGCGTGTGTGTATATACATATATATATTATTATTATTATTATTGTTGTTTATTACATGCAACTGGGAATTACGATATACAGGCACTGGGGGAGAGAGATCCATCTTGCCATACCAGAAAGCCAGAGGGGTGATGGGGGATCACATAGGAGAGAACAGATTGGGGGAGGGGTTTTAGGGTGTTTAGGGTGGTGAGTAGGGGAAAGATGGGGAGAAAATTTGTAACTCAAAATTTTGTGGAAATGAACTATGTAAACTAAAATAAAAGTTAATTTTTAAAAAAAGACCATACACGGAGGAAAAGAATGAAAATGAGGAACTTTCATTCACTTTCATTTTGCCAGTCATTATTAGAATGCAAGTTCCTTGAGGGCAAGGAAAATCCACTTTTGTATTTGTACTGCTAGTACCTAATACAGTGCCTGAAACAGAATGAGCACCTAACACTTACAGACATATTACTAATAATTCACTCTTAAGTTAACTGATCAATTATTCATAAAGATTATTAAGCTGTTCTCATTAAATATATTTCATTAAAGAGTAAAGAGGTTTAAAGTAAAAAAAAAAAAAGACATAATATTAAAATCTCTAGAATAACTCTTTGTTCCTTGGGCTGTATTACTACTCCTTCACTATTATGTATTTATGTGAAATAATAGAGAATATTTCATATGCAACATTAATATGACTGAGCTGACATTTCAGTCAAGAAAATCGGAGTTCAAGTCCTGCCTCTGACAAATACTGGCTATGTGAGCCTAGGCAAATGCTAACCTCAGATCTCCCTTAGAGATCTAACTCTCTAAGATCACAAGCTTCAGATCTGTATTGGTAAAGGAAATTTCCTCACCAGGAGCACCCCATACTAGTAAATCACAAGGCCAGACCCAAAATATGCAAATTTAGTCACTGAAAAGTGTACAATTTATCAACTGACCAAACGTAACTCAAATGATTTTTATATTTTTCTTCCTTATCCCCCTCTAAAAATACAAGAATTTAAAACTGAAGCTGTTTTATGCAGTCTGTTAAAAATCTTGCTTTCATGTAATATCACTCAGATTTTTTTATGAAAATGAAAACGAGTGCTTCCTTTGAGCTCTGAAAAACTAAACAGTTTGTATATATCTTACTTTACTAATAATAGGGAAAAAGAAGAATCCTGGCATATTAATTTTCTGTTATTATTGAATTTTAGAAAATAAAATTCCTAGAATAAAATCTAGTATCTAGTTTCACAGAATTATCTAGACATCTCAGAAATTATCTAACCCGGTCCCGACCTCCACCCTCACTCCCACACCACACCTCATTTTATAAATGAGAAAATTGGGAGCAAGCTTGCTCAAGGTCACAATGGTAATTAAACCATATTTCATTGGGGCTTTTAAAAAATACTTCCACATGAAAATAAAAAGAATCGTGGATTTTTAGAATATTTCAATTGTACTACTTCCCAAATACTATGCCACATCACTGGCCACAGTACACTACGTGCCACAGTCTAAGGTAATGATTCTAAGAAAGGAAAAGTACAGCATTGGATATTTGGGTAACACAGATCACGTCAACAAAGTACTGTCCATCAGTTGCTTTTGAACCACCCTTCTCTGGCTTGATGATTTTTTTTTTAAATTAGTAAAGCAATAACAACTTATACCCACCCACCCCCTTTGAAAGTTCAGTCTCTGCAAATAGATAAATAAAACCAAAATACTAAAAACTACCTCTAGTTAAAGACCAAACAACAGCTACATACCAATTCTGAAAGTTCTGCATCAACAAAAACAGGATCTCAATATGAAGATGCCACTTATAATTCTAAGTGCACCCTAGCAAGAATAAATAAAAGCTTAGAAAGGTACATGTAGAAAGAACGTAATAAACAAGGAGTCTTCAAAGTCAATAAATACCTAGTGGCCATGCTATGGTTTGTGAAGAAATGAACCAAAGGTAGCCTAAAGCAAACAACCTGCCTAGCAAGTTGACAGCAGAATTATTTTTCTCCTCCTGATCACTAGTTCCTAAAGTCCTAAAACATACCTAAGCAAAGTCTTCATTGCAGTGGAGGCCTTCTCCTCCAGGGCTGATCAGGCCCAATTCTGGTTAATGCTAGATCAGTCTGGTCATAACTTCCAACAACACAGGTTTTTAACGAGCCAGTCACCAGCCTTTCAAACCCAATTTTTTATAATGCTTATTCAAGCAACAAATATTTAATACCTACTTTGGAAAAGACATAAGCCAAAGAACTTTGCTTAACAACTTCAAGTAACCAATCAAAGAACAGTAAAGAATAACCACAGACAAAAAAGATATAGAGCATAATTTTTTTTTTTAAATTAAGGAGCCTTGGGACATGTATGACAACAACCTTCAAATTCACATCTGAAATGTAAAGAGTGCTGGAGTTGGAGTCAAGAAAACTCAAGTTCAAATCCTTCCAAAGATACATATTAGCTGGATGACCTGAGCAGGTCACTTAACCTTTGCCTGCCTCAATTTCTCCTCTGTAAAACGGAGATGATAACAGTGCCCACCTCCCAAGGTTACTGTGAGGATCACATGAGACAGTAATTGTAAAGCCCTCCGCACACCTTAAAGAGCCATCTGAATGTTAGTTATTATAATTATTTACTCTCTTCCTTTCCCTGGTGATCAAACCACTTAATATTCACTTTTTGAACATTTTTATGGCATCAACTGTTTTGCTCATGAGACCTAACAACTCAGAAAGATTATTGTTTTTTCCTTATCAACAACTCCAACCTTCATGATACCTACCATGTTTCTTTAATTAAAAAAACCCAAAAAGCAAATGAAGGTAAGGACAGGAAAAAAAAGAACATAGGGGACACTTAAGAAAGACAGTTACATGGTTTTTTTAGAAGCCAGAGTGTTTCTCAGCTGGCATTTAATGAATGGTAGCAAGGTACAATGGAAAGAGTATTGGACTAGGTATAGCCTCTGTCACTAACTAGCTATGGGAACTTAACCAAGTCACAACCCACTGACTCAGGCTCCTCTCTCATGTATAAAACGTAAACTACCTGCTTCCCAAGGCTATTATGAAGTTCCAAAAAAGATCTAAGTGAAAATACCTGGTATAAAAATTGTTTATTATTATTATATTATATTATTATTATTAAAATTATTTATTATTATTTTTCCCCATGGTCTCATGATGCATAAATGTGAACAGATATTTATGTTTCATTAAAAATCATCCAGTTTTCCTTTGGTAGAAAATAATTTTATCCCAGACTGAAGTCACAATTTTTTTCAAAAGTTCACTACTTTAGCTTCTAAGTGTTTTCTACAACATGACACTAAATGAAATGTTATATACTGACCAATAATGATGGTGTTGAAAGGTAGCAGAAAAAGGGCAGGGCCCAGGTAGAGTACAAGGATTTGCAAGGATTCTTCCTTTTCCTGGAGCAGTCCCACTAGCAGAGGAGCAGGAGGTGCATCTCCCAAGCTGAAGGGCTCTGACCTAGCCATGGAAGCTCATAAATAAAACTTCCACTCCCACCTGCCTAAGCATCCCCGTTGGCCTCCTCCTCCAGAAACTAAATGCTGTTTTCTAGCAAGACTAAAGAAACATTGTTCATCACAGAACTAGACATTGTTTAAGGACAGGAATCTTTGCCTAAGATAGAAAGATGAAGTCAAAGACGAGGCTGAAGAGTAGGCTGAAGGCAGGGGAGTTGTGCCAAAGCTCTAGAGAAACCAGAGGGCATTATTCACATCCAGGTAGGGCTCTTTAATTTGAAAGAGAAAGGTGAGACTTGCAAATGGTCAACAACCCAGCTAATGCTGCCATCTAGAGGTTGTTCCCTGGAAAACATCTGTCCCCATTTCCTATTCAGCCATGTTGACCTCCCTTTCTTCCTTCATTGATTAATTTTTAAAAAGCTCAAGTTACTAAATAAGCCACAGGAAAATGTCTGATTGCCTCCTAAGAACATCTAGTCCTAATCAGAGACTAGGAAATCAGTATTAAAAGTAGAAGATGCATATTTCAAGATAAAACTATGGTACAACTTGAAATGCTCAAGTGTCCTGAAACAGAAATATTTATTGCTTACGCCTACCACCCCTTTACAATACAGGAAACAAGAAGTCAAGGGCCTATAATTTTCTTGCTGTGGAAGTGGTAGGGGTCCTTCCACCAAAGCAGACTGTAAACAATCTATAGTTTATAGGTTTAGAAAGCTTGAATGAGAAGAGAGATTAACTGGCTAATACCTAATCACAAAGAAAGTACTTACTAGAGGTAAAATTAGAATCCAGGTATTAATGACTTCAAGCCTACCTGCTAAATCAGCTCTCTTATACTGTTCTCAATACAAAACGTTCTATTCTACAGCATTTCAGCACAACAAAATACAAAAGTCTGTCAAATTAACACAAATCTAGAGTTTGTGGTCCAAAATTTTTAGTGGATCTATGCAATGTGGGCATTCCCTCCTCCGGTGCAGATTTATAATTACATCTCCTCACCTGGTGTCATCCATAATCTCCTCAAAATGTTACTTATAAGGATTGGAGCAATAGGGTGGAGGCTGTCTTGGGAAGCTCTCTGGTGGCCCATCTGTTCTCCCTAGCCCCTGGCTAAGTGACTAGCCCACCTTCTTTCTCAATTACACACTTCTACTTTGATGGCACCTCTTCTGTGCCCTAACAATAAGGGGCACAGTACAAACAAATGGTGTTTGTATTTCACAGCTCAGTCTGGTAAAACATATTGACTTAGATAAATGAAAAAAGTAGTCTGGTCCAGACCCAATACATTCCATGAAAATATCTATTCTAAATGCTAGTGTGGAAGCAGTTCTTCCAAAGGCCAAAATGTGCATCCTTCAGAGGTGAAGGGAAAAAAAAAATCAGTATAAGGATGAAATTCCTGAGTCCCACAGAATCAACAAATTTCTGTTCACCTTGCAAGAGTAAAAAGAACCTGAATTTGAAGTAAAAAAAAAAAATCCATGTTCAAGTCCCAGCTCTGCTACTTACTGTGTTATCTTCAGGAAGTTATTTAACCTTTCTGAGACTCTACTCTCATCTATAATATGGATATATAATAATGGCTTTGCCTGCCTCACTGGGTTATTATGAGGGCTATGAACACATAGGAGAAAAAAGATATGACCAGGAGTCAGGAACTCAATATTCTAATAGAAGTTCTGTCACAGTCAGATGTAGGACTCACCTGAAGAAGTCACCTAACTTCTCCAGATCTTAGGATCTCAGTGCCAGTGAGAACACTGGAGATCAACTGGTCTAGTTTTCTCATATTCTATTATTATCATTACCATTATTATTATTAAATGCATAACTAATTAAATCCACAAAACCAATAAATGTTTTTCTTCTCAAAACTAACTAGATAACCTACAAAAGACAGCATCAGCACCACACTTCAGAACACAACTCCATAACAGGCTAAAGGAAACACCAAAAAGGTAAAACAAATTTTCAAGAAAGCCATTTTTGTCAGTGCCAACTCAAAAAAGTCCACATTATTCCTAAACTAACATCATACAATGCTTCCTTGAAAGCAACAATAAGCAATCCTGCTTCTTGGTTAGATATTTTCTGTGGGGCTTTTTTTTTCCTTCTCATTATCTTTATCAGCAAGGACATTTGCATGAAAACAAGATCATTGGTCTCTGGGGATTCATCAGCTCCTGCTGCTTATTTTTCATCCATGTCATCCTCTCAATTAATGCTAGGTAGAGGATTGAGACATCGAAACACCAGATTAGGGTGTCAAATGAAAAACCAACCCCTAGAGCAGATGAATATCCATAAGGAACAAAAATCTTGTTTTTATGCAAATACACCACGGACAAGAAAATAAAAGAAGACATTTTCCAGAAAATCTGATACACATCAGTGAAATTATTTCTAAATTAGCAACTGTTTTCCACATGGCACTAAAATGTTTCTAACAAAAAGCATAATAGTCAATTAAAGTGGCAATCATCTACTACTAAACAATAGTAGAAAAGTTGAAATAAAACTGAATTTCCAACAAGACTACTGTAGTTCTGATCACTGGACTTACTGGCTGGCAATATTTCTGTTGCAATAGGTATAGTCTTATACCTTTTGGGAAGCAGAGCTCTCTTCTCTCAAGGTCCCTTCCTGTTTTGTGTAAACACATTTTTTCAATATTCCAAAGTAACACTCATTCTAAAATTATGGATCTAGAACAGTAAAAACCAATTCTAATTTTTCTTTGGAGGAAATTCATCAAGAAAATCAGAATAATGGCATCTACCTGATATAGTTGATATGAGAATAAAATATTATATGTAAGCACTTTTTAATAAATGTTAAAGCACAATATAAATATAAGGTATTATAAGATTGAGTCCTCTATTAATTACTATTTTGAGCCAAACAGATTTGAGTACAACAAAGAAAAATAAATAAACTGAGAGTCTGACAGTTTCAGTGACAGAAGGGCTTTAAGTGGAACACCAATGACATTTTGCTAAAATACTAAGTGTATCTAATGCTAAAATACTGAAAATGTATCTGGTAGTTACCAAAAAAAATTGTTTGGGGAAGAAACAGACCCACAAAAAAGAACTGGTCACCATAGGACATTAACAACCAAAGCAAGATTTAACTGAAGGTGTTCAATTATTTCAAATTCTATCACCCTCTCCCTGATATATCAAAGATTATCACAGAATTTTAGACCAGAAAGGAACTTTAGCAATCACTTAATCTAACCCTTTCATTTAATAAATGACAAAACTGAGGCCCACAGAAAAGTGATATAACAAGGGCAGCTAGGTGGCGCAGTGAATAAAGCACTAGCCCTGGAGTCAGGAGGACTTGAGTTCAAATCCAACCTCAGACATTAAAACACAAAAAACTAGCAGCGTCACTTGGGCAAGTCACTTAACCCCAATTGTCCCTCCAAAAAAAAAATTTTTTTTAAGTGATATAACAAAGATTCTGACCTCAAGAAGCAATCTAGTTGGAGAGAAAAGGCAAATACAGAAAAGATAAACATTCATACAAGCTAGTATGGAAAAAAGAATTAAAAGGAGAGCGAGATTCCATCAGGGATGTACTGACTGTTATATTTTCATTGTGAGCATTTATGCCTCATAAATTAGCAAATGGTACAAATCAGAACAAGTTGTTTTGTTGATGGCTTAGACTTAAGAAAATGATGGAGAAAATGTTGGTAATACAGATTAAACTTAAAAGTATGTCCTGTATATAGTTTCTTCTCCTAGAAAGCCAGTTGTTAAACATTTATCAGCACACCCCCTAACTAAATGGTCAGTAAAAGCTTTATAGAAAAGGTGAAACTCTAATATATGCTAATTTACATGACTAGCAAGTTTTTTCTCTTAATTACAAAGTATGAATTTTCCACAGTTCATTTTCCAATTTTATAATAGAGGAAAGAAGCATAATGAAATAATTTTAATTGGCAAGGAACTCAGAGTAATACATAACTAATTTTAAAAAGAAAAACACCCCCAATATAAAATGTGTACTGTCCAAGTAAGATTTTTCTCACCCATACAGCAGGGAAAAGCCATTCTGGGGTCTAATGCTATAAACAGTTCAGAAATCTAATATGCTGATTACCAACAGAAAGACTTTTCACATTTTGTCTTACCTCTAATATACTTGCTGTCCTAATTTCTAATAAAAATATTTTCTTAATTATAAAAAAGAGAGATCTTTAGAAGTTAGGAGGACCCGAGTTCAAATCCGGCTTCAAACACTTAACACTTACTAGCCCTGTGACCTTAGGTAAGTCATTTAACCCCAATTGCCCTGTCTTCCCCCCTCCAAAGAGAAAAAAAAAAAAAGCAAGAGATCTTAAAAGAACCACTACATTTCAAAATACCACAAGTAGCATGAACAAATGCGGCCTGATTACTTACACTCATCCAACCCCAGTTGATAGGCTAGATTCTGTAGTCCTCGTACTTTCTCCATCAGGTTAGCTGTGGTGAGGCTGCCCAGCTCTGAAAGTAGAATAAGTGTAAATTTCAATACTATTTCTATTTTCCCCAAGTTTATCCATCTTAGATATGAGCCTTTAAGGCTTAAGTTACTTTGTTTAGTCCCTACTAGTCAAAATAGAGTACATGTTCCCAGTTCTTCTCACACCGAGAAAAAGGCGATAACAGTTTATCTGTTCACTTTTCTAACGCGCCTCAGCTAAGGCCATCCCCTTGAAAGAGAGGTGAGTCAGTATGTAAATGGTCTTATATTACCTACACATTCTACACTCACATTTCCTATTCTTTGAATAGCATAAAATTTATTTTGCTATTTCTGCCTTCTTCAGTCCATCCTATAAAATAAATATGATGGAGAAAACATTTTACAAAACATAAAGGACCTACCCTGCTGGAAAGCTAGAGAGGTGTTGGAGGAGGGCATGAAAGGGAACAGATTGTGGGAGGGGTCTTACAGTGGGATCAATGTTCTGGGCTGGGGGGTAGGGACAAAAAGGGGAGAAAATTTGTAACTCAAAACCTTGTGGAAATGAATGATGTAACCAAGAAAATAAATTAAAATTAAAAAAAAAAAAAGAAAGAATACTCCTTTTGACAAGGAGAAAACTGAGATTCCTGAGCAATAAAGTCACTTGCCTACTCCAAAAAAAAAAAAAAAAAAAAAACATAAAGGAAACACCTGCAGTTATATGTTGTTCTTACTTCAAAATAACCTATGATTTCATTGGTGTTTGGTACTTCCTTCACTGAAAGATGGCCACTTGTCCATTTCTTAGTAGACAGTTTCAGGAACTGCCTCCCCTGATATACAACTGTCTGGTAATGAGCCTCTTCTAACTTAGCTATGTTTGTCCTATGACAACAGTCTGCTGCCAGGCCCATAGGCAGAGTTTTTCCAGCTGCAGCATTTGTCATACCTTGCACTGCACTTACCATAACTTTTAAGAACCAGTGTCCTACTATACCCTAAGAAACTACTGCTATGGGCTTTTGGAGAAAGTACATAAGCCTGCTAACTAATTAGTGATGCCTCCAATGACAAAGTAAATAACCTCCATTACAAAACTTTCAAAATAAAATTCCCAACTTTTCTAAGTTATGCATAGTGAATAGGAAATCAAACTCTGAGTGAGGGAGACTTAACTTCAAATTCTGGAATCACAGAATTTGAGAGTGGGAAGGAGCCTCAGTAACCATTCTAGATCAAACAACTTCCCAAAGGAATCCCCAGCATAATACACCCAACTAGCAGTAACATATCCTCTGCTTGAAGGCCTCCATCTCTCCAAAAAACTGATTCAAGTTTTGCACAGAATAAACTGTGAGGTTTTTCTTGGCATCTGATTTAAAACGGCTTCTCTGCAACTTGCTGCCACTGCTCCTGCCTGGTCCTATCCTCTGGGGCACTTCTCTTCATGACAGCCCTTCAAATACTTCATTGTTGTTCTGTCATTTCAGCCATGTCTCACTCTTCATGACCCTGTTTGGGGGGTTTTATTGACAAATATACTGAAGTAGTTTGCCATTTCCTTCTCATGTAACAGGGTTACATGACTTGTCCAGTTTCACACAGTAAGCATCTGAGACCACATTTGAACCTCAGGTCTTCCCTGACTTCAGGCCAGCTTCTCTATCCACTGCACCACCAAGCTTCCCTGCATCAAATACTTTAAGATAGCTATATTACATGCCCCAGTCTTCTGTTAAATATCCAGTTACTCGAACTCATCTTACTATGGCATGAATTCAGACCCTTCACCAGTCTGGATGCCCTCGTCAAGACACTCTGCAGCTTGTCAATGTCCTTCTTAAACCATGTAACCAAGAACACAAAACTCAAGACAAAGCCTGAGAAGGGCAGACTACAAGAAGATGATCACTCTCTCATTCCTGTAAGTCATGCCTCTTTAATGTAGCTCAACATCACATCATCATCACAGCATTCACATAGTGCTTCAAGGTTGACAAAATGCTGCAAATGTTATCTCATTTGACAAGAGCTTCTGTGGCTGCCATATCCTACTACTGAGCTTGCAGTCTACAAAACCGCCAGATTCAGAACAATTACTATCTATCTAACCATGGCCTGCTCATCTTACACTTGACAAGATGATGTTTTGGGGTTCAATTGTAAGACTTTACATCTATCCCTTTGGAATTTTATCTTATCAGATTTAGCCAAATCCTCTAGCCTGTCAAGATCCCTTGGGTCCTTACTTTGTCATTTACCATGTTAGTTATTTCTCCCACCAATTTGTTGTTATCTGCAAATCTGACAAGTATAACATTTATGCCATTATCCAAGCCAATGACAAAAATGTTCAACAACCCAGGTCTAAGCCGAGACTTCCTCCTACACTGATACTGAGAAACTACTCTGTGTCTGGCACGGACAGTTCTGAATCCAGCTGACTGAATTATCCTCTAATCCATAATTCTCCATCTTCTCCACAAGAAGAGTCTAAGATATTTTATCAAGAGCTTTGTTAAAATCTAGGTAAAGTATATCCACAGCATTCCCTCTATCTATTTGTTAATTCTGTCAAAAACGGAAATGAAGCTTCCTTTGTCTGGCTAGACCTGTGCATGATGCCATCCATGACTATCTGTTTTCCATTCTACATGTTCAGCAATAATTTCTTAGCGATCTTTTCTAGATTTTTCTCAAGAAACTAAGTTGAGCTCATAGGCCTCTAGTTTGCAGACTCTTTGGGCATTTGCCCTTCTCCATTCTTGTGATATCTCTAGTTTCTTTTTTTCTACTCTCAATCACAATTTACAACTAGCATTTCTTTCAGGATCAAGAGTACAATTCATCTGATGCCAGGGATTTTAATTTATCAAGGGCAGCTAGGTGCTCTCTTACTCTTTCCTTATCTTGAATGTTCTCTGATTCCCTGATTTATGTTCTGTTATTTTCAGTGTAAAGTTCATTCTCTTAAGCATTTTTCTTCCTGGGATCTCACATCTTTCCTTTAAACTTCCTGAAATCTGCTTTCCCCAAATCTAGGGCATATACCCAGACTTGTTCTCCTCTGTCCTCTCTATTCTAAGAAGTAGTGACCACGTGCCTCTAAGGTTCCCATCATTTCCACCTTAGCCACCTACTCCTTCCTGCTAGTGAAATTCAGATCCCAAAAAGAATATTCCTTTGTTGATTTCTCTATGTTTTGAAGGATGAAAATGTAATACATCAGGTTAGGAAGCTGCTCTGTATGGCAGAGAGCAAGCTCAAGAATATTTTTGGAATAACTGAAACACCCCATCAGTATATACCATATCTCTCTGCTAGACTTGTGACCTCCTTTCCAACTTCTTATCTATTTCCTTTTCTAGTTCCAGTGGTTTGTAGTACACTCCAATAAAAAAATCATTTCTGTTTTTCCCTACTCTGTCCCTTACCCAAATACTCTTGGTCATGCTTCCCTGCTCTGGTTCCTAAATTTCCTCAAAAGTATACCTTCTCAATATGCCATGTTTAAACATCCTCTTCCCCATTTCACTTATCCTTCTTTTGAAGAATGTATTTCCAGGAGAAGGAGGTGGTGCACTGGATAGAGCACTGGCCCTGGAGTCAGGAGGATCTAAGTTCAAATTCAGCCTCAGACACTTAAACTTACTGGCTGTGTGACCTTGGGCAAGTCACTTAACCCCAATTGCCCTGCCTTCTTCCACCCCTACCCCCAAAAGCAAAAAAGAATGTATTTCCATCCAGGGCCAAACCTGAGTCAGGTTTTGTCCCACCCAATCTCAAAACACATACAGGGTACAATTTGCCTCCTTACATTAGCCTCCAGTTCCTCTTGCCTGTAGTCTAAATTTAGAGTATTTCTGTATAAGACACTTGAAGCCATGGGTTTTATTACTGACTCCTTTCTTCAACTGTGCTCCTGTGAATTTGTGGGTGTCCCAGTTTCTAACCCCTAACCCTAATTCCTTTACCATGGCTACTTTCTCCCTATATTCGGTATTCCCTTTCCCCCTCCTTTTTAGTTTAAAGCCCTTCTGATTAGTTTTGTAAGACACCAGGCAAACACTTACCAACCTTTGTTATAGGAACCTCACTTTCAGATACAACTTTCTTGGCTGATTGTTCATTTCTCATATTAAATTTTCTTTCCTGTATGCTTTGCAGTCAATGGCTACCAGTGATAAAAATACAACCTACCCAAAGGTCTTCAGTTTCTTGCCCAGGACTTTATAGTCACTGACAATACTTTTTAGGTTCCCACTAAAAATGCCTAGGTGAATCATCAGAAAAGAGTGGCTGTCAACAGTTTGGATAAGTCTTAGGAGTTTCTGTCATGTCTTGGATACATGACCCAGGAAGACAATACCCTCTGTATTGTTACCAAGTTAACAAAATAGATGCTTTGGTACTCCCCAAAAAGGAAACACTAGCTACTATCACTCTTTTCTTCTTCCTCTGACTCTTCCTAAATGATGGTTTCTATGTCTGTCCTATGTCATTCTTAAGTGGAGAAGCAGCTTCTTCCTCCTCAGACTATACCATTCTTACCTCTTTGGGAAGAGCCTCAAATCACAGGTGCCTTTTTCCTTTCCTTTCTCCTGAATTTCATTCTCTATTATCCTGAAACAGGTCAAGTTTTTCCCCCCATACCTCCCACAAAACCTTGCTTGTTTCTTTTAGTAACGCTTCATCCGCCCTAACAACATGGAGTATGGAAAGGAATTCTTCTAGTTCCTTCATCTCCTCGTTCAAGAGGGATATCAGCCCACACTTGGAAAACAGGCCAACAATAGTCAACTGATTGTGGTAAAAACATAAACATCACATAATGTAAGGCACTGAACAACTTCTCCTCTTGAAACTATCTCTAGTGTTTATACCTTAATACTGGGGCAGCTGGGTGGCACACTGTATAGAATGCTAGGCATCTCTCAGATTTTCCTGAGTTCAAATCTGGCCTCAGACACTTATTAACTGTGTGACCCTGGATAAGTCACTTAACCCTGTTAGCCTCAGTTTCTTTAGCTATAAAACGAGCTAGAGAAGGAAATGGCAAACCACTCCAGTATCAGACACAACTGAACAACAACAAACACTTTAAGCACTCTCTTAACACTTTTGACAATTATTAGCTTTTTAAAGTTAAAAGTTTTTGCAACCAACTTGCCCTACTCACCAATCTATGTTATCAATTTGCTTAACCCTTTGTTTGCTTCCCTTAAACTTTCTTGCTTATTTTGTCTTACCAACTACTTTTTCCTCATTCTTCTCTAGTCTACCTCTTGTAATTCCACTCCCTCAATCTTTTATATCCTCCTTAATTGTCCTTCATCTGGCTTCTCTTATGACCTGAAAGTAGATTCTGTGCCTGAAGATTGTTCTTCAAATTTTCTTCAATTCTCTCAATTTTTGCCAAATTTCTCTTTCCCAAATTCAACTCTGCCCTATTTCACAAATCCAAACCCTTTCAAGTTACCTGAGTGATTTCATTCTCCTCATACAGTTCAAAGCCTTCTTTCTCCTTCCATGAAAACTAGAACTACAGGACCTATGTTACATACTGTTACCTTCATCCTATCAAGGGCAAATCCTTTATCCTCTCAAGGTTCTAGGGAGTGCTCTAAGACTTGTTTCTACCTCTCCTTACCACCCATGAAATCACATGTCCAGAGGGGCGGCTAGGTGGCGCAGTGAGTAGAGCACCGGCCCTGGAGTCAGGAGTACCTGAGTTCAAATCCGGCCTCAGACACTTAACACAAAAACTAGCCGTGTGACCTTGGGCAAGTCACTTAACCCCAACTGCCCTCCAAAAAGCAAAAAAAATAAAAAAATAAAAAAATAAAATCACATGTCCAGACCCCCCCCCCAAAAAAAAACAAAGAAAAGAAAAAAGAGAAGAAAAGTGGTGGCAGAAAAATACTACATCTCCTTAAATCCAAGTGCTATGAAAAATTTAAGGAGTAATCAAGAAGAAAAAAGGCAATGCTTTTTAAAAATGTTCTCATGAGTATGTAAAAAAGATAAGCTTCTCTTCCAGATCACCTTTACACATGGCCTTGTTTCTATCAGTTTCAAGCTACAGATTAATTTCACTCATAAATGCTTACTGTACTTCAATGGACTCTCTTTGAAAATGCAGATAGCAACACAGTCATAACTTTTCATCCTGTGGGAAGGACTCTGGTCCCTTTCTTCTCATAAATTCTCCACAGGAGATCCTTCCAATATACTGAGGGGTCTTCCTGTACATCTCTTAAGATTACAGGGATACGCAAGGGGTTCATGGCTATCCATCCTTCCCTTTGGCCCATGACCAGTTGCTTTTTTTCTCCTCATTTATGTTGCCCTCCCTGCACAATTCTTCCTGGTCCAGGAAACCTTCCTTCCTGCCCTGTGATTGGTACTAAATCTCAGAAGGTAGTACAATGACTTGCAGTCATACATCATTATTAGAAGAATACTGGTGTTAAAAATAGGTCTTTGTTTCAGGGAGAAGTTGGGGGAATATAGGGAGGAGGGATGCTCCAAGAAAAGCACTGCACAATTCAATCTACTCTCCTCCTCTTCGACTCTGGGACCAGCTCACTGTTCATCTGCAGTGGCTGTCTAAGTCCGTAAGATATATTCACTTAACACTTAATAGCTGTGTGACCTTGGGCAAGTCAATTTAACCCCAACTGCACTGCCTTCCCCCTCCAAAAAAAAATAAAATAAAATACTTCATCTTTCCAAGCTAAATCCCTTTTGAATTTGGACTCTGCACTAGACATTCATCAAAGACAGTAGCAAATTCCTTCGGTGAGCATAATTTTCCCTTGGTTTATGTTTTATTTTAAATTAGTAAATGCTGAACATAATAATCCCTACTGGTCTGTCTTTTAAAGAATCTTACATGATTTTGACATATGCAATGGAATCAGCTTTTTCAAATGTCATTTAAACAGTTTTCTTAAACCTTCATCAAGGATGCCCTCAGTTCACATATGAGTAAACTGTATAAAAATGTGGTAGAGATGGAAAAGCACTTTGGGTGGTACTGAGATTCCCTCAATTGTCTTTTTGCTTGTGTAAGAATTAAGCTCTCTCTTGTTTACACATACACACAGCCCTGAGAAGCAGCACCTCAATAGCCTCAAAATGGCCTTGCCTCCTCCTTATATGTTTCGCTTCACCTTACCTCTTCCTTGTATGTTTGGCCTCAAAATGGCCTTGCCTCCTCCTTATATGTTTGGCCTGGCCTTGCCTCCTCCTTGTATGTTTGGCCTTGCCTTGCCTCTTCCTTCTATGTTTGGTCTGGCCTGGCCTCCTCCTTGTTTGTTTGGTCTGGCCTTGCCTCCTCCTTGTATGTTTGGCCTGGCTTTGCCTCCTCCTTGTATGTTTGGCCTGGCCTTGCCTCCTCCTTGTATGTTTGGTCTCACCTTGCCTGCTCCTCCCAGTTTGGTTTTCTTCAGTGCCATTTTTGCATTCTAACACAGGTCTGGGAATCCAAATGTAGAGACTTGACTGCCATTTCCAGTGAAAAGGGTATGTTATTAAAACGTTTAGAGAATCCTTCCATATTTTCTTCTATTTATTCACCTATTTCCAATTTCATCCTTTAAAATTCTTTCAGAATGATTTGGCTTAATTGGGTCTCTTGCTCAATTTTCCTCAAACTCGTTTCCCCTCTACTGCTTCTCACTGTTTCATGAGGTGATATTCAAAAGCAAGTATTTCTTCTAGTTTAGTATCATTTTGATCTTGGCTCTAACAAGTTAGTGGTCTCAACTATGTATGTATACTATGTATACCGGTTTGAAAATAACTCCCATGGAGCAGCTAGGTGGTGCAGTGAATACAGCACCAGCCCTGGAGTCAGGAGGACCTGAGTTCAAATCTGGCCTCAGACACTCGACACACTTAATAGTCCTGTGACTTCGGGCAAGTCACGTAACCCCAACTGCCCTCCAAAAAGAAAAGAAAATAACTCCCATATGAGTAACCCGCCATTTCCTCTCCATTAATATATAATCAGCTTCTTTTTTATGTTGTTTTTGTCCTGACTCAGTACCTGCTAATTACTTTCTCAAAAACAGTATTAACGATGTATAAGAATAAGACTTATGTGTAGTCTACAACTATTACTCACTTCTTACTCCTGAATCATATTTTCTAATATTTTTTGCCATCCTCTCTAATGCCCACATCTGCAATAAAGTCACTGATGACCAAAGAATACTATGTATTCCATGAACGTAAAGGGTCTTTTTAAGATCTTTGTAGAATTTCTCCACCTTTGCATAGTCTACAACAGAAGTGAGCATCATTTTCATAATACTCTTTTTGTAGATACTTATCGTAAGAATGAGAGGTAGTACAGTAGAGTGAGTTAGAAAGCTGGCTATGAAGATGTAGATTCCAGTCCTGCCTCTGATACAAACTGACTAAGCAACCCCAATTCCAATCCTATCACGACCTAGCAATAAAAGATGGTTAAATGACATAGGAAATGAGGCTTCTTGTTGCCTCTGGATATATGATAGAACCAACCCAACCAGCTTCTTTATTTGACTTGCCAAGGAAAGCCTGTGAATGATCCTTCTATTTAGCAACATTTAGCTATTTTCTGTCCTGGTTTTACTTACAGCATAAATATTAAGACTGATACAAGTCAGTTCTAATATTAGTAGGTCCACTCACTGGTCACTGGACATGGATCTCAAATTAAGTGTGTCCACAGCTAACTTAATGTTTATAGAGGGATAAGAACTCATGAGACTGGGGGTGGCTAGGTGGCACCAAGACTAGTGTATTGGTCCTGGAGTCAGGAGGATGGGAGTTTAAATCCAGTCTGAGACACTTAACACTTACTAGCCCTGTGACCTTGGGCAAGTCACTTAACCCCAACTGCCCTGCCCTCCCCCCTCCAAAAAAAAAAAATAACCCATGAGATTCTTAGTACCCTTGACCCTTTCCTCAGCCACTCTGCCTATAACATTTCACAATCACAAGTAGACAGAACTAGAGCCAGGCCACTTCATATATCACTTCGTTTCACAGACTGCCACAGCCAAAGAATTCATCACAAGCGGTGAGCCTACTGATAATTTGTTTTCTATATTCAGTAGAGCTGGTAGTCAGAAAGCAAACAATCTGTTGCTAATACTGTACTTGCAGTTTTTCCAACATAAGAGAACCTGCCAGATACGCACTCTGGTGACACAGTCTTTTAATTCCCCAGCATCACCCCCATGACAAGGTAAGACATCAGAGCTAGACTTTGATTTTTAATATGTATAATCATTAATGCTTGTAATGAAAAACCCAAACACACCAGAAGAAATTAGGCAAGTCTATTTGCAAATAACAGAACAGTTAGTCTAAGATATTCTTTAGATTCTGCCTATTCCCATGGAAGGGGAAAAGTGAAGCATTTGGCATTTAAGTATGTTATCCACAAGAACAAATTGGTTTGACAATCAGATATTTTAAAGTGCTTTGTTTCCCCTATTAAGCCTTCCAAAGTAACTACACAAATTCGGCATAAGTTGAAATAACAATAACAGTACTTATATTTACAATTATTTATTGCCAAGTAATTACAAAGCACTTACCTCAAAACAACCTTGTATAGTAAGTCAGTAGTATCATTACCACCCCTATTTTGCCCGTGAGGAATCTGAGGTTCAAAGATGAAGTGACTTGCAAGGTCCTATACCTAATAAATGGCAGATCTGAACCCAGGTTTGAGTTCAAGTCTAATGCTCTTTCCACTATGCTAGAAAAACTGTAGTCTCCACTCCTTTTAAAAAGTTCTTTAAAAAATAGATTTTTATCTACTTTTATCTCAGGTTTATATTTCAATTTCAATCTAATATTTCCTAACAACCATGGAATGTTTATTGCCAAAAGAAACACCAAGGGAAAAACATAAATAATAAAAAGATCTGGCTTGGTTAAAATTTTCTAACTGAAATTTCCATTCTGCATTTGGGACTCAAACAATCACAACCAACAAATATGTACTGACCAAACATGCACAAAGCTTGGTAAGGGACACAAAATATAAGATACAAAATATCAGCTCCTGCATTCAAAAAAACCTACAATCTAATTTTTTAACAACTAATGGCACACACATATAAAGTGCTAAGTGAGTAATAAAGAAAATTAGTATTATTAAAGTTCAAGGGGAGAGAAATCACTTCTATTTGTTGTGGTCAGTGAGCTTCATGGTTCTCCACAACAAACCATGAAGAATTTTTTTGAGTTGAGTCTTAAAAGGCTTTAAATAGGTAGAGACAAAGAGAGAGAGCACACTTTGAGCAAGGAAAACATAATATGGACAAAAATCCAGAGGAAGTAAAGCATGAATTGTATTCAGAGGACTAGTCGGAGGGTTCATACAATGGAAGAGTGGAAAATAAGCTTAGAAAGACAAAGTTGGGTAACAATGTTGAGAATCTTGACTTGAAGTCTGTAGATTATCATTATTTCTTACCTTTTAACATATCAATATCATCATGTTCTAATTCAGCCATCCATTTGGGAGGAGAACTAGTGATGGGCTGCCAAAAAACAAGAATATGTAGAGTAAGATTAAGGACTCACAGACAATATAAAAGGATCCTATTTTTTCACAACAAAATAAATGTGGCTTAAATACTAAAGAGTTATGAGCTAAATTATGGCTGGGAATAATCGAAAATGCTGGCAGAACTAACTTTAAAGATGCAGACTGAAAAACTATCCTTTGCTTGGATAAAAACACCTACCATACAAAATAAAACTGTTCACCTTTAAAACCAGGCTGTTGGCTGAAGGATTAAACCAGTGTGGAACATGTTGAACTAGTTGTAAGAGTCCTGCCCCAGTTAAGTCTACTCAGCAGAAGCCAAGTCCTGCCCTGAGTTCTGTGAAAAGCTCAGTAAATGTTATTCTTTAACAGAGCTGAAGATTTAGAGAATATAAAAATCAAGGAATCCTGAACTTTTAGAGGAACAGGAAGAACTGAATAATCATCAACTCATGTTCTACAACCTTAGAAAAATTCACAAATGTCTATGAAAAATTGAGAATTTCTGTTTACTTTCTTCATTTTGCAGGAGATATGAAGGAACCTCTAATTCCCTTGTCTAACTTCAGCATTTTTATCATTAGTTTAAAGTAAACAGATACAGATAACAGTAGTCTAAATAAATTAATTGGCTCAAATCTGATCTCATGGCAAGCATCCATATCCACTATTTGTATGTGAGATAATACAGAACATCCGTCACGTAGAACTCTTCCCAAGTTAATATAGTCAAACACTCTCTAATCAAATGCTCTCCCTCATGATCCGAAAGGCATGAATATAAAGACAAGCCTCAAAGCTTCCAAATAATCCCTTCTGGCTGTGAACAGAGGCAAAATGTAGCTTCCCAACAGCCCCTTTTAGCTCTAAATAGTGGCATTAATAGATAAGATTTCCTTTCTGAGGCCTTCTGATGCTTTACTGAGAAGAAAAAAAGGTAAGCGCCCACTACAGTAAAATACCCTCAAGAATGGAATGTTAGAATCCCAGTGTTGCATATGAACATATCAAAAGTCTTTTCATAATCATAGTTGGGACAAAAAAGAAAAAAGTTAAAGAAATAGTAATAAACATCTCCCCTCCAAACTTAGGTACCAGTGGAGAAAAATACTTTATCTAAGATATAATTTGCTGACCAATATATTGGGTAGAAGCTTCCCCTTGCAGAATTGAAAAGGCTCAGGAGGTATCAAAGTTCCTATTAAAGGAAATTATACCTTGTTTTGGCTTGCCTGGCTCCTTAAAAAGCAACAATGGCCCAGCTTTTATTTCACAGATAATCAGAGCAGTGGCAGACACTTAAAATCACTTACCACCTCCACTCAGCCTGGAATCCAAAATATTCTGGTAAAGTAGAGAAAATGAATCATACCCTTAAGCAGATCCCTACTAAGCTATGATAGAAACTTGAGAAGATTGGGTTAAGAATCTCCCAAAAGGGCTGCTCAGAGTCTGAAAAAATATCAAGCTTTGAACTCCTGTATGGGAGGCCCTTCCTAACCTCTGATATCGTGGTGGACCCAGAACAGCATTTAATTACTCAGTTTGCAACTCGTTAGGAGTGGTCAGGAATGCTCTGACTAAATGTGCCAATAATTATGTCCCTAAACCTCTTGGCAAAGAAAAGAAGTGTCCTGCTGCAGTACAACCTGGAAACTGGGTCTACTTAAAGTCATGGAAATGCCAAAAGGGAGAACAGTTAGATGTCAAACAGAAGGGATCCTAGCAAGTCATACCACTCCAACAGCAGTAAAACCCGAAGGTCTCCCCAGGTGGACTCTAAGATTAAACCAGGACCACCTCTTGCTTCCCCCCTCCCCCCCACCCCCGAGAATCCAGAATATACCTGTGAGCCACTGGAGGACCTCAAGAGACTGTTTAGAAAGCCCCCAGCCCCCTCCAGCGAAAAGGATAAAAAGAGATGAAATTAGACCTGCCCTTTTCCTTTGGGCCTGGCCATAGTCATCTGTAATTCTAACAAGGGAAACTGTCTTTCCTCTATTTTTTTTTTGGTGCCTGTTTGGTCTTTGCTTAACCTGCTAGCCAGGTTTGTCTCCTTCAGGGTTCAAGCCATCAACCTCTGGATGACCACTAAGGCTATGCAAATCTCCAACTGAATCCAAGTTCTCCAGCCCACTAGATCTGGCATCATCCACGTTCAGGAATCTGATGCCCTTGAACAGGACCCAGGGAGGCAGGAACAGCTCTATGCCCCTTGCCAGCAAGAAGTGCTTTCAGAAGCTGAGCCTCCAAAGGAATTTGAGTCCCATTTGTTTGAGGGGGGAACAATGAGGTACAGGCTCTGGGAACTCCCTTGAACTCTGACTGAATCTTCCTACTAGATGAGGCATTTGCCTGAGGCCATAAGCCTGTCATTGTGGCTCAGCCCAAAGCTCAGTTACTATCCTAGCCATCCTTGTCCAGGTGGCTCCCACCCTTGGTCCTCCAAAACCCTCCATTGTCTGATGTCTCCAGGTAGCTTCCAGCAACTTCACTCATTTACTGGAGTCTGACCTCATTAACTCCTCCTGAAGACCCTCCCCAAACTCATTACTGCAGTCTGACCTCATCTGACTCCTTCTGGAAACCCTCCCCAAACTCCTCCTCTAGACCACCCCTAGATTCCTCCCACAACCTTCCAGTATATCAGACCCCATCTTGCCTCCATGTGGTGTGAGAACCCCATAGAATTTTCCAATACAAGCCTTACAGATACTGAGGCTCCTTAAGAGTACCCAATATGGCAAACTTTTAATAAACTTTGCTTCTCTTTGGCTGAAAGAAGACAAGTCAAATTCATTCAACAGGACCCAGCTTGTTAGTATTTTGGGGTCTCATGCACCCCTAACTCTGACCCTCATTATTTTTATGGGTGACTTCAGAAAGTACTATTCGTTTCTGTTTTTCTATTGGTCTATGTGAGTTATTACTAAAAGTATCTTTTTTTACCCATCAGATAAAAGAACTAAAAGGGAAGAAAATAATTCCCAGAGAAGATTATCTTTTCAAAGCAGAAAATACCAAAACAGAGACATAAAATCTTTACTATATCTGCCCAGATGAAGTAAGGGAGGGGAAAGAAAAGAGGGAAAATAATACTTAATCAATTTTCTAATGCCAGTGGACTCAGGTTTATTAAAATATTACTCCCCTTACTTAAGTCTTTCAAGACTAAGGTGACATCCACTTTTACAAGATGAGCTTATTAATTAGGACTCCTGATCAACGTCTTCAAAAGGGCGGCTGTGTGGTGCAGTGACTAGAGTACCAGCCCTGGAGTCAGGAGGACCTGAGTTCAAATTTGACCTCAGACACAACACAAAATTAGCTGTGTGACCTTGGGCAAGTCATTTAAACCCAAATGTCCCCTCCAAAAAGCAAAAAGCAAAAGTCTAAGCAATGTTATGATTCCTTGTCCAAAGAGTAAGCAGAATTATCTGTTGGTACCTATAACACTCGAATCATAGCTTTAGAGTTGAACAGTGCCACCAAGCCATCTGTTACAATCTTCAGGTCCAGAAAGAACAAGGGATTTGCACAAAGCCACAAAGGTTAAAGCATCAGTAAGAATCCTAGTCCTCTGATACCAAAGACAGTATTCTTATCAATGTACTATAAAGCACTATAAAAAAAAGGAACCACTGAAATAATGCAGGCATTCTGACTTCTTTAACAGCCTACATTATTTTCCAGTAATCTATATACCTATACTCAAGAAAGGATGGGAACTGCACTTGTGATTTCATTGGTGAGGGGAAATTTCCTCTAATGCAGGCTGGTACCTTCTCTGAAACTTGCAGTCTTAGAGCACTACTTAGGGCACTGTAAAGGTAACTTGCCCAGGGTCACAGTACTATAAAATCTATATTGAAAAAAGACTTAAAGCCAGGTTTTCCTGACTTTAAGGTTAGCTCTCCATACCATGCTGACTACCTGCAAAAGCACTGTAAAAAAGGAAGAAACAGAAAAAGACTGGTATGGGTGAAACCAATCTTAATAGAAACAGAGCAAAAAGATTCCCCAATATTCACACTATGCACTACTTGGAAGGTACTAAAGTTATGAAGAGTTAAAATCAGGTACGTTTGAGTTACACAAACAAATATTCTACAGATAAATTCTATAAATTCCGAAACAAGTATTACACAGATAAATTTTTACTACCAAAGTAAGAGCTTACTTACACTTTTGAAGGAGGCTGCAAATTCAGCAACACCTGGTACTGAAAAGAAAAAGATTATTATAACTCCATACAACCTGGCACCACCTTTTAACTTAAAACACAATGCTTCATCCCAATTTAGCTAAAATTACAAAATTAAATGCCAAAACAAAAAACTGCTCTTTTCAGATATTTGCCCCCTCTCACTCTACGTGTGTGTATATATGTATATACATGTGTGTGTATATATGCATACACACACACACACATACATGCTCCTGTGTGTATGTGTGCATATACACACAATAACCATGCTCTAAGGTCATCTAGTCCAACCCCTGCTCATTTTACAAATAAGAAAAATAAGGCCCAGAAAACCTAAATGTCTTTCCCATGAGTTCATTTTTAAAGCCTCCCTCTAAATAACAATGATCCTTCAAGTATCACATCTGATGAAAAAGAAACAAACAACTTACACTGTTCAGGCCAGAGGTCTGGTGAGGCTCGATCAAGTTTTTCAAAACTCAACAAAGATGCTTCCAGGTCAGTCCCTAGAATAACACATCCAGTCATACAGTTGGACATAAGCCACATTTGTGACACTTTCATTTTAAGAAACATGCCATATCATAACACTGGACCTCCACACATAATAATGGCTTGGGCTGAATTAGAGATGGTACAGCCTGAATTCCTACAACTCCCTTTACAAACAAAACCACGTCATAATTTAACAATAAGGATATATGTAAATGGTATAAACCTGCTTTCAACTGAGACAATAAATATTTTTTTCAAGTGGTTTTTAAAAAGATAGATGTAACACTAAAAGTAGACTTCATAGAATATTACTGTTGGACGGTTTAGGAAAAGGCATAACTTAATTCTTTAGAGACTAATGAACCAAGTTTAGTGTGAAGCATAACTTAACTCAGACAAAAGCTGAATAAATTGATAGTGCTTAATTTAGCCTTAAAAACTAAGAGGCATTGTCCAATGGATAAGTGGCCAAAGGAAATGAATAGTTTTCAAAAGAAATTAAAACTATTGACCATCACCTGATAAACTGTTCTAAACTATCATTAAGAGAAATACAAATTAAAACAACTTTACCACAGACCTAAATTGACAAAGATAATAAAAAAAAGGAAATGGCTCAATTTTGAGAAGCCGTGGGAACAATAACAGGCACACTAATACACCCCCGGTGGAACCATGACTATGTTTATCATGAAAGGCAATTTGGAAACATGTTAAAATGCCTAAAATGTCCATACCCTTTGACCCCTAGATCATATCACTAAAAATATATGTCAGGGAGGTCAAACATAGAAAGGTCCAATATACACCAAAATGCTCATCACAGCATTTTTTCTGGAAACGATGAACTAGAAACAAAGTGAATATTCATCAACTCACAAATGGCTAAACAAATTATTGGACACGTAATGGACAATTAGTATCCTTTAAAGACAAATAGGAAAAATTCATAAGCATGGAAAGACAGACTAGAACCAATGTAAAGTGAAAAAAGTTCAACCAAGAAAACAATCTATACAAATACTATAACAATGGAAAGAGAGAACAAAATAAAACAAAAGCAATGGGGCACAGACTACAACAAGGTTGGCTTCTGAGAAAACCTTCACTGTAGCCTCAGGGGATGATAGGTGTGAGATACTATAATAGTTAAACTGTTACTGCTTTTTATTCCCTCTCTTTTCACTCTTTGTTAACGTTCATTGGAAGAGATGGCTCTCTGCCTAGGGAGACTAGGGAAAGTGGAGATGAGGGCATTCAGAAATAAATGATAGAAAAAACAAATGGTAACTTTTTTTTTTAACTAAGGCAGAGAGGTTTTAAGTATAAGGCTCAGTTATTAATTTGAATGAACTTTTAAAATCAAGACTAGAAGTTCAGTGAACAGAGAGATTAATTCTTAAGAGACTAATGAACCAAGTTTAGGGTGAAGCATAACTTAATTCAGACAAAAGTTGAATAAATCGATAGTGCTTAATTTAGCCTTAAATTAAATTAGAACTCCACTTTTGGTTATGCAATACAGGGATCTGACAAAAAAAATACTGGGAGAAACAAAACTGAAGAAGATAATTTGGGTAATTCCAAATTCGATGAGTGTAAAACTTACATAGAGCATACAAACAGCTTTAACAGCAAGATATTCAGGATTGTCAGTTTAAGTTACTTATATTCTTGACACTGAAGACAACAAATTAACTACAGAATTAAAAACATCAACATTTACAGCAGAAACTTCAGAAAGATTAAGATACAGATTTCGATCCATTATTAAATGAGGTTTAAAAAGGGATCATAAGGATTTGAGCAAAGATCAAAGTATAGATTCCAAAATCTAAGTATTCAGTCATTTTATCTTCCCTGAGCTCCTGTTCCGTGTGTGCCTACTCAACATCACCTCCCGGATGTACTACATGCATCTCAAATCCAGTATGTTCAAAATCGATCTCATCTTTTCCCCTAAACCCAAACTTCCCCCTAATGTCCAGATTTCTGTTCAGAATACCACCACTCCTCTAGTGACCCAGAGTCATCTTCCACTGCAACCTCAGAGTTGTCCGCAACTCTTTATATTCAGTCACACTCAATCACTTGTCAATTCTTGTGGATTCTATCTCCTTAACCTGTCTCCTAGCACAGTAGATGGAGTGCCAGGCCTAGAATCAGGAAGACTCGTATTCCTGAGTTTAAATCTGTATTCACACACTTCCTAGCTGTGTGACCCTGGGCAAGCCACTTACCCCTTTTTGCCTCATCTGTAAAATGACCTGGAGAAAGAAAATGGCAAAGTATCATCTTGGCCAAGAAAACCACAAATAGGGCCATGAAGAGTCCAAGTAAGTAAAGAGGGGATGGATACGAGAGAAGTTTGGGCAACAATAAAAACTTCTCTCATATCCATCCCCTCTTTACTTGCTTGCACTACTGCAACAGCTTCCCAATTTGTCTCCCCATCTCCTATTTCTCTCCACTTGAATCAATCTTCCATAATGCTGACAAATTAATATTCCTAAGATATTGGTCTAACTATGTCATGCCACTGCTCAAAAAGTACAGCGGCTCCCAATTTGCCTTTAAGATAAAGATCGAACACTTCTGTTCAGCATTTTACAACCTGGTTCCAGCTGACTTAGTGTAAAGCCACACCATGAGCGGCTTTCCAGAAGAGTGTTACTATGAACAACTTTCAAGGTTCTGATTACACAGTATACTGAGCACTCTATTTACTCAATAGCAAAACATTCACAGAAAATCAAAATACAGCATTCAAAACAACTTATCACTAAAATGGCCACAGTGGTCACATAGTTTTAAACAAAGTACAATCATTTAGTCAATCAATCAACTCAATTATTCAATCATCCTTAAGTCACAAAATACAATAGTCAAAGTTCTCCACTCATGGGGCACACTAAGTTACAAATCAGTCACTATTCAGTCATCATTCACTACTCAGTCATAGAAAATACACAGGCCATCACAATCTTCTCAGTCAGTACACAGTATCCAAGTGAAGTCTTCTTTCAGCTTGACTCAGGGTAGGCTCTCAGATTCCCTGGATCCCTTTCCATGGTGCCAGCTCCTACCTGGATTCACCAAACTGTCACCTGGGTTCAAAAGCAGACAGCTGCCAGCTCCTTGTCTAGCTCTCTGTGTAGTTTCTGTTCCACGCTGACGCTCATGGTGTCCAGTCCACCTTGAATCTTCCACAGTCTCTGCTCCCAGGAAGTCAAGGCTTAACAAAACCACAGACAAAATAGGAGCATGACTGGCCCTCAGACTCAGCAGCTCCAGTTGGCCCTTGGACTCAGCAGAACTTTCAGCTGGTCTGCAAAATCAAAATCACTTCATACAGGTTCTCAAAATAAAAATCATTCTCTCCAGCTTGGGCCTCTCTTCCTCAGCCTCCAGAACTTGGCTCCAAGAAGGTCTGTCTGACCCAGCAGGGGCTTCTCCTTATATACATACACAGCATTAGCTCCTTCCTATATGAGCCATTTCCTATTTCAACCCCTTCCAGTTACATCAGCAACAGCAGTTCATATCTTCTGTTTTTTTTTTAAAGAGGCTTGATTAATTACTAAGTGCTAAGTACCTGTTAGCTTTGCCAATACAAAGGAATCAAATTACATTACTATTACACTTAGCCTACTTGCTATTCTTCATAAATGGTATTTTATTTCCTGCTTCTGTACCTTTGCATAGTCTATCCCCTTATCCTAGTATCTTCTTTCTTCTCCTCTGCCCCTGGAAATCCCTACCTCCCTTCAAGACTTCAAGAGGCCAGGGAAACAGTCAGTGATCATACCTGCGAATATGAATGGGATGAATTCACCCTTAAAACAGAAGCAAACAGCAGAATGCATTAGAAATATGATATATGTTGTTTACAAGAGATACATTTAAAATAGAAAGACAGAGTTAAAATAAGGGGCTAGAGCAGAATTTATGCTTCATACAAAATTTAAAAAGTAGTAGTAGAAAACACTATCTCAGACAAAGCAACAGCAAAAGCAGATCCAATTAAAAGATACAATCAGGAAAACTACATTTTGCTAAAAGATACTATAGAAAATTAAGAAATATCGAAAGTTTTTACAAGTCTTTCTGATAAAGGTCTTATTTCTCAACCATATGGGGAACTGAACTAAATTATAAAAATAAGAGCCATTTGCCAAGCAGCTATCAGAACAAATCAAAGTCATTAAAAGTCAGATGAAGGTGGTGCAGTGAATAGAGCACCAGCCCTGGAGTCGGGAGGACCCAAGTTCAAATCTGGCCTCAGACACTCAACACAAAACTAGCCATATGACCTTGGGCAAGTCACTTAACCCCAATTGCCCTACCTTCCCCCCTTGAAAAAAAGCAAAAAAAAAAAAGTCAGATGAAAAAATGTCCTAGATCACTATTGATGAGAGAAATGCAAATTAAAAGAACTCTGAAGTATCACTTCATACCTATCAGATTGGCTAACATGACAGAAAAGGAAAAAGACAAATGCTGGAGGGAATGTGGAAAATCAGGGTTGTTGGAGGATTTGTGAACTGGTCCAACCATTCTGGAGAACAATTTGGAACTATACCCAAAGGGCTTTAAAACTGTGCATGTTTGGGGCGGCTAGGTGGCACAGTGAGTAGAGCACCGGCCTTATAATCAGGAGGACCTGAGTTCAAATCCAGCCTCAGACACTTAACACAAAAAACTAGGCCCGTGACCCTGGGCAAGTCACTTAACCCCAATTACCCTATCTTTCCCCACTCCAAAAAGCAAAAACAAAATCAACCCTGTGCATGTTCTTTGATCCAGTACTACTACTACTACTACTACTACGTCTGTAATCCAAGGAGATAAAAGAAAAAGTCAGAGGACCTACGGGTACAAAAATATTTATAATAGCTTTTTTTGTGTGGTGCCAAAGAATTGGAAATTGAGGTAATGCCTATCAATGGTGGAACGGTTGAATAAATTGTGGTATATGATTGTAATGGAATACTATTGTGCTATAAGAAACGACCACTAGGATGGCTTCAGAAAAACCTGCGAAGATCCATGTGAACTGATGCAGAATGAAGGGAGCAGAATCAGATCACTGTTCACAGTAAAAGCAATACTGTAATGATGATCAACTGCAAAAGGCTTAATTCAGGGGTGAGGAACCTGTGGCCTCAAGGCCATATGTGGTCTTCTAGGTCTTCAAGTGCTGCCCTTTGACCAAATGCAAACTTCACAGAAATTTAAGACTCAGTCGAGGGGCCACAACTGAGAACCATATGTGGTCTCAAGACTACAGGTTCCCCACCCCTGAATGGCTACTCTGATCAAGACAATCTGAAGGACTTGTGATGAAAAATGCTATCCACCTCCAGAACCAATAAATTCTGAGCGCAAATTGAAGTACATATTTTTTCACTTTATTTTACTTGGGTTTGGGGGAATACGGCTAATATGGAAATGTTTTGCACAATCTCACATAGATAATGGACGACATACTGCTTGCCTTCTCAATGGGGAGGGAGAGGTGAAAGGAAAGGAGAGAACTTAAGAGCTCAAAAAATACTTGAAAAGACTGCTAAAAATAATTTTTTTAAAAGACTTTGAGAGGCCTTTCCTAATTCTCCCTGTTGTTAATTCTCCTCTCATAACCCGTGTATGTTTATTTTGTATATATCCTGTATTTATCTGTATGTTGCTTATGATAGTTAATATAATAGCTAAGTAAGATTCTATAATTCCAAGATATTTCCACGACCTACTAAAAAGAACTTCCCCTCCATCCTGTTCACAGGATCATTGCTATAAAGTTGTAAAGGAGCTTGGAGATTAATCTTAGCAGAGGGAAGAAATTTTTTAACGTATCAAAAACGTGGGGTTGGAGGTAAAGGAGGAAAAATAGAAAAAAAAAAGTTCTTATAAAAGCAATTCCCATTCTCGTAAAGATGGAGACTTTGGTTTCCATAGCTTCTCCTTTCTCCAATGAAATAATCAACGCTAGTGCCAAGGCAACCGAATCCAACTGAAGGAAGACTTTTAGGTGTGTTGTTTTTTCTACAAGTTAGCAACCACTGGTTCTTAAATCATGCTACAGTAGAAATAGAAGAATCCTGCCGGCGGGAGCCTCCTTTCCCCGCCCCCTCCACAGTCCACGCTCCACCCCACCCCCTTCGTCAAGTTTCTCTCCTTCCCATTCCCGGCACACCAGCATCATCCTCCCCAAGCTGAGGAGGACCGTCCAGAGAATATAGAAAGACGGACCTCCTCTGCCTCACCGCCCCCGTCTCTCTTTCCCAACGAGTGTCTCCGTAGTCTGGTCCCCATTGCCCCGGCATCGCGGCTACTCCCTCCTCACCACGGCAAAGCCACCGCGGCGGGGGGCCGGAGAGCTGGAAGCCAAGAAGGACTAGGGATAGCGAGGAAAAAGAGGGATGAGAGTGGGCACTGAAGGTGGGAAAGGAAACCTCAGAGTGTAAGGAAAGGAGGTTCCCGAGAGAAGAGAGAAAAAAGCTGGGAAACCGTAGGCTCTTAGCCGGCTCCTACCGTCTGTGGGAGACGCCATCTTCCGACCCATGTCACGTGATACAGCTAACCGTCGGCGGGAAAGTGAGGCGCAAGCCCCGCCCCTAGAACCTATGCAGTGGCCGCCCCCATCTCCCCTGCCCCAATCAGTGAAGCTAATTGCCTAGCACCGCCCCATACCTTTCCCTCCCACCCGCTTTCCCCCCCTCCACCCTTTAGCCACACCCCCTGACTTTAGCAGACCGCGGCCAAAATTCCCAGTCCTTGTTTACGTTTCCTCCCCCCAAGAGGCGGGGCCGATCTCTGGCCCCATAGCCAATCCAGGCTCCCCGTGAGGGGGCGTCTTCTTTCCGTGCTCCTTTTGCTGGACAGCCGAAAACAAGGGGGCGTCTTCCCAGTCTCGGCCAATCGAAGTAGCATTGAGGGACCCGAGGCTGGGCGCGGGGGGCGGGGACCGGGGGCGCGGAACGAATTCTCCTTTTGGGGCATACAAGATACTTTTCCCACATGATCTTCGGCGGAGAGTGGAGGGGATGGGGGGTGGCGCTGGGGGCGGGGAAGGAAATCGCCATGAGGCCGCAACCAAAGGCCTCCTTCTCCTCGCCAATGAAAAGGCGAGGAAGGCGGGGTCAGGCGGTGGTCTGGCTGGTAAGTGATCCGGTGACTGACTGAGACAGGCGGAGATGGCGCTGGTAACGGCAGCGGTGGCGGCTGGCTTACGAGCCCGGATGCTTCGGGTGAGATAAAGAGGGGAACTTCGAGCCTCTGAAAAGATCCGGATCGAGCCGATTGCTCTCCCCTGCCCGGGCCGAGGAGACTTCCCAGCCCAGGGCCTGCGCCCCCGGGATCCAGTCCCCGTCACCCCCTGACCCCCAGCCCTCTCATCTCCCCAGGTCTTTGTCCCGGCTCTGTCACCCCCTTTCCCGAGCTGAGCGACCCCGGACCGATCTCTGCCGGCGGCCGGACAGACTCTGGCGTACCAAATCTGATTTTTTTTTTAAACTCTGGCCTTGAACTATTCTTTACCTGCCCAGGGCTTCGTCGTCTGTTGACCCTCTTATCGTCGCCCTGCCCTCTCTCCGCCCACTGCACTGCCCCGGTTACTCGCCTTACTGTATGGAACTGGGAATCTTAACCTGGGGTACACCTGCGGGCGGCTCGGATAAAATACTTTTACTAATTGCATTTAAGTATTGGTTTCTTTTGTAATCCTGTGTTTTTTATTGTATGCATTTAAAAGACATTCTAAAGAGGAGTCTTCAGGCTTTAAAAGAGGGGTCCCTGAAACCAAAAACAGCTGCTGTGGAAACTGTGCCTGCAGCTGTGGGAGAGTCTCCCACCTTCTTCGCCCTGCCTTCCTCCACCCAGGTTGCCCTCTGAACCCTGGAGTTCTCGGTGGGGAAGGGTGGGTGGGGAAAGAAAAAGAGATGACTTGAAGGAAGTTTGACTCTTCTAGATTTCAGCAGCCTTTCGCCCAGAGAGCTCCTTCCTAATCTCATGGGGGGGGGGGGGGTGAAAGAGAGGGAATGTGTGAATAATGTGATCAGATGTTCCAGAAACATTTTATTAATTTGACATTCTAAATCCAAGCATTTCTAGCTTAGAGAAATGTTCTTCCATGCCTTTAAACAACTCCAATTCAGTTACAGGATTTTTTTTTCATACTTTTTGTCATTTCTGAATAAGAACCCTTCCAACTAAATAGGCCCTTTCTTGGAACAAAGAAAAACAATTAAGCAAAACCAGCCAACACAATGACAAATTTAGTCATTTGGTACATTTTTTTTTCCTTTTTTTTTTTTGTCTCATAGGTTTCTTCCAAGCTCATTTTTATTTGTCTCATACCTCGGTTTATCTCTATTCTGCCTAGCTTTTCCCTCTTTATCAGTCACAGATTCCAAGATGAAGTGGTTGATTCTCATAATTTCTAATTTGGCATCAAATTCTCCTAATTGGTCAAGACTGGATCCAGAATAGCAGTTCCTTTCACTTCCTTCCACTTTTAAAAAATGAAATTATCTTTAAGGCAACTCTGATTCAGAAAAACTGATGGAGAACAAAGTAAGCAAACAAGGAAAATTGTAAGCACAGTGACCTCAGTAATATATAAAGGAAAATAACAATAAATAAGAGAAACTTGACTGGTGAAGGGACCAGTTCTTGACCCCAAGATTACTGCTTGGCCATGAAAGAAGTCTTCTTGGTAGAGAACTTGTATACTACACAGGTAGATCACTGAGGTATACATTTTTGTGATCAGCATGTTGGTTTGGCTTCTTTGTTGCAGGGTACAATAGGCAGAGTTAGTGGAAGTGAAAATATTTTTTAAAGTGTCAATAATTTTTTTTTAACATTTACCACCTGCTCTGCTTTTAGCTGATTGCCTTAGGATATGTCTAGAAGATAACATAGTTAATATCTATATAACTCTAAAAGATCTGTCTATATCTTTACATATTTAGTCTCATTTAATGAATGAGGTCTTCTATCACTACTGTCTTCATTCCATGTTTACGATCTCTTTCCCAAGTTTATCACCTATATCCTTCTACCTATGTTCCCATCACAATGTTCTTTTTTTTTTTTTAAATTTTAATTTATTTTCTTGGTTACATCATTCATTTCCACAAGGTTTTGAGTTACAAATTTTCTCCCCTTTTTGTCCCTACCCCCCAGCCCAGAACATTGATCCCACTGTAAGACCCCTCCCA
>CM053598.1:190610018-190653998 GCA_028646575.1 Pseudocheirus occidentalis
GCCGAGGGCTCTGAAGCAGTCCAGTGGGGGCCGCCGCGGCTCTCAGCCGTTTCTGCCGCAACAGCCGCCTCCCACCGCCTCCTTGCCCGGGGAGTAGTTTGGCCGGACCCGCTCTTCTCCTCCCCAGTTAGCAAAATCCACTGACCTTTCTCTTAGCCTTTTTTGTCTTCTGGCCTGATAAATGTGGTAACTGCTTCCAGTGCAGCCGATCTGCTCTGCTATAGCCCTGGTTCCCCGCCCGATGCCCCAGGGCCTGAGCTGGCCGGGGTTTCAGCCCTGGGTCCCAGACTGCTGCGAAGAGCCCTGCCTGCTGCACTGCCTGTAGTGCTTTCTGTCTTGTGGAGAGTTTTGGAGCTTGAAAATCTGTTTAGCGTCCCATTTTCTGAGTTTTTTAGCGTGTTTGTGTGGGAGCTGTGGTGCTTTGCTGCTTCTACACCGCCATCTTGGCTCCGCCCCCACAATGTTCTTTTAAACTCCATTGATCCTCACCCAAATGTTCTTCACTATTATTCCCCCTTGTCTTATTTACAGATTCTCTAACACAAATATATATTCTTAATGTATAGTGCTTTCACAATTGCCTTTTAGTTAATATGTTTCTTTTGAATAAGGTATACCCTTCTGTTTCCATATTCTAATCTTGAATCCTATCCTACTAAGTCTCAATGATACTTATGAGCTTAAATCTGTCACTTTGCATTAGGAGCACTAGTTCCTCTGTTAAACTTGATGTGGTATTTGACTTTATGGATATAACTGGTCTGTTCTATACACACACACACACACACACACACACATTTTTTAATTGAATTTCTACTCCAAAAATGATAGAATCTCTTTTTTTTCTTTGTCTCATAGGTTTCTTCTAAGATAAATCCTGTCTGGTACCCAGCATCCTTTTTTTCCTCATCTTCAGTGGTAAGTTCATGTGGCATAAAGGCCAGTTTATGGTAGTGGATCTCTCTGATCCTTAGGAAAAGGGATTTCTTTTTCCTGTGGTATCATCTCTTAAGATCTGTACCTATATCTATCTGTACAAAAATATTTACAGCAGCTCTCTTTGTGGTGGCAAAGAATTGAAAATTGTGGAGATGTCTATCAATTGGGGAATGACTGAATGAGCTGTAGTATGTGATTGTAATCTATAACTGTACTATAAGAAATGATGAGCAGGATGATTTCAGAAAATCTGGAAAGACTCACACAAACTGATACAGAATGAAGTAAGCAGAACCAGGAGAACACTCTGTATAGTAACAGCAATACTGTATGATGATCAATGTTGAGTGACTTAACTATTCTCAAAAATACAATCCAAGACACTGTCAAGGGGATTTATGATGAAAAATGCTGTGTAACTCCCAGGAAAGAACTGATGGAGTCTGAATACAAATCAAAGCATACTTTTACTTTTTTATGTGAATGGGTTGTGAGGGTTTGGTTTTTTTTTTTTTGCCTTGGAGGGAATCTGTTTTCTTTCAGAACATGACTAATAAGGAAATATATTTTGCATCATTGCATATGTATGACCTATATCGAATTTCTTACCCTCTCAGAGAGAAGGTAGGAAAGAAGGGAGAGAATTTGGAACTCAAAATTTTTAAAAAACCAATGTTAAAAACTGTCTTTACATGTAACTGGGAAAAAAACGAAAGTATTCCCCCCAAAAAATTTAAGCAAAAGTATTTGATTAAATTACAGAGGCTTATCAGAGCCTGAGTACAATATGTAATTTCGAAGCATCTACCGTTTCTGTCAGTTCATCAGAAGATTCCAAAGAACCTTTTGAATTCATGCTTTTCTTATCTTATGGTATTACTCCCTGAACCAGAAGAGACTAGGGCTTGATTCCTTTAAATCCGTTCTCCAGGTACTTAATAGCTAAGTGACTCCCTGGCAGGCTACTTAAGTTTTCTGTGCCTCAGTTTTTTCTATGTAGAATGAATGGGTTGAATAGACTGTTCATTCTTTTTAGCACTAAATCTGTGGATCTAGTAATTTTTGTCCTCATTACAAAGATCTATCATATTCTTAACAGTTTTTAGGAAAAGAGATTATGTAGTATGTCAACCTAAACCATTTCCAGTGTCTTAACAACTTAACAGGAATCGGTTAGTCTAACCTTTTCTCCCTACACAAATGTTTCTCTGAGCCTTATCGGTTTTGATAGAACAATAAGAATTTCAGGATATTCCGAGAATTTTGAATTGTTACCGTTAGCCTCTGAGTTCTGTTACTGTTACTGGCTCCTTCAGCTCGTTCCCTTTCACGCCTTTCCCCATTTTCCTTTTTGGTCGTTCCATGCTTTACCACTCTTGTTTTCAGCTTAATAGTACTAAAATCTTTTGAAAGAATGTTCTAGGATTTATTGTTATTCTGGCCCATCATTTCTTATGTGTTAGTTCTTAACAAGCGACATTGCAGGGGAGACAGAAAATATTTTACTTACCAGTATCTAAGCATCCTAAAGATCTTATCCAGGATCGTACAAAAAGTCATTTGAACCAAGGATTCGTAATAACTAATCCCCTTTGCCAAAAGACTAGTCTTTTGCTTATTTTTGTGCTTCTCATGGATGTATATTTGCTGTCTTTAGGTCCTGTTGTGTATTAATGATTAATAATTCCTCTGTCACAATAAGAACTGACATATTGTGTTTTATGATTTATTACAAAGTATTTTACATGTCTTATTTCACCATCTCAGCAGCTGTGTGAGGAAAATAATGACAGTATTTTACAGATAATATCTCTGGACCTGCAGCTTCCATAAGTCACTTGTCCAAGGTCACATATTAAGTGGTAGTGCTAGGATTCTGACTTGGGTCTCAAAATTCAAATCTAATGTTCTTTTCATTATATTACTTCAAAATAAAGATATACCAAGTCCTGATGAGTTCAAATAGCATGGAGATCAAACATTGATGGTATACCATTTCCTGTGATAAAATAATTTTAGCTTTTTTTCATTGGTAAACTGTATAGAGGACAGAAATTACCAGAATTCCTTAGAATTCCTCTCATTGTGGAAAAGACAGGGAGAATCCCAATAATAACTGATTGTTTTTGTTTTTTCTTTTTCAGCCAAAAGTCAAACTTTTCATAGATGGGAAATTTGTTGAATCTAAAAGTGACAAGTGGATCAACATTCACAACCCAGTAAGAAAAGTTGCTTTAGAAGCCACATTGACCAACTAAGAATGTTCTGAGGGGGAATGGGGATGATGGGGAAATATAGGACTGAGTGTACATTATTAACTAATGGGCTGGTCAGTACATTATGAGACTGTGTTGGGGGATTAAAAAGTGGCACAAAGGTAAAGTATACTACTCTATTTCATCAGGCTACCAATGAGTTGATTGGCCAAGTTCCCAAAACCACAGAGGCTGAAATGAATGCAGCTGTGGAGTCCTGCAAACGTGCTTTTCACTCATGGTCAGAGACATCTGTACTAAGCCGCCAGCAGGTCCTTCTGAGGTATCAGCAACTTATCAAGGAAAACTTGGTGAGAAAAATCTAAATAGTATATTTTCCCTGATAATAAGGCTTAGAGGACTTCCCATTTATCCTTGCTACTATCACCTAGATAACATCTTTAAATTCCATAGTGACTCTTTCTCTTGGTGCCTATTCTGACATCTACAGCACAGATACAAACCTGAAATTTGCTGTATTTGTTAGCTATATTTGCTATAAAGTTTTTCCTCAGTAGTATTTAATTACTCATCTTCCTTGGCTATATGGAGAATATACAGGGGAGGGGAGGTGGGACAGGATTTCTTCTCTTGCTTTGGTTTCATTCTGTTTTCTTTGTAGAAAGAAATTGCTAAGCTAATCACTTTGGAGCAAGGGAAGACCCTGGCTGATGCTGAGGGAGATGTGTTCCGAGGCCTTCGTAAGCTGACAGTCCCTCATAAGAATTTCAGGAGCTTCTGGGAGGGAGGGAAGAAGAAGATACTGAAAATGATCAGTTTCTTCTCTATAGAATGTACAGTTAATCAACGCTTGAAAATTTTTCTGACCACGCATGAATGTTGAGAGGTATTACCTCTCATTCGTATATGAAATTCATTTCTTTCCCAAAGTTCATTATTTATTTAACAGTGGTGCTCCAGATCAGTCTCTTTCCCCTTTAAAGGATATCATTTTGTATGATCCCTTCACACAGACTGAGATGCACTAAGGAGCAAGCAGCTCTCTCCACCATTGCTGGAGTTAGTCTTCTCTGACCATGCTGAGCAGACCAGGAAGAAGAGTTTAGCAAAGGCCCATGCTGGAAAGGTGATAGCTTTGAATTTGGAAATGGTCTAACTTGTCCCTCTTTGTTGCAGAGGTAGTCGAACATGCCTGTAGTGTGACATCCCTCATGCTGGGAGAGGTCATGCCTTCCATTACTAAAGACATGGACATTTACTCCTACCGTCTACCATTGGGTGTATGTGCAGGCATTGCTCCATTCAATTTTCCTGCCATGATTCCTCTCTGGATGTACCCCATGGCCATGGTATGTGGAAACACCTACTTGTTGAAACCATCGGAGCGAGTGCCTGGAGCAGCTATGTTTCTCGCCAAATTGCTGCAAGACTCTGGTGCCCCAGATGGGACATTGAACGTCATCCACGGACAGCATGAAGGTAAAGGTCTCTAACAAAGGCATCTCAATCTGGTTACCAATAGGGGAATGAAGTTTGAGACAAAGGCCCTAAAGAATAGCAGGAGAATGTGATTAGCAGAATCTCCAGTGTTTGAAGATGACGTCGCCGTGTGTGTGCGCGTTAGTACGGCTGAGAAGATTGACGGATGACCAGCAATCTTTCACACTGTACACAGTTAAACTACAAGTGTTGGTTAAGGGCCAATGTAAAACCTTCCATGACCTGTTAAAAAAAGACATTTACTCATTATTGAAAATGTTTTAAGAAAAAAGGTATATAGCTCACAAGTTATAGATTTAGGAAAAATTAAGGTATGGTTTGTGTACAATGTTGTCTAAAAACTCTAATGCATGGGAGCAGTATATATATAAATACCCTAAAAGATAAAAACACCAAGAAAATGGAATAATAGAAGGCAGGTATGGGGGCGGCTAGGTGGCGCAGTGAATAGAGCCCCGGCCCTGGAGTCAGGAGGACCTGAGTTCAAATGTGACCTCAGACACTTAATACAAAAAACTAGCCGTGTGACCCTGGGCAAGTCACTTAACCCCAACTGCCCTCCAAAAAGCAAAACAAAAACAAAAAAGAAGGCAGGTATTTGGAGGTAGGCAAGAGTACAAGAAGCAAGTTAAAGGCAGAAGTTTCAAAGTGAGGGTAAGAGCAAAACAGAAGAAAAATAGAAATTGAATCTTGAAATTACAAAAAATTTAGAAAAGAATAGGAATCAAGTTAGAAATGGGAATCTGAAAAGAAAAGGCTGAAGTAGGAAAAGATCAGACTTGTGGCAAGGGGGATGTGGACAGCAAAGAAGACAGAATCTATTCGGTGTTTTGTTATAATAACTTGTTTTCTCCTTAAAGCTGTGAATTTTATTTGTGATCATCCGGATATAAAAGCAATCAGCTTTGTGGGCTCCAACCAGGCTGGAGAGTACATCTTTGAGAGAGGGACAAGAAATGGCAAGAGAGTTCAAGCGAATCTGGTGAACTTCCTTTTTCCTTTCTCCCCAGATCCCACCAGCTTTAAAAATAAGAACCTAGACCACCCATTCTGCATTAATACCATAATTTCTTAATGAAAGTTTCGCCTTCTAGCCTGAAACTTGCTAGTAAGGAGTAGGGGGTACGTGCTTCCTCATCTATATATAGACTTTTGATGGCATCAGTGGTGACTGGTCAGGTTTAGATCCTTCCCCTCCCCCCCTTCTTCTTGCCTTTCCCGTCCTGACCTGTCTTTCCAACCTTATTCCTGGCCATTTGTCAGTGTTTATTTGAGAGGCAAGTTTCCAGTGCTGTTCTTGCCCCAGGTTCAGGAGTCAGGTTACTTAAAGTACTATGTCCTCTGGGGACAGTGGCATGCATGCAATGAGGTATAAATGTGCTATGTTTTGTTGCACAGCTTGTATAAACTGACTTTTCACTCTGACCACGTAAGTCTAAGTGGCTACCTCTACTTCCTCCCAGCAACTATTCAGAGATTATTGATAAGATACTTCCTTGCAGTAGTCTTGGGAATAGCCACATTTGGAAACCCCATTTATTTTGACCAGTTTATATTAAGACATTCACATTTTTGTTCAACAAGATTATCAAGTATCTGTTGTGTCCAGAATTATGGAAGTTTTCAGCATTGAAGTGTCATAGAGCTATATATAATCAGAAAGAAATGTGGGTGTACCAAAAGTCTTAGTGCAGCTTTAAAAGCTTAGACTTTTCAGGATGTCCTGATTTATAGAATGATTTAGATCAGAGAGAGACTGGAGGTAGGGAGACTTTTTAAAGAAGATACTGCGTTAGCTTAAATGAAAGGAAATTAGGACCTAAACTAGGATACTGGTAGAGAAATTTCATGTTGAAAAAAAAACTGCTCTTAGTCCAAAAAAAAATGGCCTTCTAGCTGGATACCAGCCATATAAAATTTTGTCCTTTAAACAAGGCAGCATGGAATATTGAATAAAGAGACAGCTCAGAGTCAGTAAAACCTAAGTTCTAGTTCTTCCTTTGACACATATTCACTGTGTAGCCTAGGCAAGTCACTTAATCTCTCAGTTCTCTAATCTGTTCTCTTAAGATTATAAATTGTGAAGCAGGTGCCATCCAGTATTGGTACAGGGAGTTTTCTTACCAGGAATTTACTATAGCAATGAAATTAGTTCTGGTTTTTTAAAAAAAAAATGGTCTCACATTGGCTGTTCCAAACATTCTCTTCCCTCAAGATCCCTACATTACCCTTTCTCCCCTTTGTCTCAGAAGACCTCACCTCCTACTTGAGTTAAAAAATCTCTACTAAAGGTCATCCATCTTGAGCCCTTTCTCTTCTTGTCTTCTGTACTTCAAAATTCCATTTCATCATCCCTAGTTCTTTGCCTTTGCTTTCATCTCTTAGGAAGAGACATGACTCTTCTTCTTTCTAAGGTCAACTCTTCCTCTACTTATATTCTTTATCCTATCTCCTTCTGTCTTTGGGAGCTTGTCCACTCAGTCATTTCCTCTCTCATCTGTAGTCTGTCACTCTTTTCCAGCTGCCTGTAAACCTCTATCCTTAAAAAAAAGTTATTTGACCCTGCAGTCCCCTCTGTCATTCCTATAGTTTTCCCTTTCATAGCCAAACTCCTTTCTGCCTCCATTTCCTCCACCTTCACTTCTTCTACTCAGTCTCTTCACTACTCAGTCTGCAGACCCCCCCCCCACTTGATCAAAACTACCCTAAGGTAGCCAGTGATCTCTTGAAAATGAATATGAAATATGAGTGAAATATAATGCCTATTTCTCATCTGTCACTCTGGACATCTCTTTGACTTTTGATACTGTTGACCACCTCTTCTATTTTCATAATCTCTTCTCCCAAGGCTTTGGTGACAGCATGCTTTTAAGGTTCTTCTTTCTACAAGACTGTTGACTATATCCTTTACTGGATCATAATCATAACCATAGGTATATCCCCCAAACTTTTATCCAGAATCGTCTACTCCAAAGTCTTGCTTTTGGTGATCTCTTCAGATTCCATTAGCTCAGTTATCTCTATGCAGGTGATACATAAATTTTTATTTTCAGTCTTAATTACTTTCCTGAATTCTGCATAACTGCATCCTTGCTAGACTTCTCATCATAAATATCCCATAGGTATCTCAAACTCAACATGTCCAAAATATACTCTTCCTCAACTTTATTAATTTGAAGTTCAAAACCTAGAAGTCATTCTTTACATTTACCTCCCTTACTTTTCCATTTCCAATCAGTTACCAGGTCTTGTTGATTCATCTTCTACAATATATTTCCACTCACATGGCCTGGTTAAGACCCTCATCACCTTTTGTCTGGACTACTGAGTGCCCCATTACATCTGTTTCTTACTGTCTTCTCTCCAGTCCATCCATCCCGTGGCTGACTATTTTATGTTACTAAAACACAGATTGGACCCCATCATTCCCCTATCCACACACATTCAATGGCTCCCTTTTGCTTCAAGAACAAAACACAAATTCCTCAGTACGATATTTAAAGCCCTCCACAATCTGGCATCAGTCTACCTTTCCACATACTTTATGTATTCTGCATTTGGGCCAAACCACTTTATTTGTGTTTCCTAAAACTTCATTTTCTCTTCTACCTGGTTGCCTTTATATAAGCTATCCCCTATTGACGGAATGTGTGCCCCAATCAACTGTGATTTTTAGATTCTTTATCTTCTTTCAAGACTCATCTCAGGTGCTACTTCCTACATGAAACCTTTCATCTATAGTAAGTACTTTCTCCTTCAAATTATTTTATATTGACTTGTCTGTTTTCATATTATATCTGCTAGTAGATTGTAAGCATCTCCAGGGAAGGGTTGCTGTGTCTTTGCAGTATTTAGCTCAGTAGGTGTGATACTTAATGATTCTTGTGGAATGGAATGGAATGAAATTGTCCTACTGCCTTCATGAAAGGCCAAGTGATATAGTGGTAAAATTAGGTAAACTTGGAGTTAGCAGATTTAGGTTCACTTCCCATTTGATAGGCTGAACTCTGTCTGGGACCATGACAAGTTATTTAAACCTCTCGCAGCCTTTTTTATCTCTAACATGAGGATATTTGTGATACCTCTCTTAACTGGTTTATTTCCTGTACGGTTTTTCACACATATTAGAGTGCTAAAGAGATAGGTGTTATTATGGGTTTTCACAGAGATGTTGCCAAGATTTAAATGAGATCATAATACTGAGAGTGCTTTTCTAGATCTTCTCCGCCCCCCATATTTGCTTGAAATAGGTATAAGATATGAAATCCTATATCCCCCCTAATTTAATTACCATTCTTTGCTGGTTTCCATTTCCTAATTTAATATCTAAATATGATACTATTGTTCCTTTTGACTATCACTTTAGGAAGTCAGTTTGCATGAACTCAACAATTTGACACCCTCAGCAAGAACATGGTTTGCTTTCTTTATTTCCTTAGGGAGCAAAGAACCATGGGGTGGTCATGCCAGATGCCAATAAGGAAAACACTCTGAACCAACTGGTAGGAGCAGCTTTTGGAGCCGCAGGGCAACGCTGTATGGCCCTATCCACAGCCATCTTGGTAGGGGAAGCAAAGAATTGGCTGCCAGAACTTGTGGAGCGTGCCAAAAAGCTTCGGGTTAATGCAGGTAACATATTTAGAGTCAAGATCCAAGGCACTGGCTGTGGATTAGAGAATGTTGGGCTCTGTGACTTAGACCACTCCTGTTAAAGATTATACTATTCTCTTTCCATTGTGCCTGTTGTTTTAGTTAAAACTTTTGCTATTGTCATTTCTGTATTATCATCCTAGTAAAATTCTTCAATGATTCAAACCTTGTTTTTCAGGGGACCAGCCTGGAGCTGATTTGGGCCCTCTAATCTCCCCACAGGCCAAAGAACGAGTTTGTCAGCTCATTGAGAGTGGAACAAAGGAGGGAGCCTCGATTCTTCTAGATGGAAGAAAAATTAAAATTAAAGGCTATGAAAATGGCAACTTTGTTGGACCAACCATCATCTCAAAGGTCAAGGTAAATAAGCAGAGATAATCATTTTAACTATCTAATAAAATTTTGCTTAGTTACAGACACACAGAATCTGCATCTTATAGTGGATTTTGTATCATATACAAGCTATTAAAGCTTAAAACTGCTCTAAGACTTTTGGGACACTTTGTATAATCCCAGGATCTCTAGCTCAACAACACTGGGTTGCCTACAACCATGTAGGGTCTATTTAACCTTTTGTCTCTTTGTTTAGACAAAATGGAATTAGCAGAGTCATTATAAACAGAAAAAAAAGTTGCATTAGCAGTGGTTCTTGAGTGCTGTGAACTTAAAATTGCCATTTGAGTGTGAGTCCAGTAATTGAATCCAAACTGTTAGCTTTACAGATGGGAAAACCCAAGCTAAGAGGAGTTTTATTTGCTCAAAGTCACACAGCTGGATACTGCCAGAGCCTAGACTAGAATCTAAATTCTTTCATTTCTAATTCATATTCTTTCATTTAGCCACACACATAAGATTTAAGAGTTGATTTTTTTCAAATCCATTACTTACTGCTTCTTGCCTTTTAGCTATATGTTTTCTTTAATCAGTGAAGCAACTAGTAATGCTGTGTTCAATACTTTTGAAAGTACCACTTTAGGAAAAACAGCTACAAAAAATCAAAATATACAAATCAATTACAGGACTATTCACATTACGAAATAATTCTTAGAGGTGTTATTTAAATAACTAGCTCCCTTATTGGTCTCCTCAATGACAGACACATTGAAACCTGACTCCAGGCTAATGCTATCGTTTTTGGTCCTCTTGGAAAACAAAGAACAGTCAGTCAGCTCCCTTAGTATACTTAATGTTTATGTACTGTGTTGGTTTTGCTTAACTAAAACCTACTTTGTTTCAAGGGAAAACTCACTGAATAGGGTTGCTGAGAAAATATATAGAAAATTATTTGACTGAGGTACAAAATAAGGAATCAATAAAATAGTAGTTTTTAAAATAGTACTAATAAAAACTATGGGCAGCTAGGTGGCAAAGTCAATAAAGTGCCAGGCCTAGAGTCAGGAGGACCTGAGTTCAAATGCAGCATCAGGCACTAACTGTGTGACCCTGGGCAAATCACTTAACCCTGTTTGCCTCAGTTTCCTTATCTGGAAAAAAAGCCGGAGAAGGAAATGGCAAACCACTCTAGGATCTTTACCAAGAAAACCCAAATGGGGTCACGAAGAGTCTGACATGACTGAAAACAACAACAAAAAGAGAAAATAGTGACATAGGGGTTTTCTGGTTACTCAGTTATTAAGCACCACTGTACTGTGTGCTAGACACTGAAGATAGCATTACAAAGAATGAAGCAAGCCCTGCTCACAACAAACTTACAGTCTAATAGGGAGACAAGTACATATAAATATATGATGTAAAGTCAGTGAATACGCATATATGTATATACATAAAGCAGTTGTTTGAGAGGGCACCAGCAGTGGGGGGAATCAGGAAAGATGTCCTACAGAACGTAGTTCTGAGCTGCATCTTAAAGGAAGAAAGGGACTCTATGAGGCATAGATAAAGAGGGATTGAATTCCAGGCATGGGGAACCAGCATTGCAAAGTTATGCATGGATATGGGAGAAGAGAGTGACGTAAGTGAGGAACAGAGAGAAGGCCAGTTTGGCTTGATCACAGTGCAGGAGGGAGAGTAATGTGCATTAAGGCTAGAAGAGCAGAGTAGGGCCCCATTGTATATAGAGCTTTAAAAGTTAAACAGAAGAGTTTTGGGAGCTTGGGGTTTTCTCCTAGAAAAAAATAGGAAGCCATTCCTTTGGTTTGAGTAGGGTAGTCACATCACAGATTACAGAAAATTACTTAGGCAGTTTTGTTGATGAATTGGGAGTAGGAAAAGGAAATTCATATAGGGGTAATTGAAATATTTTAGTCTAAAGGTGATGAGTGGCTGAACTAAAGTGAAGGATACTGAGTAAGGTTAATTAAAAGAAAAATGTGTTATATTTTAAGTTCTAAACTGTCTTCCTCCCTCCCCACCCCACACTGAAGGCCATTTCTCAGACACACACACACACACACACTCACACTCACACACAATTAGTTCTTTCTCTAGAGGTGGATAGCATCTTCCTTCATGGGTCCTTTGTAGATGATTTGAGTATTTATAATATTCAGAATAACTTAGTTGTTCAGTTACTCTTCAAACATCTTTACTGTAACTGTATACAACATTCTCTTGGTTCTGCTCATTTTACTCTTCATTATTTCATGCAAGTCTTAATAGCACAGTTTAATAGCATAGTAGTAGTAGTATTCCATCACAATCATACACCACAACTTATTCAGCCATTCCCCAGTTGATGGGCATCCCCTCAATTTCGTGTTCTTTGCCACCAGAGAGCTGCTATAAATATTTCAGAGCATATAGGTTCTTTTCCTTTTTTCCTGATTACCTTGGGAAATAGACCTAATGGTAGTATTGTTGGGCCAAGGATATACATAGTTTTGTAACTCTTTGGGCATAATATAAATTGCTTTCCAAAATGGTTGTATCATTTCACAGTTCTACCCACAGTGTATTAATTTCCCAGTTTTTCCACATCCCCTCCAACATTTGTCATTTTCCCCTTCTATCATTTTAGCCAATCTGATAGGTATGAGATGATATCTCAGAGTTGTTTTAATTTGCATTTCTCTAATCAATAATGATGTAGAGTATTTTTTCACACAACTATATATGGTTTTGGTTTCTTTATAAAAAAAAAACTGCTTATTTGTATCCTTTGACCATTTATCAATTGCAGAATGACTCAATTCTTTTTAATTTGATTTGTTTATTTACTTTTAGTTTACAAGATTCAGTTCCATAATCTCTTGAGTTTAAAATTTTCTCCCTTCTCTCTCCCCTCCACCCATGGCGGCATGCAATCGAGTACTGATCTGCAAATATTTTCAAATTGGACATTAGTCAGGTTGTATAGAAGGATTGTAACCAATGGAGTGAACAATGGGAAAAAAATTAAGAGACCCTAACATGAAAAAGAATGATAGCATGTAGATTGCTTCAGTCTCCATTCTTTCTAGATCTTTCTCTGAATGTAAATATGTCCTTCCATCCTGAGACTTGTAAAGTTGTCTTATAACTATGCATTGCTGAAAAGAGTCCAGTTTATCAAAGCTGGTCATCACACAGATGATGTGTCTGTGATTGTGTATAAATTTTTCCTGGTTTTGCTCTTCTCACTTAGCATCAGTTGATATAAGGCTCTCCAGGTGAATATGAAGACTGTCTCCTTCCCATTTCTTATAGCACAATAGTATTCCATTACATTCATATACCACAACTTGTTTAGCCATTCCCCAATTGATGGGCATCCCCTTAATTTCCAGTTTTTTTGTCACCACAAAGAGCTGCAATAAATATTTTTGTGCATATGGAGAATGACTCAATTCAAAATTTGACAAAGTTCTCTATACATTTGATGTGAAACCTTGATCCAAGAAGCTGTCTATAAAATTTTCACACCCAGTTTTCTGCTTTTCTTCTAATCTTAACATCGGTTTTATTTATACAAAAACTTTTTTTAATATAATCAGATTTATCCATTTTAGATCTCATAATGTAATCTCGTTTATTCATAAATTCTCCTATCAGTAAGTCTGAAAGGTAATATGTTCCATCTTCTTCTAATTTTCTTATATCTCCCTTTATATCTAGAGGTCATGCATCCATTTTGACCTTATCTTGGTAAATGGTATAAGATATTGGTCTATACCAATTTATTTGGCCTACCACCCCCTTTTCAAAGAAAAAAATTACTCCATATCTCCCTGAAAATCTACTTTCCTTAACCCATTAGTGGTTTTTCTGAAATTTGGATCATTTAAAAAATATATTAAAAATTTTTAAATGATACATCTTAAATTTAATAATTTGTAAATTTGTGGGGGTTTTCCTGCACTGAAATTTTGATGATGCAATATTTTATCATGTATTGCATTGTACTTAAGTCATTACGTGTACATATTCCTGCTGATGCATGCCAGACTTCCTGACAAGATGTGACACACTCACCTGCCAACACTTGCTTGTTAAGACCTGTCAGCAGACTTGACCGCTGATCAATTATATCGTGCATTTTCTGTGTTTATTTGGAAAATAATGTAATCACTATGATGTTAATTCTTAACAGATGAAATATGTATGAATGGTTTTTCAAAATTTTCTGATCTTTATGCTTTTACCACCCTTTATTTTTATTCAACACCCTCCATTTGTACCTGAGGCTACTACCACCCCCTCCCTGGTCATTCCAGCACCCCCAGGGGGGCAGTACTGCTCACTTTGGGAATCTATGGACAATATAGACTGTACACCCAGTGTCTGTCAGACTGCCTTCTAATTTCCCCATAATTTTTACCCAATAATGAATTCTTATTCCCAAAGCTTAAATCTTTACAATTGCCAAACACAAGGTTACTATAATCATTTACTACTATGTGTTGTATGTCTACTCTATTCCACTGATCCACCTTGATAATTACTGCCTTATAGTTTTAAGATCTGGTACTGCTAAACTTAACTTTTTTTACATTTTTTAATTAATTCCATTGATATTCTTGACTTTTTGTTCTTCCAAATGAATTTTGGTAATTTAATTGGGATGGCACTGAATAAGGAGATTATTTTAGGTAGAGTTGTCATTTTTTATTGCTAATGTTTGTCTTTATTTGTATAAAAGCTGTTTTATGATTATGTGTTATTCCTAAATTTGTCTTGGCAGATATACTCCCAGGTATTTTATGCTGTCTATAATTACTTTAAATGTGGCATTTCTTACTATTGCTTTTTTCAGGGTTTTGTTCGTGATACGTAGAAATGCTAGTGATTTATGTGGATTTATTTTATATCATGCTACTTTACTAAAATTATTGTTTTTTCTAGCTTTTGGGTTGAATCTCTAAAATATTCCAAGTATATCAGTCTTTTCTGAAAAAAGAGATAGTTTTATTACCTCAGTGCCCATTTTGATTCCTTCAATTTCCTTTTCTTCTCTTATTGCAGTTGCTAGCATTTCAAATACAATATTGCATGATATTGATGATAATGGGCATCCTTGTTTCACCCCTGATCCTACTTGGAAAACTTCTAGCTTGTCCCTATTACAAATAATGCTTGCTGATGGCTTTAAATGAGAACTTCTTCTCATTTTAAGGAAAAAATTCATTTATACCCATGCTTGCAAGTGTTTTTTATTAGGAATGAGTTTTATATTTTGTCAAAAGCTTTTTCTACATCTATTGATATTTGATTTTTGTTCCTTTTGTTACTGACATAATCTATTATTTTCATAGTTTTTCTTATGTTAAACCATTCCTTCATTCTTGGTATAAATCAAGTAAGATAATTTTTGACAAGTTATCTGGTCCAAAATAGACAAAGGTCATTCATTTGGATACATGAAAAAAGGTGGTACATTAGAATTGTGAATGATGAACATATTATACAGTATTCATTGGGGATGAATTATAGTATGTGAAAAGGGAGAAAAGGATTTAATCTTAGATTAAAAAAAATTATAGTGTGATAGTAAAGTGTAAAGTTACTAATCCCATATCATTCTTTTTCCAATTCATTTGTCTTATCAGCCAAATATGACCTGTTATAAAGAGGAGATTTTTGGTCCAGTTCTAGTGGTTATGGAGGCAGACTCTTTGGATGAAGCCATCAAGATGGTAAATGACAATCCATATGGAAATGGAACTGCCATCTTTACTACCAATGGAGCTGTTGCTCGAAAATACTCTCACTTGGTAGATGTGGGACAGGTTTGTGAAGTATTTTTTAGATGGGTCCCTAACGGTTTTTGTTTTCTATTTAAGATTTGGTAGCCAGCAAAGGGAACCTACTTAAAAGAGTGGGATATACCACTTTCATCTTACATCTAAACTCTCTTCCATAATGAAATGGGGATTCAATGTGGGTTTCAAATTTTCACTAGATAGAAATGTTAGTTGTATTTCCTGGCTTAATGAATGATTTGCGTTTGTTCTGTATTAGGTGGGTGTGAATGTCCCTATTCCAGTGCCTTTGCCAATGTTCTCATTTACGGGCTCTCGCTCTTCCTTCAGAGGAGAAACCAATTTTTATGGCAAACAGGTAAATACCTTAAGTATTAGAATTGGTTGCTATATTTTTGCTTGGTGAACCTCCTCTTGCATGTATGGAGGAGGAGACTACCACAAAGAGATTCTAACTAAAGTAAAAGGTCACAACCTCTGTTTTCCATTTCCTCTTCTGTAAAATGAAGAACCCCCACCTGCTTGAAAGGAATATTCTTAAAATTAAATTAATAATTACATGATAGTCCCTTGAAAATGAAAGTCCTACATTGTTAGATTGTATTTATACTTTTATCACTGATACTATAGGCCTTAGTAACTTAATCTTTTTCTGAAGAGAAAATTTCTGTAAATTTATTCTTAAATTGTCCATTCTTTGCTGGTTTTCATTTCTGTAGCAATAGCATCATTATTTTGTAATGATTATGTGCCCCTTTTGACAAGCCAAATGTAATTCTGAAATGGAAACTCAGTTTCTTGGCTTAATGTTGTATTGGCTTTTGGTTAAGTATCTCTGAGTAGTCAGTCTTGATTATTTAAGGAATATTTCTTGATTTAATGTTATCCCGATCTAAGTGCTTCTTTTTTCCTGCCTTGGAGCACTGCTCATTCATAGGCTAGAGGCAGAAGAAATAAGTAGCTCAAACATTACTTTAATGGAGCTGTGATTTCAGCATTATTGAGTACTCACTCCACCAACAGACACTGAAATCCCTCTGAAATATACTTTAGGAAGTGGTTGCTGTGGCTAAAATGATTTGTCAACTGGTGACCAACTTTACAATCAAAACTGAATGTTTCTATTCATCAGCAGCTTTAGTAACAAGCACTTTAAGAGATGGGAGATGGGAGACCATAACCTAAAGGTTTGGGAATCATGTGTGATTTCCAGTTACATTTGCTGTCTTCCCCTCAAGTTCAAACTTAGATGTGACTGATAAAGAAACATCACAATATGAACTGACTTCCCAAGTTAGGAGTTACAATGAAGCAAAGATGATTATTGCTTAGGGATCAGCTTCTTTGAGGAAAAAAGGACTCTGGTTTTCATCTTAGCCATCTTTATTTAAGTGGACTGTTTGGGTATGATAGTTTATAAAAAATACAACTTCAAACGTTGCAGCAGAATGCATAGATTTTCAATCCAGTACTGCTTGTTGGAATTTGTACCTTTAATAGAAAGAATCTAATGCAGTGCAGGGAGCCCTGGATTGAGAGATGGAAGATCTGAATTGGAATCCTAATTCTCTGTGATATTGTTCTCTGTGGACCTTAGTTTACTTATCTATAAAATAAAGGTCCCACTAAGGTCCCTTCAAGCTCTGATCTCATGTGTTGATTTGATTCAGATACTAGCAAAACCATATGGCAAAGGTGCAAATCAATAAACCTTAGCAATCATGAAAAACTTTGTCCAGAGGAGTCAATATTATGCCCTAAGTACCACAGAGAAACATCTGGATTGCATGCTTCAATAGCTGTACTACTCTTATGAATAATAAAGAAAAATGAGGCTAGAAAGACAAGTCAGGTTTTTAAAATTATATTGGTTATTACCTTAAGGAAATTGTTAGCCTTACATTGTGTGGAAACTGCAAATGTATTCGTCTTATTTCTGTAGTTTGAAAAAGTATGCCTTATATAGAATAATGTTTAATTGGATTAAATTTAACTTTTCTTAGATTAATGGGTCAGGTTTTACCAAATAATATTAGAAGGGGATTTATCAAAGCAATAATTCATTTTTAATATCTAAGAATCTAAGGCAGGATTGAAGCCAGTTCTTGTGTGGTTCCAGATCCAGCACTTTATACCACACTGCTTCTGACTTCAGAAGGATGTTGCATAGAGTATATTCCAGAAAGGGGCCCAGATTATATATTATTACCTTATTCCTCTCACATCTAAGAAATAAAATTTTCTCTACTAAATGAATTCATTATAGTATTATTATATAATATTCCATTATAGATTACCCTTTTAGACACATATTGCTATAAGTTTCAGTTGAAGCATTATCAGGAACAATTTTGTGGTACTTTAAAAAATATACCAAAGAAATAAATACCAACTGGCTTTTTGGGGGGGAGGGGGACAGGTTAGAGGAAGAAAAGTTCATTTGACTTGGTGAGAGTTATCATTCATGAGCTATTTTATTTTTTATTAAGAAAAATTTCATTTACGCAAAAGTTAACAAAGCTGCTGCTTACTCTTATAGTTTAAGGCTCCAACTTTATCAAAAGAGGTAATCCCTTTGTCATTCACTGAGAATTAAGGTTCAGAGGATTTTGTTTTATTTTTTCATGAAAAGTAGGGGCTGGTCTCAAAACATTTGGTAGGATATTATTGGATAAATATTGGGGTAAATATCTTAAGGTGGTTAAGAGAGGTTCTTTCATGACCAATTTGGGTCATGAAATTTGGGTTTTGATGACCAATTATATATATTCTTTACAAATTTCCAGGAGGAGGAAATATATATCACTTTTAATAACTTTCTCTCAATTATTCTGACTATTCTATATAAACATTTCATAATTTGGCAGCATCTAATCCAATGAGTTTTAATTATAGATATTACTTAACTCATAGAAACCACCTGAATTGATACTAATTTTTTTTTCCTCTTGTTCCTTTTAGGGCATCCAGTTCTACACACAACTAAAGACCATTACTTCTCAGTGGAAAGAAGAAGACTCCATGCTAACTACACCTGCTGTAGTTATGCCAACTATGGGCCAATAAAAAGAATTTCTAGTAGACTTTTTTTTTATCCTGAATAACTGTTCTCTCTACTTAACGATCTCTCCCACAGATCTTGCCAACTGTGTTTAGATTATTCACATATAATGCAACAGATCATCCTTGGGATCTCTTTTTCCTATATTATGCTTTTGTTATGACACTGGTGGTCAGAATTTCAATCTAGGGTTTTCAGTTGCTTAGTAGTACTTCTATTTGTGAAGTAACTATTTTAACTGTGAAATTGTTATATAAAGAGAGAACCCAGGGGAGAGACAAGGTCGAGGGTTGGGGAATGGGGCCAGGGGAAACATTAGTATCTCCAAAGATCTTCTAATAATTGGTGGAAGAAGTCTTAAAACATAAAATAGGACTGGATGTTGTCTACTTTTTGGTCCCCAACATATAACCTACCATAACAATATTAGTGATTCACTGACCATGTTTTATTTTTATGATTCTGGCAGTCTGCTGAGTACCCAGTTTTCCAGAGTACCCAGAGTACTCTGGAAAAATAACTTTTTTGTTCAACTATTGTGTTTAGAAGAGTGACCACAAACAAACATTATTTCAGCCAACTATTCCAAGAGTTTTCTCAGTCTTGGAAATAAAGAGATCTTCCTAATGTGAAATGGGAAGGAATCTTTCAGGAAACAAGTTGTGTCATCATATTTCTTAATTTCTTATACAGAAGAACTCTGTTTGTCATGAATATGTTCTTATGTCCTCTCTGCATTTTTGAGTTATGTCACTAGATTAGAGGGCAATTCCTTTAAAGAAATCTCTTGGCATAAGAGAAATTTCAATTCTTTTCATGACACAAAGATACTATAAAACCTGGACTGCATTATTATGACAGCAATATGACTGGTATGCGTTGTTTCAAGTGACCTTATGCCTTGCTTTCCTTCCCTGATTTTAGTGTTAACTAAGCTATATTGGTCAGAATGGAACAAAAAGAAGATGTTTTTTGAGTAGGTAGTCTCTTTTTTGCTGATTCTGAATATCTTATATATACTTTTAATATGGTATGTTATCAGCCAATGAACAAATTTCTGGGCCCAAAAGAGCAACCTCTAATATTCATCCCACACAAGACTGACACTCTGACAGGGGCTGGATCACTTACAGGACAACCAGATTTAAAGCAAATCAAGGGACCTTGATGATGATCTACTCTAACCCTCTCATGTTAAAGATAAGAAACTTACTTCTCTAATTCTCCAGTTAAACTGTCTTGACCAAACTCATTAGGGTATTTAGTAAATTAAAGACTGTCAGATACTATAAAATGCCAAGTATCACATATGTAGTAGGTTTGTTGACGACTTTACCAAATGGAACATTAGACCAAGTCAGATCACTTCAAATCATCTAGAGCCTTAATTTCAAAAAACACATATGGCACAATAGGAACATCTCTTCTGAAGTGCTATCTTTTAATTAGGGTAATGAAGATCTGTATTTGGAAAGGCAGACTGATCCTTGTTTTATCCTCTTATAAAATTATATGTGTGTGTGTGTGTGTGTGTGTGTGTGTGTGTGTGTCTACATTTTTTATTCCAATAACTCATAGCCTGGGTAATAATAAAAGGTATAAATTTTGTGTGAAATTAAATAGTCACTGGGACTCCTAAGGTTGCACTAACTGAATCAATTATAGTCTATATTTACTAGCACATAAGGATGTGTGCATTTATGTCTTTTAAAATAAACAGCCAAGCCAAAACTACATGTCACACTAAAGGAGCCATAATTCATCTCATGTTAAATACAGTGTTCCTTTTTTAGTGAGGCCATATTTTAAAATTTTCCTGCGCCCATAATTGAGCTGTTATTTCTCAGCACAGATCCATGAGAGCTCCCTATCCAGAAAAAGGAGAAATGTGTATGAGTGCCTCCACCAGGAAGGGTTAAAAGGATATGAAATTGATCCGATTACAGACACCTTATTATGATACACTATGATCTGGTCCTTTTTGAATATCAGGAAGGACAAGGCCACTAGATTCTCTGAGTGGAACTTGCTGGGTGATGAAGGTCTGATCCTGCACATTGCCATCATCCCTGAAATAAAGTTAAATTCAAGTCAGCAAACAACAGAATTTAGTTCAAATATGAACACAGTTGAGTATTTCACTATTTTCTTCATCCAATCCAGCACCCAGTTTAAACAAATGCTTTCTAATTGGCATGGAAGATCCTACCTGACAGTGTCTTTGTTTCTGGTGGTGAGAGTAACATAGGCTGGAACTGGAGGGACAGATAATGTGTGTTTCCTACAAGGGAGAAAAAAAGATGGCATTCATTTTCTTTTTCCATGCTCTGCATTTCAGCTGCATTCTCAAATTGCTAGATGAAGCATGATTTTCAGACAGACTAGTACTAGTCATGAATCAGAGGTAGCTGATCTTGTTTTATTGGGGTTTTTTTTTTATCAGACCTGTCTATGATTTGACTAGAGGTAATGTTGAGGGATATATTCCAGACTTACAGGGGGACAGCCTAGGCAAAGGAAAAGTTTAGAGATGGAACGTGGGGAGCAATGAGAAGCCTGGTTTAGCTAGAATGTAGAGTACGTGAAGGAGAGTAAGGTTTAAATAAGATTGGTCAGCCAGATGCAGCCACAGCTTTAAAGACCAAACAGAGGAGTTTGTGTTTGACTTTTTAAAAAATTGATTTGTTTCTTTACTTTCAGTTTACAAGATTCAGTTCCACAATCCCTTGAGTTTCAAATTTTCTTCCAGGACTCCCCACTCCCCCACCCCCACCATGGCGGCATGCAATCAAGAAATACTTTCACATTGGACATTAGTCTGCTTGTATAGAAGGACTGTAACCAATGGAGTGAACAATGGGAAAGAGGAAACAAAACCAAACATGGAAAAGAACAATAGCATGTAGAATGCTTCAGTTTCCACTTAAACTGTTCTTCCTAGATCTTTCTCTGAATGTAGACATCTTCCATCCTGAGACTTAGAATTGTCTTATAACTGCATTGCTGAGAAGAGTTCAGTTTATCAAAGTTGGTCATCTTGTGTTTGATTTTTAGAAGTATCAGGGAGCCACTGGAGTTTATTGTGCAAAGAAGTGACATAGTTCAACTTGTTCTTTAGTAATATTCCTTCATTAACTATTTGGAAGATGAAGCAAAAGACTGAAGGCAGGGAGATCAATAAAGGAGGATATTTTAAAAGCCCAGGTGAGAGGTGATAAGAGTCTGAACTAAGATAATGGTCATATGAGTGAAGAGAAGGGGTCATATGTAAGAGATATTATGGAAGAAGAATCAACAAGGTTTAACAATTAATTAGATATATGGGATGAGAATAAAAAGTTAAGGAAGACTAAAATTACAAATCTCAGTGTCTGGAAACAGAGAAATTCAAAAAAGACGTGGGTTGGGAAAAGACGATGAGTTTTCTTTTGGACATGTTGAGTTGGAGATGCCTATGGGACACTAAAATGTCTAACAGACTATTGGTGAAATAAGACTGAAGCGCTGGGGGTCATCTATGTAACTGCAAGATGATTAAACCCTGGAGAGTTGATCAAGTCCCCAAGAAAGCTTGAAGAGAGGTAAGAAAGAGTTCCAAGACTGCACCTTTAAGGACACACCCATTGTTGGAGGATATGGAAGGTGATCCAGCAAAGGACTCTAAGTAGGACTCAGACAAAGAAGAACAAAGAGAAACCAATGTCACAAAAAAAAAAACCAGAAGAAACTATCAGGAAGAGAGGATGTTCAAGTGTCAAATGCAGCACAGAAGATAAAGATTGGGAAAATACCATCAGATTTGGCAAGTACAACATTTGAGACTGGGGGGAGAGGACATCAGTTGGGAAATTGCTGAACAAAAATAGTGTATATGAACGTAACCGAATACTATTGTGCTATAAGAAATTATTTTAAAAGATGTTTTCAGAGAAACCTAGAAAGACCTGGATGATGCAGAATGGAATAAAATCAAGAGAACAATTAATACATTGACACCAAAAATGAACAATTTTGAAAGAGTCAAGAACTCTGATCAATCAAAATTTCAAGGGACTGATACTGAAAAATGCAGCCCGCTTCCTAACAAGATGAGGGACAAAGTGAGATGACTGCTGGAATGGGTAATGTGAAAATTTATTTTGCTTGATTATGCATATGTTTCAATGTTTTCGGTTTTTATTGTTACTGTTCATGGCAGGGAGATGTGAGAGAGAAAATAAATTCTTGTTAATAGAAAAAAATTTTAATTAAAAAATATATCATTGGTAATTTTGGAAAGCAGTTTCAGTTGAATGATAAGCTTGAGTCAGACTGCCATGTGTTGAGAAGTGACTGAGAAGACAGCTTGAGGCAACAAGAGCAGATAACTTTTTCTGACAGACTGCCTATGAATGGGAGGAGAGAAAATCTTAGAAGATAAGAGCTTGAAAATACGGAAGGATCGACTGAGGTTTGGGATTTTTTTTTTAAGTATAGGGAGGCAGATGGATTTTTAGACAAAAGAGGAGACTATAGATTGGGAGAAACTAAAGATTAGAGACAGAGGTTGTGTGATTTCTAACACTTCAGCAAAAGCAGGAGTGTAGGGAGAGGGTAGGAATACTCCATGCTTGGGGTTTATCAAGAATAAGTCATTGAAAATATGTTTAATATGAATGTATATGGATAGCCTATATTAGATTGCATGCTGTCTTGGCGAGGAGGAAGGAAAGAAATGGGAAGAAAATGTAGAACTCAAAATCTTAGGGAAGTGAATGTTGAAAACTAAAAATTAATTAATTTAAAAAAAAGAATAAACCATGATAGGAAAAGGGGCAAAGAATTCTAGTGTAGTTGAACTGGTTAACTTACAGTTGAACTTGGGAAGGGAGGAAAAGTAAAACCAGAGCCTGAGAGATAAGAGGGAAGGATAGACTAGAAATCACTGTGAGGACAAAAAAAATCCATTTAAGATGATTCCACACAAGGGAACAGAGACAGGCAGCAGAATAATAAGTTCAAAGAATAGCTAGTAGGCCAATTTGGATAAAACAAGGAGGGCATAAAGGGAAATAATATGAAAGAAGTCTGAAGTTGGATCAAGCGTGGGAGGTGGGTATGAGCATGTTGGGAACCCCCTGGGAAAGTAGGGGTTTACACCAGAGCCCAAAGTGCTGGAGCAAGAATGGCACAGGCAAGATGGCAAGCTGGCAACACCACAATGTACACACTGGAGCAAATGCTGAGAGCTAAGACAAAGACAACAGAAAAACTATGTAGAAGCCACACAAAACATACAGAACAACAGAAGACATTCAAGCTACTGACAACATTGGTAAACACATACTTTCACACCCTTTGCTATTCTCCCACTCTCACTTTCTCTCTAAAGAGAGAAATGAGTTTTTCCCAATCCTTGTTTCTTAAGAATCTGTTTTGTTTTCTGTTTCAATGGCTTTTGTTTTGGTTTCCCCAAAAACAGTTATCTAAGAAAAAAATTATGGTCAACCATTCCATTACTGACCTTTGTGTTTAATTACTAAATCCAAATGAGGAAGAAGTCAAAAGTGGCAAAACATACAGAAAAGAGAAGTAGGTTTGAAACTGAGATTGTATGTGTATGTATACATGTATATATACATACATATACATATCCATGTGTATATGCCTATCTGTATATTCACCAGAGAGAGATGAATTATAATTACTAGGACCTTCCTAGCTGGGGGGCTCAAGCTAAACAAAAAGAGATTTGATTCATATGTTCATAACTTCCCAAAATCAGAAAAAGATCAAGTAATCTTGGTCCACCCTAGGCAGGAAATGAGTTGGTGAGAACTGCTGGTGGGAGGTTTGTAAGCAAGCTGGAGTCAGCTTTTTTTGAAGCACTGACCTCAAGCATCTCATCTTTCCATGTTTTTTCCACAAGTTTGAAAGGAAAACTATTTCCTCAGAGATCAGGACCAAGAACAGCAATAACTAAAAACTCACACCTGAAACAAGGCTGGGAAAGAGAAGAGGCACTTACATAGGATGGGTAATGGAGTGAGAGCATTGAGGGTTGGGAAGAGGCAGCCAATTAGTTCCCTACTCACCAGCAAAGTACCTGCCCACTCAACTATTAGATGGGTACAGACTGCATCCCCTAAGTAGAATGTAAGTTCCTTGAGGGAAGTGACCATCCTATGTTTGTCTTTATATCCCTAGTACCTACTTCAGTGTCTTGGACAGACTAGGTGCTTAATATATATTGAGCTGAACTGAACTGGATTTATATACATGTTGCTAGACTACTGCCTCACTAAGTAGTACAAAGGTAGTCCTTTTATTCCTCCCAGTTGATGATCTATCTCACTCTCTACTGACATTTCAAATCCTCTTCAGTGCTTCCACATCTCCCTTTCACCCTCATTTTCTCAGCTGAGGACGATGCCTCTTACTTGTGAAGTCCTTTTTCTGGGCTATTCCCTTAACTTGTTTTTGCACTCACACACCTAGGTTCCTGGAGGACAGATGCTCACTCAGGTTCTAATATTCTGTATATCTGTACTTCTTACACTAGAGAGTCCATGAGCGCTCACAGAGGGACTTCTCATTAATGGTAATGCCAATAGAAACAATTAACTCTTAGCAAAGATATAAAATAATATGATAATAATTGCTTCAAATATTTCTACCATAAGTCTGGGGTACATTTTCCCACAAAGTACAGTACACATAGGAAGAGTGAGCACAAACCTAAAGTAAACTTTACTGAAGGAGGACATGTATAAAATATATGTGTGGCAAAGACAACTTATAACTCCTAGTATCATAGAGACTTTAAAAGTCTTTTCTTTCCTTGTGCAGTTCCATCAAAGTGCTTTTCCCTGAGTTCAACATCTCTACTGGGGAAGCTGCTCATCTGGATCCTGGAGCCTGTTCTCCTCTAGACTATACCTGGCTTATCCCCCTGAAGCTAGTTCTTCCTTTGGGTGACTGTCCTTCTGTATCCATGTTTATTTGGAATATGTATTTCTGAGTCCTGCTAGATGACATCTTTCTCTATTGGTCAGACAGCTCAAAATCAATGTGATCCTTCCACCTCTCCATCAAACTGCCTTCTGACACAGACATGAGATCTTTCCACAACTGCTTTCATCTCGTGAGTTATGGCTTATTTATTTAGTCAAAGAAACTGTTCCCTTTTTGGCTTAGTCGGAATGTAATTTGCACCTCATAACAGGTCTGGGGTATAGAATCATCTCTATACTCAGTTTAATACCTCATTAACACTTTGTGATTATTTTCTAAGGGTAAATCAAAGGGTGGGGAAAGGAAGTAAACATCTCATGCTATTCTTGTGGAGAGATGGAAAGATATGAATTAGAAAATACAATCAGGGGGTGGCTAGGTGGCATAGTGAATAGAGTACCGGCCCTGGAGTCAAGAGGACCGGAGTTCAAATCTGGCCTCAGACACTTAACATAAAAAACTAGCCGTGTGACCTTGGGCAAGTCACCTAACCCCAATTGCCTACCTTCTCCCCTTTAAAAAAGAAAAAGAAAAAAATAATAAAATACAATCAGATTCAGAAGTGAATTGAAAGGGATGGTTGGATGGCCAGACAATGGTTCAATGATGGGCTGAAGCAGGGGTAGGGAACCCTGAACCTCTAGGACACATATGGATCCTCTAGGTTCTTGGGTGCAGGTTTCTGACTGAGTTCAAGTTTTACAGAACAAATCCTTTTACTCAACCACACTTGGCCTGAATCCATGAGCTGAAATTCAAAATATAAAATTTTGTACTTCAAAACAAAAAAATACCTTCACAAGCATAACATAGAGGAAATGTGGGTAGATAGTAGTTCTGGGGGGAAAAAAATGGAGATTTTATTGAACTTACAAAGCTCAATGCAAGGCAAAAGTATGACAAGCCATAAAAACTATTATGATCTAGGGCAGCATTAAGAGGGGAAGGCTTCCAGAAATAGGAAATCATTCAAATCTGACTCTACTTAGCCTCTTAAATATTGTTTTCAATTTTGGGTTTCGGTTTAAGAATGAAACCACAGAGGTTGTTAGTCAAAGTACTGAGGCAGCTAGATGACTTGGCGGATAGGACAATGGGCCTGGAGTCATGAAGACCTGAGTTCAGATCTGGCCTCAGACATTCACTCATTAGCTGTGTGACCCAGGACAAGTCACTTAACCTGTGTGTGCCTCCATCTCCTCTGCTGTAAAATGAGGATGATATTAACACCTACCTACCTCCCAGGGCTGCTAGAGATAAACTATACAACCTGCTAAGAACTTCTCTGCCAGGTATTTAACAATGCTCTGGTACCAAAGTAGCAGTGGGGCTCTTCATTTCTTGTTACATGAGGTAATACTGGTAAGCTTAGCATAGGACCCTGGCACACAGTAGGTGTTACATAAATGCTTGCAATTATGATCATTATTAGGTAAAGGTATATTTCTAATAGGTCTATGCAAATCTTCATGCAAATCAGTAGCACTGCATTCAGAGTTCAAGTAAATTACTTTCACCTTGTGCTTTAATCCATTCAAAACCCTGTGTTTCTGTCCATGTGGATACGCCTCCACAGATGACCGCTGAACCAACCCCTCTACAACTTCTAAAGCTACAGTGGCCAAAAAATGCTGCACTATTTGACCAGCTGATGATGAGCCATCTAATGTGACTTTCACATGTAGAATTTTCTCTGTCATTCAAAGTATGGTTTTTTTCATCAAATGAGATAATGTAATATAAATACGGGCCTAAAAGACATCATCGAGGATGACTGAAAATGAGGTCATCTCGTAGTCAGATTCAAGACTAAGGAGTACCAAGAAGCGCAGAGCCCCGCTGCTACTTTGGTGCCAGAGCACTGTGAAATACCTGGAAGGGAAGTCCTTATCAGGCCGTATGGTGTCTCTCTAGGAGGTCTGTAAGAAGACATGTAGGATAAGAAGATACGTATGCCTCACAGATCACATTGGCAGGGCTACTGCTACATAAACAAGGACATGGATCCATCGAAGAACTGAAGAAATGTTTTATTTTTAAGCCTCAGAATCGTATGATTTAATACACTAGAAAAAAAACTAAATTTGTGAAATTAAAGGACACAAAGTATCCAAAATAAAACAATTTTTCTTGTCTATTTAAAAAATAAACACCACAACGAAGGTTATATCTCTTACCTTTATCACCAACTGGGCAAAACTCCTAAACATTTGTATGTGTATGTGTGGTGTGTGTAGATATATGTATGTATATGTGTATACACACACACACACACACACATATATATATACACATATATGAGAGAAAGAAAAATATATAAGAAAGGTCACTACCTTTCTTGTTAAACTTACATCTTTAGATATTTGGAATATCTAAACTTAAGTTTTGTGTTCCCCCCCAAGGCTTTTACTTTTGCTTTTCTTAATATTCCTATACATTAAATCAATTAGTCTCCCTGATTTTTTGGTTTAAAAGTTGCTACAGCTCTTTCAAACTTCCTGAACACAACTCAGATACTTTATCCCCAACTTCATCCCTAAACCAGCTCATGCTCCCTACTCTTGTTTGGTTCTCAGGGGCTGACATAACTTGATCTTGAACTATTACCATTATTTGAAGAATCAGAGACTTACCTTAGAGAACAACCATTCATTTTTGCAAAGAGTAACCTCAAAACTTTTTCCTTCTGTTCCCACGTCAGGTCTCCAATATCCACATCCATTCCTTTTTTAATGTTTGTCCTGAATAATTACAAATAAAAATATTAGTGCAAGGTAAAACCAGATAAAGGAAGCTTCTAAAGAAAAATATAAAATCTCTAAAAAATACTGATGCAGTAGAAAATGAGGATTTCATAACCATTATATTAAATATATTTTATTTATTATGCGTTGTAGACAAATCAATTAATGTTTTAAACAGAATCACTGGGCTAGAAATGACCTCAAAATATTATCTAACCTACAGACTGTTACTATTAAAAAAATAGACAACTTCAATAGGCGAAGGAATGAGATGGAATGGCTGGGCTTGGCCAATATATTAAAAGTGATAATACAACCAAAGTTAGTTAATACTTTTAATTTAAACCAATAAAATTATCAAAGGGATGCTTTATAGAAATTATAAAACAACAAAATTAATTTGTAAAAAATAAAGATCTAGAACATCAAAGGAAATAATGAAAAGATGTCATCAACAAAGTGGGACTGGCACACTTCCAGACCTCAAATGATATTATAAAGCCATCAAAGTCATCTGATCTCGGATTAAAAAATAGAGGGGCAAAACAATGGAGCAAGCTAGACAAGGGAGAATCTGAAATAATGTAACTCAATATCCCAGGGTTTTCTAAACCACAAAATTTAAATTATTTAGGAAAGAACTACCTACTTGATAAAAACTGATGGGAAAACTGGTAAGCAGTCGCATAGAATTAAGCTTAGGCCAGCACCTTACACTATATTCCACAATACCTTATAATTATAATAAGTATATATATAATATATATTATATATAATGACATATATATAATATATAATAATTATAAAAGAATGTGACCTTAATATCATGCTATAAATAATCAGACAACTAGGTGGTGCAGTGGATACAGTACTGGGCCTGGAGTTATAAAGACTCATCTTTCTGAGTTCAAATCTAGCCTCAAACACTTACTAGCTTTGTGACCTTGGGCAAGTCACTTAATCCCTGTTTGCCTCAGTTTCTTAATCTGTAAAAATGAACTGGAGAAGGAAATAGCAAACCACTCCAGTATCTTTGCCAAGAAAACTCACAAAGTGTCAGACAGGACTGAGATCAACTCAATAACAACACCAAATAAAGAATTAGAAGAAAAGATCATATACCCCTCCTGTATTCACAAATAGAGGTAATTGTAGAAGAAAAAACAGATAAAATTGATTATATAAACTGAAAAAATTCCACACAAAATTACTGAAGATAAGAATGGAAACAATCAAATGGAAAAAAAATTTTCAAATTATCAAATATCTAAGATAATAAACAATTAACAGACATTATAGGACCAAATGACATGCCTCAATAGCTGTGGTCACCCCCTCTACTCAATAAACTCCAGTAGTTTCCTATTGCCTCCAGGATCAAATACAAAATGCTGTTTGGCATTCAGAGCCTTTCATAAACAGACCCCTCCTACCTTTCCAGTCTTCTCACACCTTACTACCAAACACATATTCTTGGATCCAATGGGACTGGCCTCCTGGCTATTTCACAAGCAATATTCTCCATCTCTGGACTTTGGGCATTTTCCCTGGTTGTCTCCCAAGCCTGGAATGCTCTCCCTCTTCGACTCTGCCTACTCCTTCCTGAAGCCGAGTAAAATCCCATCTTTTACAGGAAGCCTTTCTTAAGCCCTCTTACTTCTGCCTTCCCTCCGTTAATTATCTCCTATTTATCCTGTATATACCTTGTTTGTGTATTTTTGTTTGTATGTAGTTCTCCTCCATTAGACTGTAAGCTTCTTGAGGGCAAGGACTGTCTTTTGCCCCTCTTTGTAGCTTTAGCTCTTTAGCATGGTGTTTGGCACATAATAAATATTTACTGACTGAATGACTAAGGGAGGCTGGCAATGATTCAGTCTCGTCCCTTCCTTCTCAATAACCATGCCATCAAATTGGAATACAGAGATACAGACTTGGGAATCACTGGCAAAGTGGTGAAAAGCCATGGGAGATCACCAAGACAGAGGGTGTAGAAAGTCATTAGGTGGATGTACAGAACCTTGGAGTGAGCCATCTTAAGGTATGGGAAGATAAGGCTAAAGAACCATAAAAATGCAATATTACAGAAACCAAGAGAGGAGAGAGTATCATGAAGAAGGGAGTGTTCCACAGGGTCAAATGCAGGAAGAAGGCTAATGCCTAAAAAAAAAAAATGACCAGGTCTTGGTCACCAGTTACCTTGGAGAAAGCAATGTCATTACAATGGAGACAAAAGCCAGGATTGCAAAGGGCTGATAAAGTAAGTAGGTGGTAACTGAAGCAGTCAATAAAATATACTCCTCTTAGATGTTTTCCATCTTGAGTTAGGGAAGAGAGAATAAGGTCAATAAACTGAGGGGTTTTCAGAGCTAAAGATAGGGGTTTTTATTTGTATTTTTAGATTAAGAGAAACCTTAAAGCACAATTGTTGATGCTGAGGAAGGAAGGAAGTAATAGAGGGGAAATTGAAGACAGGGGCAGGAATGATTGATGGAGCAAAGTCCCAGAGGAAATAGGAGATAAGGAGGTAAGGTCAGCCTGGAGAGGATAAGTGAAGACTTAATTTCTGCTAAAACAGCAGTGGGTAGAAATGTGAACTGGTTTAATCTCTGTCAGCAGCATACAGAAGCATTTAATACAGAAATCAAGGTAGAAAAAGGCATCACTTATTAGGATACTTTGATTTTAGAAAATATGTTTTTTAACTTTAAAATGTCAATTTATACAATAAAGGCAAAAAATTTAAAGAAGATGGGGATTACTCTTACTTTATCATCAGTGGATTTCCTATTATGTCTTCTATCCTTTGTGCACATCTGTACATAAAATCTCACCCTTGCTGGGGTAGGGAGATCCTCCCTGCCCTACCAGAAAGTAAGAGAGCAGAGCAGGGGAGGGGCTTTACAGTGAGATTGCTGTTTTAGGGTTGGGGCAGGGGAAAGACGGGGAGACATTTGTAATTCAAAAATGATATGAAAATGAATAATGTAAACAAGAAAACAAATAAAAAATGTATCATGAAAAAAATTAAATAAAAAAATTAAATCTCACCCTCACTCTTGACCTCTCCCATAGTTTCATTAAGGGTCTCAAACTTGTACCTGAGTTATCACTGTTGACCCCATTATTGTTGGAATGCACTCCCTCCTGACATTTGTCTTCTACAATCCCTAGATGACTTCAAAGTTTGGCTCAACTCCATATTCTATTGAAATTCACCCCAACCTACCAGTTGCTCACAGAGTCATCAATTTAGAATCAGAAAGTACCTTGGGGGCCATCTCATTCCATCTTGCAGAGAAAACTGATAAAACCCTGTGTGCTGTAAGTTTAGAGGAAATATTTTCTTCCCTAGAATAAGAAGTCTTAGAGGTCAAAAAAAGGAATTACAGGGTTGTGTTAATGGACTCTGGGCAGCTGGGTGGCACAGTGGATAGAGCACTGGACCTGAAGTAAGGAAGACTCATCTTCCTGAGTTCAAATTCGGACTCAGACAGTTAGCTGTGTGACCCTGGGCAAGTCATATAACCCTGTTGGCTTCAATTTCTTTGTCTGTTTGTCCTTCATTCTTGAAGAGGACCATGACATCAGGGAAGTGATATTATGACATGCAAGTGAATTTTATTTAAGTGAGAAAGGGTTTTGCAAAGTCACCAGCCTCACTTTGTCCTCTGGAGCCATCTGGGTCAAGCTGCAAGATATATATAGATCAGGATGACTGCAGATGGCCCTGGATGTAGTGGGAGACCTTTGTCTTTTAAGCTAACAGAGGGAGAGGGGAAGAAGAGGGGATGACCAACATGCAGAATGAGACATGAATTTTTGACATAGCCAATGCAAAAATGAGGCTTTGATGAAGCTTATTTGCTACGAGAATATTCTTTTCCTAATGGGGGACAAGGGTGAGAGGGAGAAAAATAAATACTTCTAATTTTTAAAAAAATTATTTCTAAAAAATCTATTATACTAATTTTGACTCCATCACACTTCTCAAGTCATCTGCTTTTGTCATCACTGATTTATTATAAGTATGGTTGACAGGTGAGGAAAAAGAGGGATATATATATATGTTGTTGTTCAGTCATGTCTGACTCTTCATGACCCCATTTTGAGGGTTTTCTTTTTTTTTTCTTTTGGAGACAGGAAGGCAGGGCAATTGGGGTTAAGTGAATTGCCCAAGTCACATGGCTAGTAAGTATTAAGTGTCTGAGACCAGATTTGAACTCAGGTTCTCCTGACTCCAGGGCTAGTGCTCTATTCACTGCTCCACCTAGCCAACCTGGAGGGTTTTCTTGGCAGAGATATTGGAGTGGTTTGCCATTTCCTTTTCCAATTCACTTTACAAATAAGGAACTTAAGCACACATGGTTAAGTGACTTGCCCAAGGTCACACAGCTAGTATGTGTCTGAGGCTAGATCTGAACTTATGAAGAGGAGTCTTCCTGATTCCAAAACTAGATGGTCTATCCACAGCACAAATCATACTCAGAATATTTTCAGAATTAAAAAGCAGAGGCAGGACTGTAACACAGGTCCCATGATTCCAGGGATAGTTCTTGGCCAGTTCTCTTTCTACTGTACCACACAAATGTTCCAATTCCTTAAAAAAAAGAGGGTGAAAAGAACTATAAGGGGTTATCAAACAAATTCTATCAAATAGTTGAAGAACAAAAGATTCCTATGTTATATAAACTTTTTTCAAAAACTAAGAAGCATTCCAATCCAGTTCTTCTTATGGGAAAAATACAGCCCTGGTGCCCAAAATGGAAAAGTATCAGGCTAAAGAATATCACTAATGAATACTGATACAAAATATCAAATAAAGAGGGGAAGAGTCAAGATGGCGGCATAGAAGCAGGAAAACTTCGCAGCTCCCCCCATAACCACCTCAAATACCTAGAAAATATTACTCTAAACAAATTTTAGAGCTCCAGAACCCACAAAGTGACAAAGAAACAAATCTCCCGCTGAAGGCAGGTGGACAGGAAGGGTTGATCACAACACTCTGGGAGCCAAGACCAGCCACAGTTTTAGCCTCAGGGTGGCCAGGACTGGCCACGGCTAGAGCATTTGGGAGAGTGAATCATGGGCAGCTGGGGTGGTTTCCAGAATTCTCAACCCATAAATGCCAAAGACAAAGTAAAAGGTCAGTGGAACTCGGCTGAATTTTGGGGGGACGGAGAAGCGGGTCTGGCCCTCTGCCCCCAGAGCCAGAAGCAGCAGAAGTGGCCTCCACAAGCTTCAGAGCATCTGGCCTGCAGATTTCAGGGGGGTCAAGTGACCATTCAGAAGCTAAGTGCTCTTGCCTTAACCTGCCTGGATCGGGATCGTGGTCTTGGATGGTGGTCCTGACTTGTGTGACCAGTGAGCCAAAGCTGGTGGGGGCATAAAGATGGCAACCTCCTAATAGCTCTGGCAGCTGTGAAAACCCCAGCAATTTGGGACAAAGCTCTCCCTTCTGGAAGCAGAGATCTACTGTGACTCAAAAGTCAAGTTAACTGACTGGCAACATGAGCAGGCAAAGGAAACAAAGCAAGCTCAGCAATTCAACTTTAGACTCCTTTTTTGTGGACAAAAAAGATCAAAGCATGGAACAGGAGGAAGACAACACAGTCAGAACTCCTGCATTAAAAGCTTCCAAGAAAAATATGAACTGGTTACAGGTCATAGAGGGGTTTAAGAAGGATTTTGAAAACCAAATAAGAGAAGTGGAGGAAAAATTGGGAAGAGAAATGAGAATGATGCAATAAAATCATGAAAAGCAAGTCAACAATCTGACTGAAGAAAATAACACCTTAAAAACAGACTAACTCAAATGGCAAAAGAGGCCCAGAGAGCCAATGAGGAGAAGAATGCCTTAAAAAGCTGAATTTGCCAGATGGAAAAAGAATCTCAAAAGCATTCTGAAGAGAATAATTCCTTCAGAATTAGAGTGGAGCAAATGGAAACAAATGACTTTATGAGAAATCAAGATACTATTAAACAGATCCAAACAAATGAAAAAATAGAAGGCAATGTGAAATATCTCAATGAAAAAACTACTGACCAGGAAAATAGATTCAGGTTTAAAAATTATTGTACTACCTTGAAAGTCATGATCAAAAAAAAGAACCTAGAAATCATCCTTCAAGAAATTCTCAAGGAAAATTACTCTCATATCTTAGAACCAGAGGGCAAAATAGAAATTGAAAGAATTTACTGATCACCTCTTGAAAAAGATCCCAAAAAGAAAACTCCTAGGAATGTTATAGCCAGGTCCTGGAGTTCCCAGATCGAGGAGAAAATATTATAAGCTGCCAAGAAGAAATAATTTGAATATTGTGGAAACACAATCGGGATAACCCAACATCTAGCAACTTTTACACTAAGGGATTAAAGGGCCTGGAATATGATATTGCAGAGATCAAAGGAGCTGGGATTAAAACCAAGAATCATCTACCCAGCAAAGTTGAGTATAATGTTTCAGGGGAAAATATGGTTATTTAGTGAGGTGGAGGACTTTCACTTGGGTGGTGGTCCTGATTTGTGTGACCAGTGAGCCAAAGCTGGTGGGGGCATAAAGATGGCAACCTCCTAATAGCTCCAGCAGCTGTGAAAACCCCAGCACTTTCACTTTTGCTGAAAAAACCAGAGCTGAATAGAAAGTTTGACATTCAAATACAAGAAGCATGAGAAGGTAAACAGGGAAAAGAAATCATAAGGAACTTATCAAAGTTGGACTATTTACATGCCTACATGGAAAAATGATAATTAGAACTTATGAAACTTTTCTCAGTATGAGGATAGTTGAAGGGAATATAAATGTGTATATGTGCGTGTAAACATACACATGTCTACATAGGAGGGTAAATATGCACATGAATACATATGTGAGTGTGTGCTATATGTGTACAGGTATACATAGAGGGCACAGAATCAATTGAATAGGAAGAGATGATATTTAAAAGGTGAAATTGAGAGGTGGGAGAGGAATATAATGAGAGGAGACAGGGAGAGACAGAATGGGGTTAATTATCTCATATAGAAGAGGCAAGGGATAACTGTTAAAATGGAAGGGAAGAACAGGAAGGCGAAAGGGAATGGGTTAATCTTACTCTCACTGAATTTGGCTTAGGGAGGGAATGACATACACTCTAAACTGGGTATCTTGCCCTACAGGAGAGTAGCAGGGAAGGGGATGAGAGCTGGGAGGATGGAAGGGAGGGCAGAGTAGGGGGGAGGGGAGCATTGTTAGAAGCACACACTTCTGTATATATATATATTATGTATGTGCAACTGGGAAATGAGAACTGGGGTAGGGAGATTAATCTTGCCCTAACGAAAAGTCAGAGGCGTGATGGGGGAGGATATAGGAGAGAGAAGATTAGGGGACGGGGCATACAGTGGGATTGCTGTTTTGGGGTGGTGGGTAAGGGAAAGACAGGAAGAAAATCTGTAACTCAAAATCTTCTAGAAATGAATGATGTAAACTAAAAATAAACAAAAGTTAATTTTAAAAATCAAATAAAATGCTGACAAATAGAATACAGCAATATAGTTTTAAAATTCATTACATTTCAAGTTGTAATTATAAAAGAACTAAAAATGGGTCAAAATTAGGAAAAATAATTTAAAATAACAGAGATGAAGAAAAAGTCTTTGATAGAATCAGTGGATTTATCTTATTGCTGAATAAAAAGTAGTTGTCATTGTTCAGTCATGTCCCACTATCCTTGACCCCATTTGGAGCTGGGGTTTTTTTTTGCCTTCTTTTTTGAAGGGGGGAAGGCAGGGCAGTTGGGGTTAAGTAACCTGTCCGAAGTCACACAGCTAAGGGTCTAAGGCTGAATTTGAACTCAGGTCCTCCTGACTCCAGGGCTGGTATTCTATTCACTGTGCCACTTAGCCACCCCATTTGGGAATTTTTTGTCAAAGATACTGGAGTGGTTTACCATTTCCTTCTCCAACTCATTTTACAGGTGAGGAAGGAGATTTCCAGGTTCTGTCAATGGAGAGTAAGGAATGAGACCCAAAAAGTTGAAATGGAAAGTCTTTAGCCCAGGACAACAGGTAAAAAGGGGGGTGGGGTAGAGAAAGAGGGAGGGGAGAAAAAGAGAACTAGAAACAGAGAGAAGGGAAGATTGAGGAGGATCAGTATAAGCATCTCAACGGAAAAGATATAGGGTGATGCTACCAACTGTACCTGCCTATTGACAGATTGAAGAAAATTCCAAGAAAAGAGCTGCTCTTTCCCTACTTTCTCCTCCCAGTATGTATCTGTTAACAAATGATAATATAATTAGCTATTTCTCTATCTAAATGTTTCAGGTTACCTGGATTTTGCCTTAGTCACAAAGAGGTCAGATGTGGTAGAGATAAATATAATTGTAAATTAAAGTAAAGAGTCAAACCTTTGCCTAAATGTTACAAATTTGTCAACCTAGGGGTTCAGATTTAAATTTTCAACCAAGAATCTAACCTTAACTAATCCTGCTATGTTATGTGATTGATCAGTATTCACATATTTGCTACTCCAACATGTTTTTAATTTAGACATAATTAAAGAGGACTTTTAAGAATTCAAATCTTTCAACTATAGTAAATAAACATACAACAGCACATACGATATTATATTAAAGAATTATTCATACCATTTCTCTGCCTCCCTAAGATCCTGGTTTACACTATTGGTGCTATGGACTCTGCCATCAAACGTCCGGATTCTGGGATACTCCGTTCTTCCTGCATAAGCCTTTTTCATTTTCAGATTAAAAGCTGCTTGTGCCATCTGCTTATAATCCTTCCTGCTAATACTGATTTGTTGCTTCACTTGGTACAGAGCATCAAGGAAGAACCTCTCCACTTCTGTTCGCTCATCCAGGATGTTCTTGGCCAACTTCTTCACTCGATTCATTTCTCTGTCCTTCATCTGAAGGACCTGCTCCAGCTTGTTAATTTCCACCCGACCTGCCTGGTTCTCCATAAATGCTTGCTCCTGGATTTTTTTAATTTCAGCCTCAAACTCAGCGGTCATGTAGCCCAGGGCTGTCTCCAGTTTTTCCACTTTCTTCTGAAGACACTGAATCTGGGCTCTATGCTGAGTTATTTGCATAATCTTTTCCCTAGCCAACAGCTCATTGGTTTCCTAAAGCAGAATGAAAAATAGTTTAGGTTTTTTATTTTTCTTGAATTACTCCAAAACTCAAAAACAGTCTCATTAGTAACCACAAAAACACTTTCATTAGTTACCATCAGTTCAAGATGTTGGCACTTTGGAGTTAGTTAACAAGAACTACTGGGCACAATGACAAACATCCCTGGATAGGCTCCACAAGCAACTGAAACCTTCTCTGCTCACTTCCCTACAATTCTTACTGTGCATTAAGTAACGTCCATCTAGAGGTAGTAAATTTTTTACAACTCCAGAGCTGGCCTGACAGCACAAGAGAAAACATTCATTTAAATAAATATTTGTTAAGTGCCTACTAAGTACATGGCAAAAGCTGAAAAAGAATTACTAGAAGGAGGCTCTGTACTTCCTTACATGCCCCTTCAGAACATTAGTGCCAGAAAAGACCTTCAAAGTTTTGCAGGCCAGTTGTCTTAATGTGCAAATGGGGGTAAAAAAAAGCCCTAAGAAGATAAAGTAACCAGAGATTTTCCCTCCCCTTCCTACACTAGAATTCTTCCCCCTTCTCTGTGCAAGCCTGACCCAGACTGTGAATACTTTATTATATGAAGGCATTTCTGCATTCCATACAATCACAACTTTCCTATAATTTTAACAGCGCCGAGCTGATCACCAGTTCTGTCAGTTTTCACTTTACCACTAAGCTAGTTCATCATAACACACACCATGATCCACATCAGAAAACTAATATTTTTTTTGTATAGAGCATAAAAATTAAATATACACTTCATGAAGAAACCAATACCAATAAGAGGATTTCATTGTTTATAGGTGCATTAAGGAAGTTCTAACACAAAAGACATTATTATTACATTGCAATAGTTAAATCTTTGATGAATCTTGATAATGTTTTAAGGCCAAGAACAACAAAAATAAAGTTCAAATGTGAAAAGTCACATTTCCCTTTGGTTTAGGTTCTCTCTTCATTTCCACTGTTGAAGTCCTGCCCCCATTAACTATTTTGCTTGTATTCAATACCTGCTCCCTCTAATCCATCCTTGTTCATGTCTAGAGTAATTTTTTCACCATGTTTATGAAAAATGCAAGAACCTATAGCCACTTAACAAGTTGAGAAGATTTCTTTAAGCTCTATAATGATGATCAAGAGCTAGTACCATGTACTATGTGAGGCCGGGTGAGTCCTTGATGGTGGGCCATAACCAGAAAGGTAAAGTGCTCATGAGCCATCAGAAAGCTAGAAGACACTTCTGTAGGCTCCTCCCTATGATAGCCACATAACTTTTCCCACTGGAAATGCCTGTACTTAAGAGCAATCCTAGAATGAGAAACAGGGCACAAAGATAGTAAAAACAGGAGAGAGGAAATGGCATCTAGATTTACAAGCCAATCTTAAATTTAAGGGATATAAATGTTGTATGCTAAAAAAAATGTTGGATTTGGTTTCAAAGGGCCTAAGTTATCACTCCTGCTTTGTCAATTATAAGCTGTGTGATCCTGGGCAAATCACTTAACCACTCAAGGTTCCTAATCAATACAATGAAAGGACTGAACTAGACAAGAGTGGACTTTCTGGCCTCCTTCCAGTTCTAAATCTATGATCCTGTGTCAAGAAATTAGACAAACATAATGATCTTCAGGTCAGTTCAGGTTTTAGTTTTTACATATTCAAGAATCAATAGACTTGGCGCAGTGAATAGAGCCCCGGCCCTGGAGTCAGGAGTACCTGAGTTCAAATCCGGCCTCAGACACTTAACACAAAAAACTAGCCGTGTGATCTTGGGCAAGTCACTTAACCCCAACTGCCCTCCAAAAAGCAAAAAAAAAAAAAAGAATAAAGGTCCTATTGAAGCTTGCTTCCCCCCACAAAAAACAACAGAGTTTAAAAAAAAAAAAGAATCAATAGACTTATATTGCTATCTTCCCCCCAACAATATAAGCCTTCTCAATATTTCTGAAGCCACTGCCAATAATGCTGCCCCAATCTCAGGTTTTTAGTATTCACTGGGATTCACTGGGACAAAGTAACAATACCCAGGAGTTGAGGACTGGTTAGCACAGTTAGGAACAAACATCCCTGTATTCTATGTTACATTAATCCCTTTCAAACTTCCTAGTCTTATAAGCCAGGCTTATCACCTGGCTTACCCCTTCTTCTACAGAATTGAAATTTGATATTTCCAACTTGCTTTGGGCAATTCCTAGCATAGAAAATCACAGTTTCATAATTGTTTCTTTATCATGAACTTTCTTTTTTTAAGCCTTTGTGCCATCTGCTTATAATCCTTCCTGCTAATACTAATTTGTTGCTTCACTTGGTACAGAGCATCAAGGAAGAACCTCTCCACTTCTGGAAGATGGAGCTGAATAATCAAGATAATGTTATGAAATCCTTGTGTAACATTATAAACCTATTATTAATAAAAGGTGAAGTTGAGATATAAATAGGAGCAAAAACCTTCTGTTGTAGAAGCAAAGTTTGATTCTCTTGCAACTTTTGTGTGCTTGTCTGTAGCTCGTTGGCTTCCTTCACATGGAAAGAAAGAGCCTTCTGAAGGCGAACATTCTCTTTAAATACAGCTCTCCCAGCGTTGTTCAACTGACTGTAACAGATCAAGAGAAATGAGATCAAATCCACAACCACTCTGACATCATCATTTGGGGGCAACAACTTAAGAAAATTTCCACAAAAGTCCTGCACTAACACCTCACTGTGGAGCAGAACTGGCTTCGAGAATACAAGACTATGCCAGGGGAGTATAAGCTCTGACTTTGTCTTCATTTGTATTTGTAGACCCAGCATAATTTTTCACAGTGCCCTGCTCATAATAAGCACTTAATAAATGCTTGCTGATTGAAGCTCTCCCTACTGAGCTGGAAAGGATAAGTAGAAGCCTGGCACTTGTCCTCTGAGGAACAACCTAACAAGTTTGAAGAATCTTATCACTGGTAGACTGACTATAAGATGATAAAGCTTTGGGGGTGGGAGCATGGGGGGTGGGAGGCACAAAAGAACAGAGGAAGACTACATAGAACACTGAATATACAATCATCAGGCCTTCATTCTAACCCTGATTAATACCTTTCTAGAGGTGTCACCTTGGATAACTCACTCTGAACTTCAATTTCCTTATCTATGAAATAACTAGGTTGGACTGGATGGCGTCTAAGATCCAGTCTAGCTCTAAATCTATGATCCTTAAACATGAAGGCTTTCAATCTCTGTTGGTAGTGAGAATACTGATGAAATCATGAATCTTTTAATGTCTTTAAGTATAAGCTTAAGAAAAGCCATAAGCGCACAAAAGGGCTGCCAAACTAGACCGATGATTGCTTTACCTCTGCCATCAACGAGGATAAAAAGGCCAGAAGAAGAAATCAAATATCAAGAAAATGTTTAAGTCTTTTAAAAATACTAAATAGTTGAATATCTTAAACTTCTTACTAATTGACCTAGTCCTTAAATGATTCATAAGCAAAAATGAGAAATCTCAAAAGAAATTAATAGAAAAATGCAAGCAGAAAGTCAAGTATAAAGAATATTAAAGTGACAGAACTAGAAGAAAGATAAAAACTAAAATAAAAGATAAAAAGCAACTGGAAAAGAAAGAGAAAAATCAGCTGGACAAAAACTCTCTTACACAACAGCTTCCTGGTGGGCTCTCTCTGCCAGCATGACCACTTTCTTCTCAGCCTCTTTCTCTAGTCGGCACTAACAAAAAGAATAAATCAGTTACATACTAAGCTGTAGATAAAAATGCTAACATACATTAAAGTTTTAGATTTGGGGGGAAAAAAATTTCAGAGTACAACAAAATTAACAGCTGAATTAGTCTAGCCATTCTGTGGGATAGGAGAAAAAAAAAAGTGGTCATAACCAGGTCAAGAGTACTCTTACGTACTGAATAGCTTAATAGCAAGAGAGAAAGAAAAGACAGGAAGACTTCTTCCAGGGTACATATCATAAACCAAACAATTTTCAAAAAGAGAAATGCAGGGAAAGGAATAGAGAAAAGAGTAGAAAGCAGTAGCTCTCTAAAGGATATCAATCTGACATACTTATTTAGTAAACTCATATTATATCAGAAAACTGGCACTGAACAAGTAGGTTATAAAATTTATACAAAGATATTACAACAAAATAATTACCTAGGTACATGCAGAGGAAGCATGAACTTGTTCTACTTTAATTGATTAAACAGATGCTAATATTCGATACCTTTTCTTCAAAAAATCTGCTTTCCAGGCTTCGAAGAGTATCTTGATGCTTCTTCACTGTATTTCTTAAAGTATCCTTTAGCTACAATAGAAAAAAATGACTATGCAATTTTGAAACAGGATTGATTTTCTATACAGTATCAATAAAATTCTTCCTCAAGAGGTTAAAACATTCTCCAAAACTTGATACTGAATATGAAAGGGGAAAGATTCATTTATATCCTTTTTCAAGTTCTAGGATTTCACAAATCTTACTTTGGGAAAAAAAATATATAGAATATGCCCTTGAATGTAGAATGTTAAACATGTGCATAATTTAAGAATCAGGTACTGCATCTGTGTTCAACCTAAGATATCATTCGATGATGATATGCAAAGAACCTTTGATTCATTCATTCATTTTTTTTCTCAAGACTTCATAACCTTGACTAGCTTGAACTATTACATATTATTAGTTTTAAAGAGATTAAGGGTAACTTTTGGAATGGTAAGGTTTTCAGATCATTCATATGACCTGATGTCATTATAGTCATCTTTTTAAACTGCTTCTCTGAAATAAACTGAATCATAGAATCTTGCTTAGAATTTGAAAGAGACCTAAGAAATCAGAATCATAGAAAGTCCAAGTTAGAAGGGATCTCAGAGTTATTTAAACCCAAACCATACCTAGTCAAGAATGCCATCTACAACACCCAGATCTCCTGGAGAAAGCCATTCCACATTTGGACAGATCTGATTATTAGCATGTTATCCCTTACAGCAAGCCTAAATTCACCTCTGCAAATGCCACCCACTGCTCCCAGCGTTGTCCTCTGAAGATAAAGCAAAACTTTACGTTTTACTCATCCCATGAGTGCTCAGCTAATTGGTTACTAATGTAAGAGTCATGTCTATGTCAGTTGTCTGTCTATAGTCAGATCACCGACTTGTTAGACCAAGGATAAAAATCAGCATCAAAAAAGAAGAAAATAAGAAGGATGTGTCAATGCAAATGAGGCAATTCCAACAAGACCTATTTTGAAAAGCTCTTAAGGCCAAACTACAAGGAAATAGATAAAAGAATAGACATATAAAAGAGACATAGATTATGACCACTTTATGGAGAAATTTAATTCACGTAAATTAATCTCCATTATTATTTGGACATTATTTGGACAATAATTAGGGACATTAAAAAAAAACTAAAAATTATGTATCCAGCAAATACTTGGATCTCCTTGACAAAAGTGACATGGCAGCCAAGGTAATATTGGTTTGGAATAAAAACTCACTTCTAAAATTTTTTTAAAAAGGAGAATTGCTGGAGAAAAAAGTATAGAATGTAAATATAATTGTGTACAGTATGTTAATTAGTGTGCAGGAAGAAATGACAAATTGAGAGACACACGGGATGATTTAATGAAATGATGCAGAACAAAATAAGCAAAACCAAGAGAAGGATATATACAACTATGGCAAAATAAATGAAAATATCCATACAAGGAAGTTCAAGTCTAAATACTTGGGGGAGGAGAGAAATATTTGAGGGCAATGAGAGACTGATTGTTATTTTTAATAGGGGAGGATTTCAAAGACTTGGGGAATAAAAAAAGTCGGGCCTTATTTGCACACCCCTCCCACAAAAAAAGACAACTGAAAATATCAATGCCTATTAACTGATATGTCAACTTTCTCATTTCTAAAACATTTTTATGAAAATGATCTGTACATTCATTGATATTGTTGATAAAAGAAAAGGAAAAAGGATTTCAGAAATATACATCTTAATAGTCATACAACTAACTGAAAGAGGTAGAGAATACAAGATCTCACTGTGGTTATTTGTTATCTATAAAGAAACATCTGACTGAGTTAAAAAAAAAACAATTAAAGTATTTCCCATGCATATGCCAAAAATCCCATAAGATTTCTTGACATAACAAAAGATAACTTTGTTTGACTCTCTAATTACTAATATCAAGGCACAGAATGAAGCTATGTACTCACTCAAGATGTTTGCCAACATCATGAAAGAAATCTAGAGTAGATTTCAAATTGAAAATGGATTCTTGGTTGGCGGAGCCAAGATGGCAGCGTCGAAGCAGCAAAGCACCACAGCTCCCACACAAACACGCTAAAAAACTCATAAAATGGGACTCTAAACAGATTTTTAAGCTCCAAAACTCTCCAAAAGACAGAAAGCACATCTGTTGCTACAGGCAGCTCATCAGGTGGAGCTCTTCCCAGCAGTCTGGGAGCCACGGCTAAAACCCTGGCTGGGTCAGGCCCTCGGGCATCGGGCGGCTAGCTGCGTCTATAGGAGAGCAGATGGGCTGCACTGGAGGCACAGTTACCACATTTATCAGGCCAGAAGAAAAAAAGGCTAAGAGAAAGGTCAGTGGATTTTGCTAACTCGGGA
>CM053598.1:190654498-190674338 GCA_028646575.1 Pseudocheirus occidentalis
AGACACCATCAGAGATGTGTGAGCAGGAAAGATAATGTAGCAAGAGCAAAGAAATACAACAGTACCCATGTGATGTCAGGAGGCCTAGAACAAGGCCCTGCTCTTTTGTTAGGAGAACCCACGTCAAGGAGATCACAGCTCCACTGACGTCTTACAAGGGCATCTTAACATATTAATTTCCCACAGATTCTATAGTTAAAATGAATAATGAGTATAAAATCATAGCATACAATGATAAGCTCTTTCAAGTTAAAAAGGCCTGTAGGGGTCATCTGGTTCAAAACTCTCTCATTTTATAGGAATGGAGGTCAACAAAGGCTAAGTGATTTGCCCTCAATTATACAAGGAGCTGGTGGCAGAGCCAGGACTAGTATCCCAAACCTTATGATTTCTACTTAAATTGCTTTTTCTACTAATGTTTTGATGGGGATCCTAAATTTTGAATTCTATTAAATTTTCAACCCTTTGCCATAATATTCCATTGTTGTTCAGTCATTTTCAGGTGTTTGACTCTTTGTGACCCCATTTTGAGTTTTCTTGGCAAAGATACTGGAGTGGTTTGCCACTTCCTCTTCCAACTCTTTTTGTAGATGAAGAAACTGAGACAAAGAGGGTTAAGTGACTTACCCAGGGTCACACAGTATCTGAGGCTGGATTTGAACTCCCAAAAATGGGTCTTCCTTATTCCTGGCCTGGAACTCTATCTACTCTGACACTTAGCTTCCCACTTGCCATGATATAGCTGTGAAATAATATAATGCCTTGAAGGTCATGGCTCTGATAATGGAGTTTGTGCTGGCAGGACCTGAAAAGGCTTGAATACAAGCTTAAAATATAGACTTGGTCCCAGGACCAACCTATCTAAAATTTCCTACGAAGAGTGACTACCAAGTGAGGAGTCATTTTAGCCACAGTAACTTATTAAATATTTAAAACTACTGAGAAAACCAAATATATTTTGCCCTTAATGGACTGGCTTTATTTTGTAATTTATGTTATTCTGTAACACTGCCCACATTTTGTATAACTACTCAAGTCTCTTAGTCTTTAAGTTTAGAAGTTCAGAGGTTCAGAAGTTCAGTTTTCCCTTCTGAATGAGTCTAAAAGTTCAGCTTTTTTGCAATTCACCTTAATAAAAAGCGACCTATTATCTTTGTTCCTCCAGCAGTATTTGCAGCATACACATACTACTATCTCCAATTGCCCTCTGAAGTTTGGCCTGGTATCTACAGACCATGCACGAGCTATTCTTGCAGAATGCAGGTAGACTTCATCCAACAGAAGGGAAGGAGGTGGTGTTGCTAGCCCTGCATTCCCAACTACCAGTCAAGCATATTGTCTCCCATGCCTATGATGCTACAGGTTCTGTAGCCAATTATGTTGTGTTTCCCCAGCTATGATGACACCTTCTATTTCTGGGATGTTCCTCTTTCTGTGTATAAAGGAGGGCAGTCCCCCTCATTCAGGGGATAGCTAGCTGAGGAGGCTGAGACTCAGTTTACTGGCAAATTCATGCTTCACTAATAAATTGATCATGATCAGAACTTTATGTCTCAGTTTACCTTAATATAGATCATAATAACACCGAAGTCCTCAATTCTAGGGGATTTCATTCATCTTCCACAGTGAGATCAGTTTTTAGACAGTCAAGCAATATTTAACTCTTTGGATTTTTAGTGTAATCATTAATATAAGAAATAAGCCAGGAACATGTACAAATTCACACAGTATAATAAAATCACAGACCACAGATATTTTATTTAGTTTTTTTGTGGGGGGACAAGGCAGGGCAATTGGGGTTAAGTGACTTGCCCAAGGTCACACAGTTATTAAGTGTCAGGTGTCTGAGGCAGGATTAGAACACAAGTCATCCTGACTCCACGGCTGGTGCTCTATTCTCTGCACCACTTAGCTGCCCCCTTTTAAAATTTAATTTAATTTTCTTGGAGGGAAGAAGGGAGGAAATAGGGGTTAAGTGACTTGCCCAAGGTACAGATATTTTTAAGAACAGTTTTGAAGTTCACCTCAGAAAAAACAACAGTTGGAGAGGTGTTTTTTGGTTATGTTTCATTCTATGTGTTTTGTGTTTGTTTTACTCACAAGTCAGAAGGTAGGGCACGGGATACTTTGTCATTCTGACTTTCAGTGCTCAAGATAAGCTTAAGCAAACATCATATCACTGGGAAGATAATTGCAGCTTAATTAACATGGGCTGTGATGCTCAATAAATTCATTACAAAAAATATGCACCCTCAAAGAGCAACAAAAACTCTTTTTGGAACTATGATTCATGAGCAAAGAAAAAGAGATCAAAGGTTCATAGACAACTAAAAAAGCCTTATTATCATTGTACTTACTGAGCACACATGTGTACACACAAAAGAAATCCACAATATTCTATTAGACAGAAAACAGCTGTCTGTATGCAAACACATCCTTGACTGGTTAGAGCAAAAGCCAAAGTAAACATCAAGTATATGACTGTGATAGAATAGTATTGTGCAGGAACAAATGAAGGGGATGGCTTCAGCACAACCTGAGAAGCCTTATATGCTCTGATTCAAGGTGAAGTAAGCAGAACTAGAAGAACATTGTATAGTGGAACCTTGATATATGAGCGCACCAATTTACCAGATTCCCAAGATATGAGTTATCACTTGGTCAATTTTTTTGCTTTGAATTGCGAGCCAAAATTTGAGGTATGAGCTGCTGCTAGTTGGCGAAGCAAACACCACAACCCAACGCCCAGCCAGCATCCTGCATCTCACTTGTTTAGTCCACATGTGACTGTACCAGTGAAGAAAATTATGAGAAAGTTAAAAAGATATTGTAGCAATTAAGTTCAGGGATAAAGAGTAGCATTAAGAGTGTAGCGAGTAAGTGAACAAAAGAGCAGGAAATGAAACTCCTCTAACCTCCACGTATCTTCTCCAACCTCCACCTCCGCCAGTATCTTCTGTTAGCTCAAGTTGTCTGATAAACACTTTATAAAACCAGTTTATTTCTTTACATTCTCTTTTATTATGTTTTTATACAATATTTGTTATTTATAAATACTTTTTCTTATTTAAAAACAAGTAAGAAAAATATACTGGGGTGGCATTTTGGGGACTGGAATGGATTAATGACATTTCAAATTAATTTCAACGGGGAAAATTGATTTGATATATGAGCAAATTGACTTATGAGCTCAGTAATGGAACAAATTAAACTTGTAAGTCAAGGTACCACTGTATACAGTAACAGCAATATTGGAACAATAATCAACTGTGAAAGACTTGGCTCCTCTGAATAATACAGTGACCAAGCATAATTCTAAAGGACTCACTGCTGTCTACCTCCAGAGAGAGGGAGCAGATGAACTGAGCACAGACTGAAGCATAATTTTTTTTCACTTTATTTTTCTAGTCTTTTTTTTTTTTGGCAACGTGGCTAATGTAGAAATATGTTTTGCATGACTTCATATGTCACTTAACCCCAATTGCCCTGCCTTGTCCCCCCACACTATATTGTAGGGATCAGTGTGAGTCAAAAAGCACCTGTGGTGCTGAGGGTCACAGCTCAGTTGCTAAAGCTCACACGGAGGTTTCTGGAGAAATTACTCGCCTGAAGAGTGGCAGCTGAAACAGCTGGCTTGGCTCCTCCTCCACTGATCAATCTCCTCCCCCATTGGTCAGTTCCCCTCTGGTGCACGTGAGAATCATGCTAGCTCTAGGGTTCTAGGGTATATAAAGAGAACGCTATAATACAATAAAGGTCAGCTGCTGTACACCTCTCTCTAGACTCAGACCCTTCTGAGAATACCGCCTAAGGCTGACCTTTAGGCTACTGAGTTAAGCGGCCCTACGCTATATGATTTTAACAGCTATAAACAATGTTTTAAAACAACTGCCTGGCATATGAAAAAAAATGCTCTAAATTGCTATTGATCTGAGAAATGCCAATTAAAACAGTTCTTAGGTACCACATCTCACCAGCAGATTGGCTAACATGACAAAACATGAAAACGATAAATGCTAGAAAAGATGTGGGAAAATTGGAACACTAATGCATGGTCAGTGGAGTTGTGAACTGATTCAACCATTCTGGAGTACAATGTGGAACTATGCCCAAAAGGCTATAAAAATGTGCATACCCTTTGACCCAGCAATACCACTTCTAAGGCTGTATCTCAAAGAGATTATCCAAGTGGGAAAAGGACCCATATGTACAAAAATATTTGTAGCAGCTCTTTTTGTGGGGGCAAAGAATTGGAAATCAATGGGATACCCATCAATTGGGGAATGGCTAAACAAATTGTGGTATATTAATGTAATGGAATACTATTGTGATATAAGAAATGAGGAGCAGACAGACTTCATAATAATCTGATGCTGAGTGAGGGCAGCAGAACCAGGAGAACATTGTACACAATTGCAGACACATCTGTAAATGACTGACTTTGATAGATTGAGCTCTCCTCAGCAATGCAAGATTTTAAGACAACTGCAATGGACTCATGATTGAAAAGGCTATCTACGTCCAAGGTCTGAATGCAGACTGAAGCAAAACTACTTACACTCTCTCTTTTTCATTTTGTACTGTTTCTTCTTTCTCATGATTGATCCATTGGTTATAATTCTTCTTTACAATTTGACTGATGTTTAATGTGAAGGCATATGTGGAGCCTATATTGATTTCATGCCACCATGGAAGGGGAGCGGAGAGGGAAGAGGGAGGAAATTTGGAAATCAAAAACTTCTAGAGCTAAATGTTGTAAACTAATAGTAATTAAACTTTTTTTGGGGGAAGAGGGCAATTGGAGTTAAGCAACTTGCCCAAGGTCACACATCTAGTAAACGTTAAGTGTCTGAGGCCAGATTTAAGCTCAGTTTCTCCTGACTTCAGGGGTTGGTACTTTATTCACAGCACCACCTAGCTGCCCCTGTCCTAATTCTTTAGACAAGAAAAGAGAAATTCGAAAAGTTAAGTGACACAACCAAGGTTATATAATTACTTTCAGAATCAGGATTCAAACCCAGGTCTCTGACTAGTTCATTATTTTTTCCACTGCCTTTTCTCGTAATTTTTAATTGAGGAACAGGGGAGAGGTTGAAAGACCACTGAAGCACTATTTTTTTTTTACAGGCACATGAGGGAATGGAAGTAAATACAGAAGGAAGAAAAAAAAGCAGGAAAGTTTTTAAAGTTAATACACAGAATTCTTTAAATGCTTTTCTTTGTTTTGCCTTTTGGAGGGGGGAAGGTCGAGCAATTGGGGTTAAGTGACTTGCCCAAGGTCACACGGCTACTTTGATAAGTGTCTGAGACAGGATTTGAACTCAGGTCCTACTGACTCCAGGGCTGGTGTTCTATTCCCTGTGCCACCTAGCCATCCCAATGCTTTTTCTTTTTTAAGGAAGTTGTATTAAATGGAGATTCAGAGTTTCATATTCCAGTGCTTACACTGGAAACAGCAAATAGTAAGCAGTTAATAAACGATTATTGACTTACTGTCAAAAGCAATTTGAAACCAGACAGATCTTTTGTTTGTGTGGATTATATTTATGCATTTTTACCACATTAGAAATGAAAACACTTCAGTACTATTATCAAAACTGTTTTGACCTAGAACCCTTCAGGAGCCCCAAACCAAACTTTGAGAACTTCTGAGGATTCTAGTCCAAGCTATTCATTTTACAGATACAGAAACTGAGGTCCTAAGAAGTGAGTGATTTGCCTGAGGTCACTGAGTTATAGGCAGTAGAGCCAGGACTTGAACCAGGTCATCTAATTACAAATCGAATGCTCCTAATACTATAAGATATGGAAGGGTGTTACATGAAAGACAGTAGCAACTAGTGTATAATCAGGAAGGGCAGAATAGGAAAAATAGATCCATCAAGAGACCATACCAACTGTACAAGCTATAGCATATGTAAAGCCCATCAAGCGATGAATTAGACGACCTCTGGAACCGCTTCTAGATCTCAGCTTCAATGATTAAAGTTAGACAAATGCTATAAAAATTGATCAAAACTTTCTATAGGAAGTGGGAAAATGCATTTTAAATACTCCTAATAAATTTGATAAAGAACAAATAAAAAGAATCTGTTCTACTTAACATTCTAATTACTGCAAATGATTCCAGGGCAAGGAATACAAAGAAGTGTATTGCAGATGTTTGCTCTGTACCACCGTGGAAAATTTCCTGTTTTAATGTAGCATTATTTTCTATCACCTTTTTTTTTGGAGGGCAGTTGGGGTTAAGTGACTTGCCCAAGGTCTCACGGCTAGATTTTTGTGTTAAGTGTCTGATGCCGGATTTGAACTCAGGTCCTCCTGACTCCAGGGCCGGTGCTCTATTTACTGCACCACCTAGCCGCCCCTATCACTTTTTTTTTTTGCATTTCAGGTCAATAACAGTTCATATGACTCCTTTCTCTTTAAGAAGTAACAAGCAGCCAGAGTTGTATATGAATCATAAGCAAACACATACCAGGTCGGGAATTTAGTTACAACTCTACGTGCGTGCATCATGACGTTCAGGCAGTAGACCTACAGAAATCTTCAGAACTTCCTAAAAATTCAAAACCAAAGAAGGGTTTAAAAAAACTGAATAATTAAAAGAGTAAAAGAAATGCATTAAGATTATCTTTATGTTACCAACTGGAATAAGGTAGCACATGTGTTATTTATTCAAACAGGTACTGCGGCTTTTGGTCTTCTCAAAGCCGCTCAACTGAAAACCCACAAATGGTATTTTCTCCCAAACCTGGTCATACCATCTGATTATAAAATTAAGGCCTATAAAACCATGCCTATGTATCATGAATACTTTCTTTGGGTAGTGTAACCTTTTAGGCACAGGATATCATAAAAGTGAAGCTTATTTTAACAGACAGATAATAACTGGTTAGCAATGTTGCCTTCCTAACTGAATTAGCTGCCTGTGTAACATCAGCTTCACCTAACTTGTTGGAACAAAGATCAAAATAAATCTATAATAAGACTATAAAATAAGACTATAAAAATAAAATAAAACAAAGATATTGGCTATAATTAAAGAAATTGCAACTTGGCTTATTTAAGCAAACTACTGATAGGTGATAAAGGAATACATGAAGGACACAGGGGACTATGCAAAGGCATGGCAATGGGATCTCATGTATGAAGGACAATAAGAAGGCCAGTTTGGTTTGGCTGAGACACATAATTCATGAAGAAGGAATAATAAAAGTCTGGAGAAATAAATCAAACATAGACAGTAAAGGATATTAAATGTCAAACAGAGGAGCTTATTCTTGATTCTGGAGTCCATAGGGAGCCACAGGAGTTTCTGGAGAGAAGAAAGGAATGGTCAGATTGGAACTCTAAGAGTATCAGTGTGGCAGCTTTGTGGAGGCTGGACTGAGGAGACACTGCAAGCAGAAAGACCAATTAGGAAGTGAAAGAAATCACCCAGATGAGAGGTGGGGAGGCCTAAATTAGAGTGGCAGCTACATGAACACAGCAAGGGATGAAAGCAAGAAACACTGGTAGGATCAACTTGAGGATGACACTGGTTTGGTTCACATTTATCACTACAGGGAGATCAGCTTTGAGAGTATCAGAACATCTTGTTTCTAGGGACACATCACCCCCACCCCACTAACACAAGCAAGACGAATGCCAAGTCTATGACAACAGGTAATGGACACAAATGGGGCCCCCATGTGAGCCTCAGTTAGCACGGGACTGCATAAAGGGAAACTCTCTCTCTTCCCAGAGGGTGAACTCTTCCCTTCATAAACAAACTCAGACACCAATATGGGAAATCCCAGTAGTAGATGAGGAGAGTTAGAAACTTACTGAAGGCAGCATCCAAGTCTGCCTTGTGCTTCTTTCCCCTGGACATCCTACTTGTTCCATCACTCCAAAATGGAGTCATTTGGTCTGTATCTTGTCTTCCAGTCAGTCTTGGCAGCTTCATAATCTATAGAAAACACTAGCCAGTTGTGGTGGTGCCCATGCTGTCTGACTGAGGTATGCTTTGCCACAAGCATGGCAACCAGCTCAACTTCCCCAGGCAGTTCTGACATCACATCACCGTAAAAGTCCCCTATCATTTCTGTAAGCGGTTTGTCTTCTCACTCCCAGGTTAACCTTTTTCTTACCTTTTCTTATTTCCCCCACCCCCATTCAATCTTGTGCTTTATTAAGACTCACATATATATGGAAAAGTGAGTACATTCCTATTGGGTGATGTCCACTGGAATCACAAAATCTCTTTCCCTCTCCCATACATATACACGTATTTATTGTATGTTATGGCATTATATATTTAAGTATAATCAATTTTCTTTATTAAATAGTAGCATTTCAGAATGAATGTGTATAATCTTTAAATCTAAAACAGCATTTTTTATTTTATACATCCTCCCCCTCCATCACTGTAATGGGAATGGGAATTTGAAGATCTTCCCTGACCCTTAATAAGCCTAAGAGAATTTGGAGACCTTCCATGCTTTGAAGATCTTTCCTGCCCCCTAATAGGATGAATGTAATCACATGGAGCCTGTTGTGGGAGGAATTTGCTGAAGGTTGGAGCAAAGTCCAGAGGAAGCTAGGAGTCAGAACAGTTAGACAGTAGGAGGAAAGAGGACTCCGGGCAATCAGACAGTTAGGTTTGAGAATAAATGTTTGTGGGAAGGCTAAAGGATGGTGTGGCTCTCAGTGCTGTTATGGTGTATTAAGTTCATTGCTGCTACAATGGATTCATCTTTCTGGTGTCTGAATAAATGTCTTGCTTCTGTCTTCTATATGGAGAGTCTGTTATATTTTGTGATTGAGCTCTATGATGGCTGTGGAGGTTGTGAATATTATGTTGGCACCACATTCCTCCCTCCCTGAAATATTCAGTTCCATAGGAAAGTTTCTAAATAGATGTAGTGCCTCTGGCGCTACTCCCTTGCCTTTGGTTCATACTTGTGTTCCCCAAGTATGATAGAAGCAATATGCTAAGTTTTTCTTAGCATGTTTTTCTTTAAAAGGTATTGAAACTAATTCACTGTTGGTAGAACTGTGAGTTGATCCAACCATTCTGGAGAGCAATGTGGAACTATGACCAAAGGGATATAAAATGCTCATACCCTTTGACCCAGCAATACCATTTCTAGGGCTGTATCCCAAAGAAATTATAGAAGTTGGAAAAATGTATGTACAAAAAAATTTATAGCAGCTCTTTTTGTGGTGGCTAAGAACTGGAAATCAAGGGGATGCCCATCATTTGGGGAATGGCTAAACAAGTTGTGGTACACGAATGTAATGGAATACTACTGTGCTATAAGAAATGATGATCAGGTTGACTTCAGAGAAACTTGGAAATACTTATATGAACTGATGCTGAGTGAGGGAAGCAGAACTAGGAGAACACTGTACACAGTAACAGCTACAGTGTGGGAGGACTGAATTTGATATACTTAGCCCCTCTCAGCAATGCAAGACCCTAAAATAATTCCAAAGGACACATGATGGAAAATGCCATCCACATCCAGACAAAGATCTATAGATTCAGAATGCAAAGCAAAACAGATAATTTTCTTTTTTGTTTTTCTTTATTTTGGTTTATTTTTTCTTTCTCATGTTTTTTCCCATTCCTAATAATTCTTCCATGCAACATGACTAATGTGAAAATGTGTTTAATAGGAATATATGTGTAGAGCACATATCAGATTGCAAACTGTCTTGGGGGGGCAGGAGGGAAGAAAATTTGAAGATTATGGAAGTAAATGTTGAAAACTAAAAATAAACAATTTCATTTTTTAAAAAAGGTATTGAAACTGACCTCAATATTTAATTGGTTCAGGCCATTGATTTGGCTCCCTGGTATGACCACAATAAATTGCTTCCTCCTTTCTGATGCTTGACTAGTAGACCACCATGGACAACAGAGATGAACTTAGCTAAATCAGCATAACGTCCTTCCAAACAGTCTCCCCCTGCTACAACTGAATAAATCATGTTTTCCAATATCAGACATGAGGTACAAAATCAGTCTGATAAAGCTCTGGCTTTCAACACCAGGAGATAATAACATCAGGTTTAAGACACCTTGTAAATCCACATTCCTAAAATTATCGTTTCTAATTAAACGCATTCAACAATGCACTTATCACAATTAGTGCAAAGGCTACAAAACCCGGGGCACTAGTAGAAAAGCACATGTCCAAGACAACTCACACCTTACACTACTTTTCCTAGGATTCAACTAAATAACGTCCAGTGTGATGGGACATTTTGGTTGTGGAAGAAACACGTGAAAAAATCAATGAGAAAATCAGGGTTTATTAGTTTTGACCAAGTCATTCAATCTCTAAGAGCCTGTTTTCTAATCTGTAAAATGGACTTAATCATATTTACCACACAGGGTTATTTTAAAGATTAAATGAAAGAAGGTAGGTAAAATGTTAATAAAAATATAAGGTAGTAAACCATCATTTTGGACATCTGGATGGTATCTAATCTTTTACTGCTGCACCCTGTCTGGGTGACTTCCCAAACATGTTACTTGTTGGATCCCCCAGAAGGCTGCTGTTATGCCCATAGGTTCTAGGGTACCTGGACACTACACTTCATGAACCCCCAACTAATGTTTCCAGCAGTAAACCAAGAGACACAATTAGCTCTTAGCAAAAGCATTTAGTAAGAGGCAAATAAAAACTACCATCTCCTGCCTGCAGGACTGTTACCTGACTGCATTTTGGGGCTGCTCCCCCAAGCCTGGCACAGACACTTCACCTCTGCCTCCTGGTTTTCCTGGCTTCCTTCAAGTCGCAGCTAAAGTGCCACCTTTTGCAAGTCCTCCTGAATAGTATTGTTTTTCCTCTGCAACTACCCCCAAATTATCCTGTATATATCCCGTTAGTCCTCCCCCAAGATAAGACTGCTAGCTCCTTAAGAGCAAGGACACATTCCCCAGCACTTAATACACGGTACCTGACACCCAGTAAGCAATAGAAAAAATGCTTTTGACTTGATTTGGGACAGGGCAAATAACAAAGAATTTGGGATTTCTAAGGCCTGAAATCAAATCCCAGTGTGATCCTGGGCAAATCATTTTAACCTCTGTGAGGCTGGCAAATGATTTAAACTCTGAGCCTCAGTTTCCTTCTTGGTAAAATGAGAGGAAGCGTTTGAGCCGATGGTCGTCTTTAAAAGGTCTCTTCACCTCTAAGTCTATTCAATTCCTAGGAGAATCCCACAGCAGATCCACCGAGGGAGACAAGTGCCCTGGGGCCAGAGAGCATCAGGGAGGCAGGACGGACCTTAGGTTACACTGGAGGAGGAAGAAGAGGTGGAGGGGTGATGGGGGAGAGGGCAATATTCAAGCTTCACCCCCTCCCCACATCGTTTCCCCGAGTGAGCACGTCCTCTAATACTATTATTCAATTCGTTCGCTTTACCAACTTACTGTCAGGGCTTGGGCGGGCCTTAGTCAGACCCTGAGGTTGGCTCACTCACCTGGAAGAAGGTCCTCTGGGGAGGACAGGGGTGCGTTAGGAGCAGCACCTCCGAAGTCTTAGGCAGAGGCTGAAGCCGGTCCCCTCTCCCGGTTCATTCAGCATATTTTTCCTGGTTAGAAGGGGGTCTAGTCCTGTCCTACAAGTAGCCGTCCCTAGTAGCCCAGCTTAAAACTCTTACTCTTGCAAAGGCACCTCGGTGGCGCAGTGGAAAAGAGTCCTGGACCTGGAGTCGGGAACATCTGAAGTGAAATATTATCTTCAGCGCTCATTATCAACTGCCTGACTCCGAATCTGCATCTTTGTATATCCGGTTTTTCTTACCTGTGAAATGGGAGAGTAATAGTGTTGAGGTCTAGGGGTGCTGGTACCCAAAATTCAAGGCTGAGCGAGGCAGGTCCTGCCAGGAATGAATTGGAAGCCTTCCTGCGAGGTTTATTAGAACACCGATTGGGTGGGGCGTTTTTTAAGAATCCGCCCTTTCTTGGTCATGACTAACTCCTTTTATAAAAGAAAGATTTGTGGGAAGATCTGAATTGGAGTGGTTATAGGGTAGAGAGAGGCAGAGGCAACGAGGGGGCGTGTGGGGGTGGGGGAGAGAAGGGCCGGGACATGGACCATGTAGAAGGGGTGGGGAAGGAATTAAGGGTGGGAAAAAGAGGTAACTGAGATTTGGAGGTTTGTGCTTAGGTCACTATAAAAATGTTTGCTGATTTATCTAGGTAGGGCCGGTTACTCCAGGAAACCTAGGGACTTGGCTTTGTGAGAAGGTTCCCAGGGCCTTGGCATCCTCCCAGGGGCGTATGTGTGATTGTGTGTGTGTATCAAATGGGATAATATTTGAAAAGTATCGAAATATTGAAAAGTAAGGTTTTTAAACAATTATTGTTTTTGGTTTTTAGATGTTAAAGAGCCTTGGACAGAGTTTCTTAATCATTCTGTGTGTCACAGACACTTTGGCTACTTAGTGAAGTCTATGAACTCTTTCTCTGAATATGTTAAAATGCACAAAATAGGGGCTGCTAGGTGGTGCAGTGAATAGAGCACTGGCACTGGATTCAGGAGGACCTGAGTTCAAATGCAGCCTCAGACACTTAATACTTACTAGCCCTGTGACCTTGGGCAAGTTACTTAACCCCAACTGCCCTATCTTTCCCCCTCCACAAAGTTAAAAAAATTACAAAAAATAAATTACATAGGGTTACACAGGGAACCAAATACATTGAAATAAATTAATACAGTTTGATTTAGATATCAAAATGTTTTAAAAAAAAGTTTCCCGGGTTCTAAGTAAAAAAACCCTAATGGGGAGAATTTGTAAATGCTTTCTTTCCCACAGCATCTGCTATTCAGTTCTTGTGATTTAGACCTGGAAGAAATCATACAATATCAACTACTTGACTGTAGGAACTGTCTTATTTACTTGTATTTGTATTTCCATCTTATTTGTAAAATGGGGATAACAGTTTTTACCTCCTAGGGATGGGTAGACAGCAGGAGATTGTAGTTATGAAGTACTTTGCAAACCCTGAAGATCTACATACATGCTTGTTATAATCATGATCATTTACCTATCCAATCCAACCCCTGCATTTCACATATAGGGAAACTGAGGCCCAGAAAGACTTAGCTAAGATCACAAGTGCAGTGGCAAAGGACACTGTGGAAGCTGGCTTTGATAAGTGGCTTGTGCCACTTAACTTGTGTTGAACAAGTCACTTTACCTTTTAAGTCTGATTCTATGATATTTTGAACCATGATTCTCAGACCCCAAATTCAGGGCTTTTCCAACTCTATCATGCTGACTTTTGGCATCACATTGTTCTTGAATTGAGGCAAGGTTTTGAACACGTCAAACTGCTTAATGTCATAATGAAAAAAAAATGTTAATATATCCTCATACCTCTCAGCAAAGCTCACTTAATTCACCCAAACCCTACCATCTGTGTCCCCAAAACTGTAGGGAACGTTCTAGCTGATCATTTATTGTAACAAAGGAAAATAGGAAAGCAAAATGTACCAACCACAAGGCCGATTCTGACAGGATGTTGCCAAGAGGAAAGGTGGGGAGGGGAGTGTGTTTCATTGTCTCTTTTCAAGGAACAAAACTGCGCTTTGCAATTAATCTTGGCTCTGCTATTTCTTATTCTACTAATTTATATTTGTAGCAGCCAGTCAATACAGTCAAGTCCTCTGGGTTAATTCATGAAATTATAGGATGTAAAGGGCTGGTAACAGACAGTCAGATGTAAAGCTTATATTTGAGATTTGGAGTGGGAGCATTTCCAACTTGTAAGACTTAGTCCTTCTCAGATCCTGAGTGGTCTAGTTAGTTTGACAATATATTTGTTTGGGAACAAATCAGGAAGCTCTGATGAGGACTGGCAAAGAAAATGGCTATGCCAGTATCCTTTTATCTACCCACTTAGCAAACAGCAAGGACTGAGAGAAGAGGAGTTGTCTGCCAGCAATCAGGCTTCAGGATCAGTGTAGATGAAAGTCTGCTGTGCAATAACTTATTCTTACTTTTTCCTTTTTCTTTCTTGGAGAGTACAGCAAGAGGGTGGGAGGTGGTTAAGAGGTATCTCTTTCCTCCTTTCATTTCCCCCTGTCAGGATCCCCATGCAAAGACAAACCCTTTCTTTTCACTATTAGGGGACACTGGTTTGCAGAACTAAGGCCCAGCAAGCAAGCTGTGCCCTGAGCTTGGCATAAATATAATCCTTTATGTTCTCCCTCTGCATAAACTCTGCTTTAGCACAATCCCAGAAGTGCTTCACACCAGCCCCAGGTGGTCTCTGAGCTCAGACAGCCACCTGCAGGACCCATGTTCCAGTCATGAAGCCCTGCTCTGAATCAAACTTGTCTCATAATTGCTGTTACCTCTCATTGTCAGGGCTCCAGCTCACTTCATAGCCATTGCCACATATATCTAGATTTGGCCTCAGTAAAGCAGGTCTTCTCCTAGAGGAGGCCCTGGCATGTGTGTCTATTTTCCCTCCTCCAATGGAACAAAGAAAGTTTTTGGATTATAACCCATGTAAGCTATTTGATATTCTTTCAGTATTAACTGTGGTTCTGATAACCTGTGTGAGCTCTTTGGTAGCTTAAGAATAAATAGTGGTTGCACAGCCTCTGTGGCTCTTTGGTCATTTATTTTTGTATTTGATTCCTCCAAGAGCAATGGTTTATTTTAGAAGCAAATAGACATAGGAGGCATACAGTATGTATAGCCTGTGAGAAGAGACCAGTTTCAACAGCATGTCACGTTAGTGTGAGGAATATGGCCTCTAGAGACCATGGTCAGGAGAAGACAATCCCCAAGGCTCCTGTTGGGTTACAGTTCTTAGCAATACGATAGGCCAAGATTTCAGCTGAGCCCCAAACCGAGGTATAATGGTAATGGGGATTTGAAGATCTTCCCTGCCCTTAAGAGGCCAAATTTATTCACATTGAGCTCACAGGGAGAGGGGCTTGCTGAAAAGATGGAACAGAAAGGGTACAACAGGAAGGAGCCCAAGAGAGAGTCAGAACTGCTGGGAGCAAGCAGGTAGTGTGAGTGGGAGTGGGGCACTCTTGCTTAAGGGAGCCTCCTTTGTTTTGAAGGCCTGATGGAGGGAAGGCTTGGAAATGTTGTGTTCACTGCAGTGCTGATGTGTACCAATGTCATCATTACTATGATGAATTTGACTTTCTGGTTTTGGGATTCGACTTTCTGGTATTTGAATAAATGCTTTGATTTTGTCTTCCATATGGAAAGTCTATTACATTTTGTGATTCATAGCTACACCAGCAAATTCATAGCTGCTGTGGGCAGTGGGAATATCGCACTGGTGTTATATTTGGTGATGAGGATGGGATCACAATATCAGATCTGTTTTTGGAGGCAGGGGGGCTTTAAAGGGAGAAATGGCTAAGGATGGGAGGGATTTGCCTTATTCCTCCTTTATTCCTCCAAGTATAGGGCTGGTGGAGCCAAGATGGTGAAACATAAGCAGGCAATTTTCTGAGCTCCTCAGTGAATTCCATCACTAACCTCTAAAAAGTGAATCTGGATGGACTTTAGAGTGACGGTATCCATTAGGAAAAGGAGTGTGGCAGATTCCCATTCCAGAAAAGTGCCCCTGTAGGATTGTGCAGGAGGAGTGCAGAGCACAGAGTGTGTAGGGGCTGTACCAGCATGGATCTGAGAACAGGTCACAGCAGAGTGAGAAAGAGGCCTGCCAAGTAGTTTCACCCACTACAATGATGATTTGCAGACCTCTCATCATGGGATGGAGAATCAGTTGGAGCTGGATAAGAGAAAGCACAGGGCCCATAGCAGCCACAGCAGCTTCTCCTGGGGCTATCAGCCCACAGACTGGATGTTTAAAAATCACCTACCTGAACTTCTGGGAGCCAAGATGGCAGAGTAAACCTTAGCTGCTCTAATTTCCCATCCCTGACCCTGAAAACCCAAAGATTATTGTTCCACCTAGTGTAAAATCCTGAAGCAGTAGAAACAGTCTCAGGCTTGGGAATCCTAGAGGAAGGGTGTGACTGAAGCTGTGCCCAGCCTAAAGTGAAGGGAGGGAGGCCTCCCAACAAGCCCCATCTCAACTGACCAATGGGAGATTCTTTAGCCCAGGGGGGTGGAGCCAGCAAGCACTAACAACAGAAGCCCAGGTATGCCTTAGCACAATTAGGAGAATCTGCAGACATCAGTGTGGCAGGCCACCAGCTTTTGAACGTACCTGAGCTGTAGCCCAGGGACACAGAGGTGGAAACCTAGAATGACCAGACAACCCCTCCCCCAAACCTTACTCTGTGAGCCTCAAGGTAATGCAGGGGAAACACTGAGAGTCCTGGCCTTGGCCTCAGTCTAGACACCCAGATGCTACAGCACACAACATCAGCAATCAAGCCCCTTGCTCCCAGATTAAGAAGCATGGATCAGAGCCCTCTGTGCCCCAGGAGCAGAAATCCACTTTAACAGTCATGAAATAGGAAACCACAATGGGCAACAAGGAAATTGAAAAATCAAGAATGAGAATGATAACAATCCTATTTTAGTGAGTAAGAACAACCAAATTCAGAGGACAATATGGACTCTATACTCACAACTCAGACCATAGAAGGAAATATGATCTGGTCTCAAGCCAAAAAATCATGCTTGGGGACCTCAAGAAAAGATTTTAAAAGCCAAATCAGAGAGGTAGAAGATAAATTGGCCAAAATGGGGAAAAAAATCTCACTGAAGAAAACAAATTCTTAAAAAGTAAACTTTGTGAAGTGGGATGGGATGTTCAGAATCTAACTGGAGAAAATACCTCCCTAAAAATGAAACCTGAACATACAGAAAGGGAGTTTTAAAAACTAACCAAGGAAAATAATTCACTAAAAATTAGAATCAGTCAAATTGAAGTTAATGACTCTATGATGTATTAAGAATCAGTCAAAAAATGAAAAAATTGAAAAATTAGAAGAAAGTATAAAATATCTCATTGGAAAAACAGCTGACCTAGAGAACAGATCCAGGAGAGATAACCTAAGAGATTAACAAAGTTGAAATTAAGAAAACTATTGAATTAATAAATAAAATTAAGAGCCGATTTTGTGAAAAAACCAATAAAATTGATAGAAGTTTAGTAAATATGATTAAAAAAAGAAAAAAGAAGAAAATGAAATTCTGAGTATCAAAAATGAAAAGAATGAATCAACCTCCAATGAAGAGGAAATTAAAACAATAAATAGGAATTATTTTGCCCAATTATATGCACATACATTTGACAGTCTTAGTGCAATAGATGAGTATTTACAAAAATATAAATTGCCCAGGTTAACTGAAGAGGAAGTAGGATACTTAAATAACCCCATATCAGAAAAAGAAGTTAAACAAGCCATAAATGAACTCCTAGGAAAAAATCTCCAGGGCCATATGGATTTACTAGCAAATTCTATCAAACATTTAAAGAACAATTGGTTCCAATACTTTGCAAACTATTTGGGAAAACTGGAGAAGAAGGAGTCCTACCAAATTCTTATCATGACACAAATATGGTACTGATACTTAAATTGGAAAGAAACAAAACAGAGAAAGAAAATTATAGACCAATTTTCCTCATGAATATAGATGCAAAAATTTTAAATAAAATATTATCAAAAAGACAATAGCAACTTATCACTAGAATAATATACTTTGATCAGGTAGGATTTATTCCAGAATTGAAAGGGTGGTTCAATATTAGGAAAATTATCAGTATAATTGATTACATAAACAACAAAACTAGCAGAAACCATACGATTATCTCAACAGATGCAGAAAAGGCTTTTGACAAAATACAACACACATTCCTACTAAAAATAATAGAAAGTATAGGAATAAACTGGAGTCTTCCTTAAAATAATAAGTAACATCTATCTAAAACCATCAGCAAGTATTATATGTGATGGGGATAAGCTAGAAGCATTTCCAATAAGATCAGGGGTGAAACAAGGATGTCTACTATCACCCCTCTTATTCAATTTGGTACTGGAAATGTTAGCAGTAGCAATTAGAGAAGAAAAAGAAATCAAAGGAATCAAATTAGTCAAAGAAGAGACTAAGCTTTCACTCTTTGCAGATGATATGATGATATACTTAGAGAATCCTAGAGAATCAAGCAAAAAAATTACTTGAAATAATAAATAAATTTGTCGAAGTTGCAGGACATAGAATAAACCCACATACATCCTCAGCATTCCTATATGTTTCTAATGAAACCCAACAGCAAGAAATAGAAAGAGAAATTCCATTTAAGTTACTGTAGACATTATAAAATATTTGGGAATCCACTTGCCAAAACAAACCCAGGACCTATATGAACACAGTTACAAATCACCTTTCACACAAATAAAGTCAGATCTAACTAATTGGAGAAACATCAGTTGCTCATGGCAGAGTAAAGGGGCAAAGAAAGCCCCTCTGTGAGGAATGATTATGTAAACCAAGGCACCAATTCAATATGACCCTGGGATGTTTGGGAACAGAGAATCCTGAGAATGTGAGGGCTGCGCTTTTCCTGGGACACTGGTGAGGTCCTTGAGAAGAGATATGATAAATATCCAACTCCTGGAACTAGCCATTCCAAGGAAACATTGCTCTTGGGGGGACCTAGGAGGGACTGGCCTCCATCCCAGGCCTCACACAAGATAGGATGCTTGCTAGAAACATCTGGCAGTATACCTTCTTTGTTCTCAGCACTACTTAAACTGTAAAATTCAGACCCCAAATTGGAATCTCACCCATGGAGGAGACATCTTGCCTGGGACCCTCCAGAGCAGGACCCTGATGGCTATACTGGGGATTCCATAGCTTGTGTGGTCAGGAATCGGTGCTTCCCCGCATATGTGATGATTGTAAATATGTACACACACACACACACGTATAAATCATAGTTGCTCTTATTTTACTATTCTTAAGCCTTTTACTCTGTTATCTCCAGTTTCCTCCCCATTCACCTGTATTCTAAATAAACTATATTGGATCTTGTGAAGTGGCAAATGTTCCATTCACATGAATCCTGAAGTTCCATAATTAGACAGAGGGTCAAGCTAATATAATAAAAATGACAATTTTACCTAAATTAAATTACATGTTTAGTGTCAGACCAATCAATCTACCAAAAAATTACTTTATAGAGCTAGAAAAAATATACCAAAATTCATTTGGAAGAACAAAAGGTCCAGAATATCAAGGGAATTAATGAAAAGAAATGCTAGGGAAGGTGGCCTAGCCAGACCAGATTTTAATCTGTATTATAAAGCCCCAGTCATCAACATCACTTGGTACTGGCTGAGGAACAGTAGTAGAGCAGTGGAATAGACTGGATACATGAGACTCGGCAGTCAATGACTATAGGAATCTACTGTTTGATAAACCCAAAGATTCCATTTTGGGGGATAAGGACTCACTATTTGACAAAAACTGCTGGGAAAATGGGTATAGTATGGCAGAAACTGGGCATAGACCAATATCTCACACCACATGCCAAAATCAAGTTGAAATGGGTGCATGATCTAGGTATAAAGGCTGATACTGTAAGCAGTCTGGGAGAGCAAGGAATAGTTTACCTGTCAGATTTATGGAGAAGGAAAGATTTTATGAAGAAACAAGAGTTAGAGCACATTATAAAATGCAAAATGGACAATTTTGATTACGCTAAATTGAGAAGTTTTTGTACAAATAAAGCCAATGTAACCAAGATTAAGAGGGAAGTGGAAAATTGGGAAAGAATTTTTACAACCAGTGTCTCTGATAAAGGACTCATTTCTAAAATATACATTAACTTTTGTTCATTTTTAGTTTACATCATTCATTTCCACAAGATTTTGAGTTACAA
>CM053598.1:190674838-190700654 GCA_028646575.1 Pseudocheirus occidentalis
TCTCTCTCTCTCTCTCTCTCTCTCTCTCTCTCTCTCTCTCTCTCTCTCTCTCTCTCTCTCTCTCTCTCTCTCTCTCTCTCTCTCTCTCTCCCCCTCTCTGTCTCTCTCTCCCTCCCTCTTTCTTCTTCTCTCCCCCCATCTACCCTTTAAATTTACTGAAAACACACCCAGAAAATCCCGTTTCATGATACCAGGGGCTAATGGAATCCTGGAAAAGCATTTCCACCTCAGTGGATGTTCTGAAGCAGGATCAGATTCTGACAGGGAGTGTGGCAGTCTGATCCCAGTCTGATCCATTTCCTCCTTAGAGAAATTCAATTTTACTTCTTCAAAGAATTCCATGACCACCGGGTATAACAACATTAGCAAAAATTTAATGTTGAAAAATTAATGCAACTAACTTGCTTAGTAACTATTTACTATTTAGAGTTGGAGTTTAGGTTTAGAGTTGGAAAGGTCCTCATTGAATCCAGTCCCTTCATTCTTTTTTCCCAGATGACCCACAGAAGTTAAAAGACTGGCCTTAGGTCACACACTGGCAAAACTGGAACTTGAACCAGACTCCTTCTACAAACCCCATATTTTTTCCCACTGTATATATGGTCTTTGTATTTCAATACACTAATTTCAATATACAAAATATCATCAAAAAGTTTCTATCCTTTTCTCTAACTTTTCATAAGTAATTTTTTTATAAATTGATTTTCATTACCTGGAAATATTTCTATGAATTGATGCAAAGTGAAGTTTAGAAGAACCAGAAAAACAATGTACAGAAAAATAGCAATATTGAAATAATAATCAACTGTAATAATGCAAATTGTAATAATAACCAAACTTAGCAAGTCTAATCAAGACAGTGATCCATGACAATTCCAAAGGTCTCACGATAAAAACGCTATCCACTTCCATATATAGAACTGGTAAATTCTGAGTACAGATTGAAATTTTTTTCTCTTTATTTTTCTTGTTTCTTTCTTTCTTTTTTACAATATGCCTAATGTGGAAATATGTTTTGCATGACTTCATATGTATAGTGGATATTGTACTTCTAGCCTTCTCAATAGGAGTGGAGCGAGGGAGAAAATTTGGAACTGAAACTAAAAATTAAATTGATTAAAATGTTAAAATGAAATCCATCTTTCCTTTTACACTGTTTTCTTGTCATGGTTTGATAGATAGAGGATAGAGAAGCCCTTTTTCTGAATGTAACTTAACCTTTACGATGTGAAGAAGATGAAGAGAATTCTTTAAAAGGGACCATTTGTTGTCCCAAATGAACTGGTGTGGATTATGATCTTAGAAATGAAAATTTACTTGACATTTTGCTGAAGATCACAACTCCAGTTGTGATTATTCTCACAGCTAAAATATTATCTATTTCTTTGTTGTCTTATTGATATCATTGTTAAGAAGGTTTATATTCAGTAACGTTAATAATTAATTTTAGGAAACTAATGGATTATGTGCATGTGTATACACACACATATATATGAATAAAAGTTTTCCAGTTTATTAAATAAATAACGTTTTATGAACTGGTGGGGATTCTGAACTTAGTTGATTGAGAGATATGTTGAAATTATATTAATTAGTGAAGAAACACATAAATATACTCTGGATCTTCCTAGCATTCAGGATGATGAGTTACTTTTAATATTTTTATACTCTTGTATGCATTAAAATTATGCTTCAACATTCTTTTCTTTCTTTTCTTGTTTTTTTTTTTGTTTGTTAAAGCATCCCTCGTGTAAGTTCTCTCCCTGAATTTCCCCATCAAATACAAAAAGTAAAAGATAATCCTTATAACAAGTAAGTATAGTCAAGGAAAACAAATCCACTTATTTGCCAGGTTCAAAAATATATATTTCATTCTATGCCTTAAATCAATTACCTCTCTGTCAGGAGGTAGGTAGTATGTTTCATCATCAGCGCTCTAGAATCAAATCAATTACCTCTCTGTCAGGAGGTAGGTAGTATGTTTCATCATCAGCGCTCTAGAATCAAATCAATTACCTCTCTGTCAGGAGGTAGGTAGTATGTTTTACCATCAGTGCTCTAAAATCACAGCTGGTTGCACTGATCTGAGTTGTTAAGTCTTTCAAAGTTGTTTTGTTTCACATTGTTGTTATTATTACATAAATTGTACTTTCCATCCTACTCACTTTCCTCTGTATCAATTCACACCAGTCTTCTCGGGTTTCTCTGAAACAGTTTCTTTAGTCATTTCTTATAGAACAATAATATTCTATTATGTTTTTAAGCAATAAGTGTCTAATCATTCCCCAGTTCATGGATACCTCCTTAGTTCCCAGTCCTTTGTCACCTCCATAGTATTTTAGATATGAAAATAATGTGTCAGGTCATAGATGACATTTATCAAGTAACCACTGTGATGCCCATCAACTGGAGAATGGCTGGACAAATTATGCTGCATGAATGTAATGTATTATTATTATGTAAGAAATGAAGAAAAGAATGGTTTAAAAAAAACCTGGAAAAAATCTTTATGAACCAATAGAGACTTAAATGAGTATAACCAGGAGAACAATTTATACAGTATCAACATTATTAAGAAAAACAACTGTGAAATACTTAAAAATACTGATCAATGCAATAAACAATGATGATTTCAAAAAATTAGTGATAAAGCATGCTGTGTATCTCCTGACAGGGAAGTAATGAACTCAAGGTATAGAGGGAGATATACATTTTCATACATGACCAATGTGGTGATTTATCTTGTCAACTATGTACCTATGATATAAGGGTTTTATTTTTTTTCTTTCAATTGGGAGATTTGAGGAGAAGGGAGATAACAATGGGGTTATTATTTTTTTAAGAGGATCATTTTTTAAAAAGAGGATCATTAAAACATTTCTTAAAAACACATAGAAGAAAACCAAATGAAAGTCAATAGGAAACAAACAAGCAGGATGGCTTATATGCTTAAGAAGAAAATCAAGCTCTTCATATACAATCCTCTTTTCTGCTTTGTATATAGAAATACTCATCTTATTTTGGTTAATTTAGTTCAATATAAAATTTTTTAAAGAATAAGTGTGTGTGTGTGTGTGTGTGTGTGTGTGTGTGTGTGTGTGTAAAATGAGGGATATAGTGTGAGTAACATCCTAACCTGGCCCCATGCAAATTAGGTTGCTTTTTCCTTAAAAGGCATTGAGACTATCCTCAAGATTTGATTGACTCAAGGGACTAAAAACTCAGACTGTTGATATCATTTCCGGATTACTTGAGTACAAAGCAGTGGTTAAGATCTCCAGGACTTCTTTTAAACTGGGCTGGTGGAAAATGATGAGAGACTCAGGGAAGGGACCTTAGTTCAGCTAAATCAATTTGAGGTGTCTGCCATCTTTCTCTGTTAAAGATCCTTCAATAACTGTTGAATGATCTCTAAATTTCTCATTTTGTTTCAGTATTGAAATTCATCTACCAGGAGAGAGGTCCAAGGAAGGCCCAGCAAAGAACATGACCTCTGAGGTCCTTTCCAGTTTCAAAACTATGAACTCTCTATGATTCCTTCCATCTCTAAATCTACGAACCTATGACTATGGTCTATGATATTGTTTGGGGGAAGTTATAGGATTTAGAAGTAGCAGGACCTTAGAGGTTATTCCTAATCCCTCATTTTACAAATGAGGAAACCAAGAAGTTTGCTTCCCAAAGAAGTACAATTAACTTGACTTACCCATGGTCATATAAGTACTAAGTGGAAGAGCAAGGGTTAAAGTCCTCTGACTCTAAATCCAATGTGATTTCCTTTATATCAGTAGCCTCGTTTGAAAAAAAAAATATATGACTCTATCAAAAAGACACAGAATAAGGATTCCAGTATGTTGGATCAACAAGGATGTTGGAATTAAACCAACTTTCCCACACTCCCTACTGTTCCTGTTTGCACTAAATCAAAATCCTTGGAAACTCATTCAGATGGAAAATAAAATCTTAAAAATATAATCATTTGGTTACTTGGGGCTCATGAATTAAATAAGTGCAAAACTGAAGGTGTTGTTGACAGAATGAAATGAGAACAAATTTCCCATTTGGAAAACATTAACATGCATGCAAAACCAAATGGAGCAGACAGTAGTTGGAGGAGACTTAATTGACTTAATTGAGCCTCCAAAGAACAAAGAAAAATGAAAACAGACTCTTACCATGAACATTCTTTTTTTTTTCCATTAGAGTGAAATACGTCTAAGCTGCAAAGTTTTGAGCAGCAGACGTCTTTGGTTATGGTTACACCAAATCCTGGAAGCCACAGGAACGATTAGCAACAGACAAAAGTACATTTGGTCACTGGATTTGTGGTGAGGTGATAGTGCAGCAAACAATGACAAACAGGAACTAAAATTGGATTTTATTTGCATTCTTTCCTCCTGGTAAGAGTACAAGTAGGATTATTGGCTATGTTCTAAGTCATAAAACTTCCAAAACACTTTCAGAAGAGTTGTCACATTCCTCTCATTTTATAGAGGAGAAAATTCAGACTCAGAGAGGGTAGGGGACTTGCTCAAGGTCACACAAGGTCACAGACAAAATATGAACTCAGACCTTCTGATTCAAAATCTTTTCACTACACTATGCTACCCCCACAATGCACAGAGTATTTTTATTCGAATAGGATTGGATCATAGGAAATAAATTATGCAACATATTTTTTCTCTTTAAAACATTTTTATTGATATGTTTTGTTTTTATATCACCTTCATTTACACATAAATGCCTTTCCACTCCCCTACATGGAGGGACACCCCCCATAACCAAGAATGAAAAAGAAAGAGTAAAAGAAGACCATTTCGGCAAAATTAGCCCATGTTTTGACTGAGGCGGTTATACATGCAATATTTTACACCTGTTGTCCTCCCAACTATCTAGTGAAGGAATTAAGGTTATGTATGTATCTCTTCTTTGGGGCCCTGTTTGATCATTATAATTAGCATATAACATACATTGCTTTTTGCCTTGATAACCATGAAATATCACTTAAAGATAGGGAGGGCTGATTAGCAGGTGTTCCATCCCGGTGTCAATGGTTACAAGTAGTGTGGGAGATACTCTATCAAACCAACCTGTATGGGGACCTGTTTCCCAATTAAAGGTGATAGGTCAAAGAAGGTGGTTGCAGATGGGAAGAACCAAAATGTCTTGTCCTGTACACACTTTAGGACCGAGTCATCTCTAGTGAGCAAGTTGTCCTAGAATGTTATATGTCGTAAATGTGCATAGGTATGGGACTGTGTGTTTCTTTGGAATAAGTTGGATTGTGGAACCTATTAATATTAGAAGAGCACAGAACCTCAGAGTAAAGGACCTCTGAAATTATCTGAGCTCAAGAATTCTGATGTGTGTAAAAACCCATAATGATTTCAGAAGGCTGTTACCACCTGACCGCAAGGCCATGGCCTGTATGTATATGATGAAACACACGCTTTTAGATACAACCAATGTGTAATTTTTTTTTTTGCTTGACTACTTATTTGTTACAAGGCAGGGCTTCTATTTGGTGGAGAAGAGAGTTATAACGTAGTGACAATGATGAAAAGAAAGAGAAGAAAAAATGGAAGAGAGTCAATGAAACATTAAAAAAACACAGAAGAAGATTGAAGGAAGTTCCAGGATATTTTTTTAATCTATCATATTAAATTTCATATGTGCACATTGCTTGCTTAATATATTCACACAGATATATCTGTATATGTGCAAATACATATTTTATATTAGATACATCTATATATGTATATATACATTAGATATGTATCATTATGAACAAATGTATCTATTGTGTATGTTTTTGATTATATAATATATGTATATACACATATATTTTTTAAACTGTGTAGAGATGCAGTTTGATATATAATGCTCTTTCCATTCTTTATTTATTGAAAAGTCCATGTTTGTTGATGTTTGTTACATTCCTATTAAAAAAGAAAAAAATTTAAAATGCAGAATTCAGTATTTTTCATTTAATTCTTTTGCCTATTACAATAAATAAACAGTGATTCATTTAAGGATTGAAACTTCAAAGCAGACTGCTGCTCTTAGAGTAAGTATTCCCACCTCTCATTGTTTCTCTTCATCTGACAAGGATTCAGCTTTCTTAGGAAACAGTGTCATCTATTTCTCATGTACTTTGGTTTCCTTTTGTTCTCACTTGGGGGAGATGAAAGGGTAAGAAAGCAGATTTTGGTTAATTAAGACAAAAAACATATTTTTAAAAATAAAAATAAGGGCTATGTGTCATCTAATTATGGTGATGACATTGTCATAACTATTATGAGAAGTCATCATGATAGAGAACATGCCAGACACAGGAGGCTGAAAATTATTTTTAAAAAAACAAACCAACAGAAAGTTCACTATATAGTTTGTCTTGGGAAGGCAAATCTGAGGATGTTTCTAAGAAAATACATACTTGGGGCAGCTAGGTGGCGCACTGAATAGAACACCAGCTCTAGAGTCAGGAGGACCTGAGTTCAAATTCAGCCTCAGACACTTAACACTTACTAGCTGTGTGACCTTGGGCGAGTCACTTAACCCCAATTGCCCTGCCTTCCACCCTCCAAAAAAAAAATACGTTAAAAGAAGGAAAATACATACTTTTTGCAGGTTCATTTCAATTCAGTAAGTATTTATTAAGCACCGACTATATTCTATGCTATGTCAGGTATGAAGGATACAAAGACAAAAAGCAAGGCAGATTCTACTATAAGGATATATATACAATATATATACTGATATTGACTGAGTTAATCAATCGAGGCACCTCATCTCACTTGAAGTGAGCCCTGGTATCTTAAATAGGTGAAAATAATCGATTAAGTTCAATCATAGATTTTGGGTTCAGTCAACCAATCAATAAAAGGCTTTAGACTAAGTAGGAAAAGTTCTTGGAACTGGAGTGACACTCAGGAATCATGCTCTGATTGGCGGAGGAAACCTGGTCATACTCTAGGATACATCTTTAAAATACCAAACAAATTGAGACACGTGTTATAGATTAGTAAAGGCAAAGTTATTTCAGAGACGAAATTGGGGGAAGGACACCAACAGGTGGGGATCAGTAAAGGCAGCTATGTATCACAGCGGACGGAGTCCTAGACCTGGAATCAAGAAGTCCCAAGTTCAAATCCCACCTCAGACACTTCTTAGCTATGTGACCCCGAGCAAGTCACCTAACCTCTTTTTACCTCAATTTCCTCATGTGTAAAAAGAGAATAATAATAGTACCTGCTTCCCCAGGGTTGTTGTGAGGATCAAATGAAATCATATTTGTAAAGCACTTGGCAAATTTAAAGAGTTATATGATGCTAGCTATTATTGCTATTATTATTAGGAAGTAGAACCTCATCAGCGTCTCTGAGGCTGATACATAGATTTGCAGAAAACAGATATGACACAATCCCAAACTGGTAGACTATGGACTAATCACATCTCATCCTATAACTACATCTCCCAGATCAGTGTCTGTGCATTCTGATGAGACCGAAGGAGGCTTAAAGTGGGATGAGGTGAACTCACATAGGAGATCAGGACGGGTCATTTGACTGTTTCTGGGCTCCCTCCTACATTACTAATCCAGTACTACTTCCTACACACACACACATACACACACACACACTCTCTCTGTCTCTCTTTGTCTCTCTCTGTGTCTCTCTGTCTCTCTCTGTCTCTGTCTCTGTCTCTCTCCCTCTCTCTCTCTCTCTCTCTCTCTCTCTCTCTCTCTCTCAAAGTGTTAAAAGCACAGGTTATGCCTCGGGTCCTTGGGCAAATACCCAGTTCCCTCTGGACTAATTTGACCTTGGTCTGAAACAGAGGAAATGAATAAAGCTTTCTTTCTCAAACTCCATTGCAAGGGAACATTAAAGGTCTATTTCTTGGGCTACTCACAGGATTAGAGGCAAATTTTAAAACTGGGACTCAGCGGATTAGCCATGTGTTTCAGTGAGTGAATTAAAATCATTACTCATCTCTTTTGCTTTTAAATCTTAAGTATTTGAAATGTACACAGGCTTGGCAAGCTCTGACCAGAGCCAGCTGAGTGCAAAGATAACATGTAAAAGCCATCTGTTGTCATGCTTAATATTAGTGTTCTAACCTTCTCCAACACATTGAATTACATCAAGCTTAATGGGAAAGGAGGGGATGGAGACAACTGCGGTGCACTGGTCTCAAATGGCTGTTTGTACAGCTTGTGGGGTGTATTAAAGGATCTCAAGAGATAGAAAGACTGAGAGAAATGAAGAGAGTACACAAATGGAGCGATTTTGTTACAACCTTGTTAACATTTATATTTCTTTTAATTAAAAAAAAAACCTATAACTCTACCTGACAATTCAGTTTCTTATACATTCCTCTTCTCTGTTTTCCTTTGTGTAACCCATGGTTCAAAGGTCATTTGCATAAAGCTATACTCGTTGGTAGAGACTGATTACCCAGTATTCCTCCAAGTCTGCCTGAGGGAGGAAGGTACGTTGAGTGATCAATCTCCCCTAATGAGGGTAGACTTATGAAAATGGCCTTTGAGCCACTGGTTATATATTTGTAGCTTAAAATGTCTTTATCAGTTGGTGATTATTATATTCACAATAAAATTTTTAAAATTAAGTACAATTTTTTGGGGGGAGGGGGGAAAGCAATATAATCGAGGTTAAGTGACTTGCCCAAAGTCACACAGCTACTAAGTGTATCAAGTGGCTGAATTTGAACTCAGGTCCTCCTGACTCCAGGGCCAGTGCTCTATTCACGGCACTGCCTAGCCACCCTGACTTTTTTTTTTTTTTAATAAAACGAAAACACTGGACTTAGCATCAGAAAATCCATGTTTGGGGTGGCTAGGTGGCTCAGTGAATAGAATACCGGCCCTGGAGTCAGGAGTACCTGAGTTCAAATCCGGCCTCAGATACTTAACACACACACAAAAAAACTAGCCGTGTGACCTTGGGCAAGTCACTTAACCCCAACTGCCCTGCAAAAAAAAAAAAAAAAAGAAAATCCGTGTTTGAGTCTTGACTTCATTACTTACAGTCTGCAGAACCATAGAGACACTAGGAAATAGATCAAGCTAATGTTACTATTACTGAAACCATTTATTATATTTAAAAATTATAAGTGCAACCTGATTTGGTGGGATTGCTTTCTTAAGAAAAACAAACTTTTGTATACATGGTGGTTTGTTGCTTATTATTAGAGACGCTTAAGTGGCACAGTAATTAGAGTGCCAGTTAGGAAGACCTGAATTGGAATTTGCCCTCAAATACTTATTAGTTGTGTGCCCCTTAACAAGTGATTTAACCTCTGTCTGCCTCAGTTGCCTCATCTGTAAAAGAATGATCTGAACACTAGCTATTGTTGTTACTGTAAGCCCTTCAGCTGACATATTGAGCTGACAGTTTTCTTTGAAGCTTTGCCCATTGTAACCTCATAAATTTGTACATCAAAACCTGGACATGGGGCAGCTAGGTGGGGAAGTGAATAGAGCACTGGCCCTGGAGTCAGGAGGACCTGAGCTCAAATAGGACCTCAGACTCTTAGCATTTAACTAGCCATGTGACCTTGGGCAAGTCACTTAACCGCAATTGTCCTGCCTCCCCGCATCCAAAAAAAAGCAAACAAAAACAAACACAAAAAACAGCAACAAAACTTTGTGTTTTTTTTTCTTATGCAAAACTTTTTATTTCTACATTCCTACATTCCTGCAGATACTAATAGTTTCTCTCAAGGTTGTTCTCAGGACATTTATTAGTGTCTACGTTGAGCAGACTGCCTCATCATTCAAATGAAACTGTTCTTTCTCTCTGAAGTTATCAGTCTTCTTTTAATTGCCATATCTAATGGACTTTCCTCAATTCTCACCCTTCTTCACCTCTCTGCAGTCTTTGCTGACCTTCTTCGGGGTATTGTGATACTGCTCTCTCCTGGTTCTCCTCCTACCTGTCTAACTGTTCTTCTCAGTCTCTCTTAAAAGATTTTCATCCAGGACAGTCTGAGTGATCCCCCAAGGCTCTGTCCTGGACCTTCTTCTCTTCTTCCTCTATTGAGTTGCACTTGGTGATCTCATCAGCTCCCATGGATTCGAGTATTATCTCTATGCTGGTGATTCTCAAATTTATTTGTGAAAATTTAACCTTTTTCTTGGCTTTTGATATAACATCTTCAAGTTCCTATTGGACATTTCAAATAGATGTCTTATAGGCATCTTAAACTGAACATGCCTAAATCAAAACTTAATATCTTTTGCCCCAACCCTCCCCTCTTCCTGACTTCCTAATTACTGTCAAGGGTAACACCATCTTTCTAGTCATGTAGGAGTAATCTATGTGTCAGCTCTCACCCTCATATCCAATCAGTCGTCAATTTTATCTTCATAACATCTCTTGTACATACCCTCTACTGTACTCTAACAATGCCACCACCCTGGTGCAGGTTGACATCACTTCAAACCTGATGCAATAGCCTGCTGGTTGGTCTCCTTGCCTTAAATCTCTCCCTACTCCAGTCTATCCTTCACACAAATGGTACATTCAATCAATAAATATTTATTAAGGATCTGCTACATCCAAGCACCATGCTAAGAGCTGAGAATACAAAAAGGCAAAAGATAGTTCCTGTCTTCAAGGAGCTTACAATCTAATGGGTGAGACAACATGCAAATATCTATAGGACAAATAGGAAATTACTAAAAGAGGAAAGGCACTGGAATTAAGAGGTTTTAGGGAAGGCTCCCTATAGAAGATAAAGTTTTAATTGGGAATTAAAGGGAGACGGGGAGGTCAGTAATTGGAGTGGAGGAGAGAGGGCATTCCAGGTATGGGAGACAACCAGTGAGCCAAGAGATGGAGCATCTTGTTCATGAAATAGTCAGGAGGTCAGAGTCATTACAACAAAGTGTAGGTGTTGGGGAGTAAGATATAAGAAGATTGGAAAGGGGTTATGAAGGATTTTGAATGTCAAACAAAGCATTTTGTATTTACTCCTGGAGGCAATAGGAAGCCATTGGAGTTTTTCGAGTAGGGGTGACATGACTGGACCTGCATTTTAGGAAAATCACTTTAGCAGCTAAATGGAGAATGGATTGGAACAGGAAAGAGACTTGAGGAAGGCAGTGGCTACCGCAACATTCAAAGTGTGAGGTGATCAGGGCCTGCATTAGAGAGTTAGCAGTATCAGAGGAGGGAAAGTGAAGTGTTGGAGGAATCCAGGATCATTTATAGGTTGAGAACCTGAGGGTTTGGGAGGATGGCATAATAACTCTACAGTAATAGGTAAAGTAGGAGGGGGAAACAGTTTAGAGGGAAATATAGTGAGTTCTGTTTGGACTGTATTAAGTTAAAGATGTCTACTGGACATCCAGTTTGAGATATCTGAAAGGCAGTTAGAGATGTGAGGCTGAAGGTCAACAGAGAGGGTGGGACAGGATAGGTAGATTTGAGAATCATCCGAATAGAGATGATAATTAAATTCATGGGAGCTGATGAGAACAACCAGTGAAATAGTGTAGAGAGAGGAGGGGGCCTGAGGACAGAAGCCTGAGAGACACCTACAGTGATCTTCTTAAACCACAAGTCTCATCCCCCCCCCTCCATTCAAACAATTCTGGGGGCTTCTATTGAATCTATGGTCCAATATTAAATACTCTGGCTTTTAAAACCTTCCATAACCCAGCCCCCTCCTACTCTGTGGTCTTCTTACACCTCATAGCTCCCTTCTTCTACCATGTGCTGTGTGTAATCCAGTGACAACAGACTGTTGGCTGGCCCTCATACTAGACACATCATCTCCTGATTGGTCATTTTCATTTGCTCTCCTCTATGCCTGGAGCTATCTCCCTCCTCATCTCCTCCTCCTGGCTTCCCTGCTAACATCCCACCTTTCCAAGGAGTCTTTCCCAATCCCCCCTCGATGCTAATACCTTCTTTCCATTGACTATCTCCAATTTATCCCGGACATACCTTGTTTGTACACAGTCATCTGCATGTTGTTTCCTCCATTAGAGTGTGAGCTTCTTGAGGTCAGGGACTGTTGTTGTTTGTAACCTTAGTGCTTGGTGCAGTACCTACCTAGTACATAGTATATGCTTAATAGGTTCTAGGTCACTCATTGATTACTCAACCTGAGATAACCCAGTGAAAATGACAATATATTAGTTTTAGGTTAATCATGAGAATTAACTCATCATAGATCATAGGTCTTGAACATGTGCCAAGACCAGACTTCCTCAAAAAAACAGCCATAAAAGTTGGGCCTAGTGGCACACACTGTGTTTCCCTATTCCTGGGGAGGCTTGGGCTGATTGATCACTTGAGCTCCCATGTTCTGAACTGCAGTAGAACTGAAGACCATTAAGTGTCTGTGCTACATTTGAAACTAATGTGGTGAGTTCCCAGAATCAGGAGGTCATTAGGCTGGCTAACAAGGGGTGAATTAGCAGAGTTAGGAAGTAGAACAGGTCAAAACTTCAGTGCTAAAGCTTCAGTGATGATCAGCGGTGAGATGAGGCCTGTAAGTGGCCTTACCTTTCAGTGCTTTCAGTCTAAGCAATAAGGGAGTTGTCCAGTCATTTTTCAGTCATGTCTGACCCTGTTTGGGGTCTTCATGTCAAAGACACTGGAGTGGTTTGCCATTTCCTTCTCCAGTTCATTTTCCAAACGAGGAAACTGAGGCAAACGAGGTTAAGTGACTTTCTCAGCTAGTAAGTGTCTGAAGCCAGATTAGACCTCATGACGGTGAATGTTCTTGACGCAGGACCACTACTCTAGCCATTGCCCACCTATGTGCACCAAGATATGGAGACCCAGTCTCAGAAAAACAAACAAAGTCAAGCCAATGATGGTTGCAGAAAAGACTGTCCATGAGCTAGGCTCCTATACCCTAACCAATTAGCCTTAAAAAAGACCGTCGGATATCTGTGCCCTAAACAATGAGCACTCCAAAAACTCAAGAACAGGAAGCGGTGTCAACAATAGAGTGTTGTTGTTGCTGTTTTCCTGTATAAGCAGGAACAGTCCAGACTTAAGTTGTGTTGTCTTCTGATCATCTCGTATACACTAACGTTAGGTTATAGAAGGCTAGTGGAGAAATGAAACTCTATAGGTTTAGAGAAGAGTGTGCCCTTCTTCTGGAAGTAAGAGGTCCTTGACAACAGGTACATTCCCTACATTCACTCTTCATCAGATATCCAGATATCCCCTACCTTGAATGTGTGTGTGTTGGGTTCTATTTAGATTCTTCCTTTTAGTAGTGCAGAAGTAGTGTTTATGGTATAACCATTTAGAGAGCATTTGCTGCTAAATGTTAGGGAATGACTGGAAGAACTTCGTCACTTATCCAACCATTGAAATAGCTTCATAAACCTTAGAGAGTATGGGTCCTGCAGTAGACTGGAATATTTATTGTCTAAGGATAAATTGAGGAGCTGTGTGACTCAGTGGATAGAGCTCTGGACCCGGAGTGAGGAAGACCTGTGATCAAATCTGACCTCAGACACTGACTGATTATATGACCCTGGCCAAGTCACTTCACCCGCTTTGCCTCAGTTTTCTCATCTGTAAAATGAGCTGGAGAAAGAAATGGCAAACCATTTCAGTATCTTGGCCAAGAAAACCCCCAATGGGTTCACCAAGAGTCAGAAACAACTGAAAATGACTAAACAAACTAAAGGATAAATTTGACTAAGATTGACTGTAGTATTGTCTGCTAAATTATCAAGGGCTTGAAATCTACAGAGATAGAAAAAGCACCTATACAGAAACCACAGAAACTTGAAGTAAAGTTTAAGAGTCAGAGAGAATTCTATTCAAATTCCATCTCTACTATTTACCAGCTGTGTGTTCTTTGGTAAGTCACTTAAAATCTCTGTGACTCTGTTTTATTTTCTATAAAATTATAAAGGAAGTGATCAGACTAAATGGCAACGTCCAGATGTCCTTACAATGTATTATGAGGGCAGACGATACCTGGGATACTATGTTCAGGTGGGAGCACCACATTTTAGGAGAAACATTGTGTATCCAGAGGAGAGTGATCAGTCTCCTGAGAGGATCAAAACCATGTCATATGAAAACCTATTTGAGGCACTAGAATGTGTAACCTAGAGAAGATGAAACTTAGGGACTACAAACAACTTACATACTTTGCTTGCTCCCAGGAAGTAGGACTGGGACCAATGAGTGGAAGCTATAAGGAAGCTGATTTCAGCTTTATATAAGGAAGAATTTACTAACCAGAGCTGCCTCAAAAGATAAAGGCTGGCTCATTCCTCCTAGACAACTTCAAGGAGAAACCAAAACTACCTATCTGAGATATTATAAAGGAGATTAATTAATTGGACCAGCCAAGATCCTTCTATCTCAGAGGGTTGCTTCCCTATTCCACTTGCTAAATGTTACATCCAGTTTTGCAAGATGTCTGCCTTTTTAAAAGGGCATATAGAATCAGACATGAATTTGTGAGAAATGAGCATTTCTTTTTTTTATTTAATAACTATTGTATTCTGCTCTTGACAACCAGAGGGCTGAGAAAGATGAGGGAGACCAGGGCACAGTTTTACCCCTGTTGTTCAAAACTGTAGTCAAACCCAGGGTTCCTATGCAGGCTCTACTCACCCTGCCCCATTCTTTGTAAGAGTAAGACCTAGACAGAAAGGAATCATTTAGTTCGGGAAACTCATCACCAACCTGGGACTCAGAATGAGAATCAAGGTCACTTCTAGGGTTCTATTTCTGTCCATCCCTACTCTAATCACAAGTGGTGGGGATAAAAATCCGTCTCCCATTTGCTATGACCTTTTATCCCCATCTTTGCCCTGCCTTTCACCATCAACTCAACCACTTGAGAGCCTATAGTTGAGAAACCATACACACAGTGTGAGCCTGATTTCAACACAAATTTGTTGAGGAAGAGAAAGGCAGTGGAATGACCCATTTATCTCCAGCAAAAATTTTTTTAAAGGGAAGCAGCATCATGTATGGGAAAGAGGTACTTGGTTCAAATATTGACTCTCCCACTTATGTGTGAGCATGGAAAAGTTGGGAAAATCACTTATCTCTGGGCTTCAGTTTCCTCAAATGTAAGATTAAACTATATGGCTTTGAAGGTTCTTCTATCTCAAAATACATCTCGAAATATAGGCAATTACATTGCCTAAATACAGGCAATGAGTCAACGTGAAATCCTAGCAAAGCCAAAAATTTCCTATGGTCCCTGGGGGTCATCAGGCACAGGCCTTTTCCCCTAGCCCTGGTTGTTGAAGCTCCAGGCTCCTTCCCTATGCTCACAAACCCACTGCTGTGTCACTGGCCCCCTTATGTGTGTATGTGTCTTAGGGAGAGGGCTTAGCCTTTCAGCTCTGGAGCCTTGTAAGAGGCATCCCCTCTAAAGTTATTCCTTTACCCCCTCCCTTGAATTTGCCCTCAATTGCTGCACTAATTCCCAGAGAATTCTATTTCCTAACCTGCCCTGAAGGAAGAAAACTCCAGTGAATCTGAAGTGGGAGCCTGATATTTCTGATGGCCCCTAGTCAAAGGTGCCAGCCACAAAGACTCTGGGAGTGAGGAGAAAGCAGCCCCATCGTGAGGAGCCTTCCCTCCTGATTCATGACCTTACCCCAGAGGCAGAGGCTGAGCCATAGGAGGCCTGGGGGTGTTCTGGGGGTTGAGTCCCAGCCTTCATACCCCACCTTATTCTCATGCCTTTCCAGAGATGCAGAACAATATAATGGAAAAGAAGAAGAAAAAAAAAGCCTACACTGGAAGGATTCTAATAAATAGCCACTTGTGTAACCTCAAAAAAAGAAAAAAAAAAGAAACTGAAAACCATCAATATTAAATGACTCAATCAAGATCACACAGTTAATGGCAAAGCCAATACTAAAATCTAATTCTACTGATTCCTAAGCTAATGCTCTTTCCATGACACTATGACATATCTAAACAGGTCCCACTGATTATATTGAAAAGTAACATAGTTTAGTGGTTCTAGTGGAACAATTTTGCATTTTCAAAATACATGTTGTAGCAGAATTGACTACAGAAATGACCTAGAGTTGTTCGGAGGCTCAGATGAAATAATGCAAAGTGCTTTGCAATCTTGAACCAATCCGTAGGCTTTGTTAAGTGATTACTACGTTCTAGGTACTGGTGATACAAATATTAGAGTGAAACAATCCTTACCTACAAAGAGCTTACTTGTACTAATAATACTATATCTGTGTCAGCTATTGTTATGGTATTACAATATTCCTCCAACCTACAAATCTAAATGGTGGACATACCTTCCACATTTTGTGCCAAGGCTGTGTAACAGCAACCACTCTAGCATACCTAGGATGGCTGCTATCACAGGTTCTTTGATCTACTTTTCTAAAGGAAAGCAACTCAAAAGAGGTTAACAATCTTACTTTAATCAAACACAGATACCATTCACTTAGTTCAGGGGGAAAAGTCAGCATCCGAACTTCAGAAAATACATACAGAAATTACAAGCAGACAAAAAAAAAATACAGAGAATAACACAATTCAACAGACCAATAAACAGGGCTTCTAGCTGTCTGACCATTACATACATACAGTGTTAATTACCAGAAAGAGAAGCACCTGGGTTTTCAAAGCCAGGGCACTCAACAACTACCCAGAGTCTCATCTGGCCAAATCACACAACTCTTCTCAAAGTGAGCTCCAAAGCAAAACTTCACCTCAGGAAGTATATATAGCCTTCTTCAGGGTCAGAGAACATCACAACCTTCATGACCTACTGCCTAATTGCAAAGTAACAAAAGGTATGGGTCTTCTTGAAAAACAAGCCTCCTCTAATCAAGCTTCTCTTGCTGGGCTCCAAGTGAGGCCCATTAAGGAGCAGGGAAGATCTTCAAATTCCCTAGGCTTGGGGGTGGAGCCAAGATGGGGGAGTAAAAGCAGGAACTTATTTGAGCTCCCACACCAACCACATCCAATACCTGTAAAATATGACTCTAAACAAATTTTAGAGCTATAGAACCTACAAATGACAGAGAGAAACAAATCTCCAGCTGAAGGCAGGCTGACAGGAAGGGTCTATCACGTCATACTGGCAACTGAGCGCAATCCCACGTGGGTCTTGTGGGTCCAGATCCAGGGCAGCCCCAACCAGCAGCATAGACTGGCTGGAGAAGACTTCAGGAGAATGAATCACCAGCAGCTATAACGGCTTCCAGACTTCTCAATCCATAAATATGAAAGAGAAAGTAAAAGGTCAATGGGGAACTTTGTTGGATGACCAAAGAGCATGGTCTGGCACCTGTCCCTGGGGTGAGAGGTGCATAGGTGGCAGCTAGAGCTGCTGTCACATGGCTACTTCCAGAGCTCCTGGCCTGCAGATCATAGGAGGATGAAGCAACCAATCAAAGAGTAATTGTTCTTGCTTTGACCTGCTTGGATCTGGGTCGCAGTATTGAGTGGTGGTCCTGGGGTGAGAAATGCCAGTGTGCCAGAGCTTGTGGTGGCTGTACAAAGGGCACCCTCCTCACACCTCTAACAACATTTGCGAAAACCACAGTAATTTGGGACAAAGCTCTCTCCACTCTGGAAGCAGAGTTCTACTGTGGAAAAGAGCTCAAAAGCTAAGTAATTGGCTGGCAAGATGAGCAAATAGAGGAAGTAAAATCAGGCCATATAATCCTTTTTTGTTGACAAAAAGGATAAAAACATGGAAGCAGAAGAAGACAACAAAGTCAAAACTCCTGCATCAAAAGCTTCCAAGAAAAATATGAATTGGTTATAGGCCATGGAGGAGCTCAAGAAGGATTTTGAAAATTAAGTAAGAGAAGTGGAAGAAAAATTGGGAAGAGAAATGAAAATGTTGCAAGAAAATCATGAAAAACAAATCAACAGCCTACTAAAGGAGGCCTCAAAAATGCTGAAGAAAATAACACCTTAAAAAATAGACTAACTCAAATGGCAAAAGAGGTTCACAAAGCCAATGAGGAGAAGAATGCCTTAAAAAGTCAAAATAGACAGATGGAAAAGGAACTTCAAAAACTCACTGAAGAGAATAATTCCTTCAAAATTAGATTGGAGCAAATGGAAGCTAATGACTTTATGAGAAATCAAGATACTATAAAACAGATCCAAACAAATTAAAAAATAGAAGGCAATGTGAAATATCTCATTGGAAAAACCACTGACCTGGAAAATAGATCCAGGAGAGATAATTTAAAAATTATTGGACCACTTGAAAACCATGATCAAAAAAGGAGCCTAGAAATCATCCTTAAAGAAATTTTCAAGGGAAATTGCCCTGATATTCTAGAAGAAGAGGGTAAAATAGAAATTGAAAGAGTTCAATCACCTCTTGAAAAAGATCCCAAAAAGGAAACTTCTAGGAATATTATAGCCAAATTCCAGAATTCTCAAATCAAAGAGAAAATACTACTGTCAGGAAGAAACAATTTGAGTAGTGTGGAAACACAATCAGGATAACACAAGACCTAGCATATATTAAGGGATCAAAGGGCTTGGAATATGATATTCCAGAGGCTGAAGGAGCTAGGATTAAAACCAAGAATCACCTACCCAGCAAAAGTGAGTATAATGCTTCAGGGGAAAATATGGTCATTCAATGAAATAGAGGATTTTTAAGCATTTTTGATGAAAAAAATAGAGCTGAACAGAAAATTTGACTTTCAAATACAAGAAGCAAGAGAAGCATGAGAAAGTAAAAAAGAAAAAGAAATCATAAGGAACCTTAATTAAAGTTGAACTATTCACATTCCTACATGGAAAAATGATAACTATAACTCATGAGACTTCTCAGTATGAGGATACTTGGATAGTTGAAAGAAATATATGTGTGTGTGTATGTGTGTGTGTGTGTGTGTGTGTAGCAGGGTGTATGTGTATATAAATACACATGTGAGTGTGTGTATATGTGTGTATATGTATACATAGAAGAAGATTAGTTGAATAGGAAGGGATGATATCTAAAAAATAAAATTAAGAGGTGAGAGAGGAATATAATGGGAGAAGGAGAAAGGGAGAGACAGAATAGGGTAAATCATCTCATATAAAAGAAGCAAGAGGGGGGTGGCTAGGTGGCACAGCAAATTGAGCACTGGCTTTGAAGTCAGGAGGAGCTGAGTTCAAGTCTGGCCTCAGACACTTAATACTTACTAGCCATGTGACCATGGGCAAGTCACTTAATCCCACTTGCCCTGCCTTCCCCCCTCAAAAAAAAAAGCAGCAGTAAAAGAAGCAAGCGAAAACTGTTACAATGGAGGGGAAGAGCAGGAAGATGAAAGAAAATAGGTCAACCTTACTCTCATTGAATTTGGTTTAAGGAGGGAATAACACACATTCAATTGCAGGAAAGTAGTGGGGAAGAGGATAAGAGAGGAGATAACAGAAGGGAAGGCAGATTGCAGGAGAGAGTAGTTAGAAGCAAACACCTGAAAAGGGACAAGGTCAAAGTAGGTAATAGAATAAGTGGGGGGCGGGATAAGGTAGAGGGAAATATATATAGTCTTTCACAATATAACTGCTATGGAAATGCTTTGCATAACTTCACATGTACAACTTATATTGAATTCAAATTTCCTAGGCCTATTAAGGGGCAGGGAACATTTTCAAATTCACTTGCCATTACAGGCTAATGCCCCAGAACCAACATCTAGAACTGGCAAGAAGATTGTGAAAGAATTGTGAGAAAGATTAATTTTGTCTTTAGAGAATTTAACTTCAATAAATTTTTGTGGGAATCAAATAGAAAGTAGCAATTTGTGTAGCATGATTGAAGAGACTCCAGACTCCCCTAATATTCATAAACGTGTCAGTGAAGAGAAATGAGCCAAGAGAAAACGGGCTCGAGAGACAGTATTTGCCATATTAGGGTATGATCCATTTATTCTTGACTTGTAATGACTTTTTTAAAAGCATAAAATGGTATTGTATTTTATGAAAAGCTATTGATATAGTTGTGTGATTTTAAAAAATTATTCTTGTTATTCATGTGGCCTATTGTGTTTATAGTTTTCCTAATATTGAATCCACCTTGCATTCTTGGTATAAATCCAACCTTGTTATAGTATACAATCTTTTAAATATTTTGCTATATAGCCTTTCAGATAATATTTCATTCAATATTTTTGCACAGATATTCATTAGAGATATTGCTCTATAGTTTTCTTTAACTCCTGGTTTAGGTATTAGGACAATATTTGTCTCAGAGAACTACTTGGTAAGATTTTCTATTTTTTTTTCCAAATAATTTATGTAATATTCAAATTAATTATTTTCTGAAAGTTTGTTAGAATTCACTTGTAAATCCATCTGGTCCTGTTTTGTTTTTCCTTAGAAAGGTCATTTGTGGCTTATTCAAATTATTTTTTCTGGTATTGGGTTATTTAAATTCTCTATTTCTTGTTATGTTAATTTGGATATTATGTAATTTTTAAAATATCCATCCATTTCATTTAAATAATCAGTTTTGTTTGCATGTAATGGGGTGAAATAGATTCTAACAAAATTTTTTAAATTTCCTCTAGCTAGCTGGTGGAGTGGATAGAGAGCACTGTGCTTAGAGTCAGGAAGACCTGATTTCAAATGTACTAGTTCTATGATCTTGGGAAAGTCATTTAATCTTTTTCTACCTCAGTTTTCTCAACTATAAAATGGAAATAATAATAGTACCTACCTTAGAGTGTTGTGAGTATGGAATGAGATAATATTTGTAACTTGCTTACTGTGGTGCTTGATACATAGCAGTCCCTTAAGAAATGCTTGTTTTCTCCCCTACTTCCATCTTTATTATATATCCTCCTTTTTATTTTTGATATCAGTAATTTGATTTTTTTCTACTTTTGTTATTAACTTAAAAAACTAGATCCTACTTTTTTCTATAAATTCATTTTTGTTTTCAATTTTATATATTGTCAATTTTCAGAATTTCTATTTTTCTGTTTAGATGGTATTTTCTGCTTTGATTTTTTTAGGATGTTTCTGTTGTTGTATACCCAATTCATTGCTCTGCTCTTCTGCTGATGAAAATGTGTAGAGCTATAAATTTTCCCCTAAGGACTGATTTTAGGTGCATCTCAAAAGTTCTGGTATATTTTCTCACAGTTGTCATTTTATTTGGGAAATTTTCTATTGTTTTTATGACTTATTCTTTGACACAGCAATTCCTTCAGGTTAAATTATGTGTTATACATTAAAGTTTGGGTACTTTTTTCAGATTATTTTTATGAATTAAAATGAAGGGCTAGAACAAATTATACTATAGCTGAACTAAAAAACCCAGGGGTAGCAATCATGATCTCAGATAACACTACAGTAACTATGGAAAAGACAAAAGAGATAAGCTGGGAAATTAGATTGTGCTAAAAGGCACCAGAGACATTGAACTAACACTAAAACTTAATATATGTACCTAATAACATAGGATCTGAATACTTAAGGAAAAGTTAATTAAATTGGAGGGGAAAATAAACAGTAAAACTATAATAATGTGGGACTTTAGTGGATCCTCTTCAGACCTTGATAAATCTAACTAAAAGGTAAGCCAGAAAGAAGTTATGGAGGAAAAGAGAACTTTAGAAAAATTAGAGATGACCAATTTCTGGTGGTTTTCAAATGGGCATAGAAAGGAATTTACATACTACAAAGTTATATGTGGCACCTTTATAAAAACTGACCATGTATTGCGGAGAAAAATGTCATACAAAAATGTAGAAAGACAGGAATGCTAAACGCATCTTTTACTTATCATAATGAAATAAAAATTATATCCAACAAAAGTCCTTTAAAAATAATTTAAAAGTAATTGAAGACTGAATAACATAATTACAAAAATTTGGTTGGTCAAAGAACAAAATAAAATAAAATGACAATAATGAGACAACATACCAAAACTCTGAGATGTAGTAAAAGGAGTTCCCAAGGGAAAATTTATGTCTTTTAATGCTTTCATTATCAAGAGAAAAAAGCATAAAAAATGAATTTGGCATGCAAATAAAAATTAAAAATGAACAACAAATTTAAAAATCCCAACTAAATAGCAAAGTAAAAATTATAAAGTAAATGAATAAAATTGAAATAAAAGGCCATTGAATTGACAAATAAAACTAGGAGCTATTTTTAAAAAAACTAATAAAATAAAGTTATCTAATCTAATTTTTAAAAGAGAGAGGAGATCAAAATTATTCATATAAAAATGAAAAAGAAGCACTTACAACAATTGAAGAGGAAATAAAGGAAATCACTAGTAACAATTTTGCCCAATTACACACTAACAAAACTGATAACTTAAAGGAAACATAAATGCTTACAAAATAGAAAATAACTAGATTAACAAAATAAGAAACAGGCTATTTAAATAACCCAATATTACAAAAATAAATTGAATAAGTCATAAATGAACTCCCAAAGATGGGGAAAGGCCTCTGGGATCAGATTCAAAAGTGAATTCTACAAAACATTCAAATAGTAATTAATTTAAATACTTTCTAATATTCCAATACAACTAATTCCCACTTGTTTTTGGTATAAATATCTTCTGAATAAGCCTGAACTGAGTAGAGACAAAGCAGGGGGAGGGAGAAGGATGCAGACTAATTTCTCTAATCAATACTGATGCAAAAATTCTGAATAAAAATTAGCAAGTCAGCAGTAATAACATATTGCAACCAAGTTGTCCTTATACCAGGAATGAAGAGTTATTTCAACATAAGGAAGGCTATTAATATATTGAGTCATGTAAATAGCATAAATAATAAAAACCATGTGACTCTATAGATGCTAAAAAAGTTTTTTGACAAAATTGAAGACTCATTTCTATTAAAAATTCTAGAGATCATAGGATCAAATGGACTTTCCCCTAGTGTAGGAAATAGTGCTAATATAAATCCAAGAGCAAATATAATAGGTAAGGGAGTAAAGTTAGAGACTTTTCCAATAATATCAGAGATTTTAAAAGGATGCCCATTATATTTGATGCAGTGCTAGAAATGCTAGAAAAAGAAATTGATGGATTAAGCATAGGCAAAGAAAAAACAAAAATATCACTTTTTGTAGATAATATGATAGTATACTTAGAGAACCCTAGTGAGTAGAACACTAGTGAGTCAATTGGAAATTTAATTGAAATAATTAATAACTTCAACAAAGTTGTAGGACATAAGATAAATCCATATAAATCATTAGCATTCTTATATGTAACCAACAAAACCCAGGAAGAAGAATTAGCAAGAAAAATTCTATTCAAAATATCTACAGAAGCTATAAAATTTTATGAAGTTCATAAATTCAAAGATTCAACCAGAGACTATCTGAATTTAATATAATAAATTCTTTGCAGTAATAAAGACCAGCATAAGTAATTGGAGAAACATTAATTACTCCTCAAGCCAATATAGCAAAAATAACAATACTACCTACATTAATGTACTTATTCAATGCTGCATCAAACTCCCAAAGGAATATTTTGTGGAGGTAGAAATAATAACAAAATTCACATAGAGAAGTGAAAAAAAAAAGTGGGAAGGATAGGAGTGTATTAGTGCCAAACCTCAAACAATGATACAAAGCAGTAATTATTGCAATGATTTGGTACCAGTTAAAAAGAAGAGGTTAAGTACATAACAGAGAGAAGTAAAGAAACATAGTAGCAAAGTATTTGATAAACTCAAAAGATCCTTGTTGTTGAGGGAAGAACTCACTATTTGAGAAAAACTTCTAGGAAAACTGGACAGTCATTTGGCAGAAATTAGGTTTAGAACACATCTCACACCACATGCCAAAATAAGTTCCAAATGTATACATGACTTAAATATAAAAAGTCGTATCATAAACAAAGAAGAGGAGCAAGGAAGAATTATCTTTCAGATCTACAGGTATGAATAAAGCTGAAGATTAAATAAATAATAGAGAGGATCACATAAGATAAAATGGACAATTTCAGTCATATAAAATTTAAAGTTTTTGTATAAATAAACGATGTAAAAATTGTAAGGGAAACCAGCAAATGGGAAAATATCTTTGCAATGAGTTTCTCTGATCAAAGTCTCATTTCTGGGGTGACTAGGTGGTGCAGTGAATAGAGTACTGGCCCTGGAGTCAGGAGGACCTGAGTTCAAATCTAGCCTCAGACACTTAACACAAAAACTAGCAGTGTGACCTTGGGCAAGTCACTTAACCCCCAACTGCCCTCCAAAAAGCAAAAAAAAAAAAGGCTCATTTCTGAAATACATAATGAATTTATTTAAATTTATAAGAATTAGAGCTATTCCCCTATAGATAAATGGCCAAAGAGTATAGCCAGGAAGTTTTCAAAGGAAGAAATCCAACCTATCAGCAAACTCATGAAAAAAATGCTCTAAATCACTAATTATTGGATAAATGCAAACGAGAGCAATTCTGAAGTTGTACTTCATACATATCAGACTGGCAAAGATGACAAAAGAGGTAAAGGACAAAAGCTGCAGGGGCTTTGGGAAAACTGGTACATGGTATGCTTTCATGGAGTTGTGTATTAGGCCAGCCATTCTGGAAAGCAATTTAAATAAACTGTGTATGCCCTTTGACTACTCAAAGAAATAAAATAAGGAAAAAAAACTGTATATATAGAAATATTTAGAGTACTTAGATAATTAATAAAGTGACACAATGCCTTTCTGTAGTTTCAAGAAAAGGAGCTTGTGAGCCAATGTGCACTGCTTACAAGTATCACAGATGTCATGCCACCATTTCAGACTATAGTCCCACAGTTGTCTTGGTTCCTGAAGCTACTAGTTTGGCACAGGAACGTATTAGTTCTTCCCTCCTAAGTTACCTCTGCTACTGACAGCTCTTATTCCTCATGGTTTTGCAAACCTGGGAGCCCTTTTTTCCCTTTCTCTCTTACAGATATTATGTCTACAGCATAGTAAGAAAAAGGTCACTTGACTTTCTTTAGAGTTGCTTGGGTCCCTTCAACTTTGGACCTACAGGATCATAAGAATTTCTTGGCTCCTTTCAGAGTAACTCACTACATTTATTTTCTCTCATTATACTGACCAGTTCATTTAGCCAGTCATTCAATCAACAGATATTTATTAAGTGCCTACTATGTGCTAGGCACTGTGCTAAGTGCTGGGGAAATAAACAGAGGCAAAAAACAGTCCTTTCCCTCAAAAAGATTATAATCTAATGGGAGAGGCAACATATATACAAACATATACAATATTATAAATATATCTCATCTATCTATCTATCTATAAAATACTAAAGGGGGGGCGGAGCCAAGATGGCGGCATAGAAGCAGCAACGTCCCGGAGCTCCCACACCGCCACCCTAACACCCAGAAAATACGAGCCCAGACAAAGTCTAGGAAAGTCTAGGACTCTCAGCCTCACACAAATCCAGAGAACACAGCTCTCGCTGAAGGCAGCTCGGCAGCAGGGGCTCAGCGCGGCCACCGGAGCGGAGGCTGGAACAGCCGGAAGCCGAGACCGGGGCCAGGCCTGGGGCAGTGGGAAGGAGCTGAGCCGAGCCCCCCCCCGCAGCCAGCCTGCAGAGGTTCTACAGCCTCCAGCACCCCCACATCTGCCAAGGCGTGAGGAGCAGGACGGGAGAGGCAGTTCGCACTGAGAACCGCCAGCCCAAAACCGCAGCAGCGGCCAGGCAAGGCCCCAGGGCGGCCACGAGGAGCAGCGGAGCCTCCCAAGCTGCAGCTTGAGTCTACTTCAAAGAAAATCTAAAGCACCGGCCTGAGGGGAGCTTCGGTCAGAGAGCTTAGTGAAAGCTGAAACTTTGAAACTTAATTGGGGCAGGGTAAAGCTGTTCGGCCATTC
>CM053598.1:190701154-190758460 GCA_028646575.1 Pseudocheirus occidentalis
TGGAATATGATATTTCGAAGATTAAGGGAGCTGGGATTAAAACCAAGAATCAACTACCCAGCAAAACTGAGCATATTATTCCAGGGGAAAATATGGTCATTCAATGAGGTGGAGGACTTTCAAGTATTCTTGCTGAAAAAAACCAGAGCTGAACAGAAAATTTGACAATCAAACACAAGAAGCAAGAGAAGGTAAACATGGGAAAGAAATCATAAGGAACTTGTCAAATTTGAATTATTTACATGCCAATATGGAAAAACAGTAACAGTAACTTATGAAACTTTTCTTAACATGAGGATAGGTGAAGGGAATACAAATGTATATATATGTGTACTTACACATATGTCCATATAGGGGGGTATATATGCATATGAATACATATCTGAGCATGTGTGCATATGTATATGTAGAGGGTATAGGATGAATAGAACCCAAAGGGATGATACTTTAAAAGGCGAAGTTCTGAGGTGGGAGAGGACTAGAGTCGGGGGAGACAGTGAGAGACAAAATGGGGTTGGTCAATCCATGTAGAGGAGGCAAGGGATAACTGTTACAATTTTGCTTTCAGTTACTCTCATTGAATTTGGCTTGGGGAGGAGATGGCATGGATTCTAGGCTGGGCATCGGGCCACACAGGAGAGTGGGGGGCATGGGGATGAAAGGGGGGATGGCCGAGGGGAAGGCGGGGTCTGGGAGAGGGGTGCTGGGGGCATGCACTTCAGTGGAGGGACAGGGTAGAGAGCAGGGCAAGGGGGGGAAGGGATGGGAAGGAGAGACAGATGATCGCTGTCAATGTGTGTCCACTATGAAGATGTCCTGTGTAGTCACATGTCCACAGCCTGTGTTGAGTTGGTTGTCCTTCCAGTGGGGGTGAGTGATAGGTGAGGAGTCCAAAGAATCTAGAGTTTGAGGTTTTGCAATGCCTGCAACTGGGAATTGAGGTGTGCAGGGGCTGGGGTGGGGGGACCCTCCCTGCCCTACCAGAAGGTGGGAGAGCGGAGCAGGGGAGGGGCTTTGCAGTGGGATTGCTGTTTTGGGGCTGGGGGGGCAAGACGGGGAGAAAATTTGTAATTCAGGGATATTATGAGAATGAATGATGTAAACAAGAAAACAAATAAAAAATATTTAAAAAGAAAAAAAAGAAAAAAATTATCTTACCCTTTACTGAAAGTATTCTTTCATAGTCAAACAGGAAAAGCAGGCATGTATGGCTGTAATCTGCATCACTGCAGAGAATATCCACAACAACGGAGATCACAGATCCAACATACAGCATTACAGCCTTAAAAGCCTGCAACTTCACTGAACATATTTTCAATTAATTTCTGTTTGAGATAGTTGAGTTTTCTATCATGTCATCTGCAAGTAGCGATATTGTGACCTCTTCATTTTTTTGTTCTATATTTTTTCCTGTCATTCCAACTACTAGTATTTGATAGGGTCAGACAGAAGAGTTCAAAATAGGTACTCTTGTTTTATACCTTTTCAGATCCCAAAGTTGTCAGTGTTCTCTCCCTATTCAAATTATCATGCTCAATAAAATCTAAGTCCCTCAGCATCAGGGATTGTTTCTTTTTTGTTTTTATATCTCTACTACACAGTAGATACTTAATAAATGTTGAACTGAATCTCAAAGAAGTATAAAAACAGCAGAAACAGAAACCCATTGGATCATTCAACCCTAACTTTCCAAAAATCTTTTAAATCAATTTAATTTAGTTTTCCCTACACCTATGAATACTAAAAAAAGAAAAATAATAAGAGAGAACCTAAGAAAAATTAAGGCCTCTATCTGCTGATCAGATAGCTGAAGGCCATATGCCAGCCCTTTCACTATGACATCTACTTCTCCAAAAACATCTGCTGAGCCAGGCAAAACCAACTGTAGTTGCCCTTTGTCAGCAGGATCACAACCCTCCATCCTCTCCCTTTCTATCAGATACAATGAATAACAATGAATATTTTAATGTATTGTTTGAGTTACAAAATAACAAAATCTTCACTTATTAATGAATCTAAACAATACATAAGTCAATTTTATATACAATTGATTGTATGTAAATTGCTAACAAGGAGATTTTGATCTTAAGACATTCTTCTTCCTTTTTCACTTTTATCACTAAAGCTTAGCTGTTTTCCTCTACTGCTTAGTTTCTCAAGAGCAGCTATTACTTGCTGACATGGTAGTAACCTATAAACTTTTTTCCTACCACTGAGGGCCAATTCCAATACCTGTCTTCCTTTCTACCTTTACACCCACCTAAAAGGGACATAATAGCTATAAAGACAATAGAAGCATGGTCAAGGGTAAATAATTCTATCAATGCTGGTAGGGATGTAAGACTAAAGCTATGCATATTCTTAAATTTTGGTTTGGTTTCACTCAAATAAGGAAAAAAAAAGATTTCATCCATTATCTATAATGTAACTTTTTTTTAAAACAAAGAATAACAGGTCTCTATGCTATTACTGTTATTCAATGGAATTTTTTAGATACTAAAACAAAATTTCAGATTCTATAAAACTTTGCAATAAATTCACTCAGAGAACAACAAAAGCCTTGAACTTAACAGTTAAATTAACAGTCTCAAATGGAACAGTCTTAACAATAATTACAAAGCAAATGCATAAAACTAGCAGTTTTTCTTATCAGTAACATCTAAAGAACTTTCTGTTCTCTTAAAGTCCAATAACTAACTTTTGATAACTTGCATCCTTCTCCTACAATGTAATTCTACTTCTTGTGCATTTTCATCAGTATTTCCATCAAGTAACAGTAAATTGAAAAAAAGGAGTACTTTGCCAAAAAGCCTAACGTCTTTTAACAAGAATCTTGACTACAACTAAATGTGTGACATGAACAAATTATTTATCTATGAAGACACCTCAGTAATCTTTGGAAAATGGTAATGTGTATCGTATCATAACTTTGAAGTTATACGGAATAATACTTAATAAAAAATAAAGTATAAAATACTGCAGAATCCAATTAGCTAATAAAAATGTAATTAGAACCAGGTCAAATAAAGTGAGCACACTTCTTATTTAAAATGATCCAAATAATCAAGGTTACAACTGAATGCAACAGACAGGGTTATGCCATGGAAAACACTTCATCTGGATTAAGATTCTACTGCCAGGGCGGCTAAGTGGGGCACCAGCCCTGGTGTCAGGAGGACCTGAGTTCAGATCTAACCTGAGACACTTAACACAAAAATTAGCCATGTGACCTTGGGCAAGTCACTTAACCCCAATTGCCCTACCTTACCTGCTCCAAAAAGCAAAAAACAAAACAAAAAGATTCTACTACCTATTAGCTATGTGACCTTACATCTATATCCCCATTTATAAAACTGGGATAATGCCTGACTACCCTTCACTATCATTCTCTCAAATTACTGTCCCTTTCACACTCAAATTCCCAGAAACCAACAGTTTATACTTATCGCCTCTACTTCTACTCTCCCTCATTTCTCAATCCCTTACAATTTTGCTTCTGGTCTCACTGCTCAACTAGAACTCTCTCCAAAATTACCATCTATCACTTTATTACCATACTCAAAAGCTTTTTCCTCAATAATTGCCCCTGCCTGACACCACCATAGCAGGTTCACTAGTCTTTCTGCATTTCTGTGAAAACATTCTATTATGTTTCTCTTCCTATCTGTCCAACAGATCTCTCTAGGATCTTCTTCATGTGGATGCACCTGTGTGCTGTACTGGGCCTTCTTTTCTATCTTTACACTCTCTTGTGATCTCAACCGCTTCCAAGGATCCAACAATCTATGACTCCCAAATCTATATATGCAGCCTTCATCTCTCTCCTTTCTCCAGTTGCAAACATTAAATGTCAACAGGCATCACAAATTCAACATATCCAAAACAGAATCTTTCCCTTCAAATCCACTTCTCTTCTTAATTTTATTTCTATTAAGAGCACGTTCGATCACTCAGGTTTATAAGATAGAGGAATCATTTTTAGCTTTCCAATTCTACCCAAACATACTCTTCCCTAATATCTAATCAGTTTACCTCTTGCTCTTATTTCCCCTCATCCCATCCCTGACATCACAACCACCTTAGTCTCAGTTGTGATTATCACAGTTGTGGATGATTTCAGCTTCTTGACTGGTGTTCTCAAATCTAATTTCTTTTTTCTTTATTTTCCAAATAGCTCCCAAGTAGATATTCCTAAACCATAGGTCTAATCTAAAGAGCAAGTCATTCCTCTGACACACGACCCTTCGGCAGCCCTCCACTACTATTTTTATTTTCTGTATTTTTCTTATTTGCTTCACTTTTTCCATTACACTCTTGACTTTCCAGCTCCATTTTCTTCCTAGATAGACACTTTACTCCTCTCACAATCGACTTTTCAGCCTAACAGATTACTTGCTCATCCTTATATAAAGCATACACACTCCTGTCCCTGTGCTTTTACAGAGGCAGCAGCCCTGGCCTAGGATATTCTCCCTCCTTCCTACCTTTTGGGTGCTCCCTTCAAGAACCACCTCCCTCAAGAAATCTCTTAATTACCCCAGTTGTCACTGCTCCCCCAATCATTGTGTTTATATATTGATTCTGTATATATATTGTATTTACTTGTGTGTAAGAATGTTGTACCTCACCAAGTGAGGTTTCCTGAGGACCAGCACTACCTCAATTTTGTATCTACCTACCTATCATACAGTAGGCATTAACATAACAAGTCAACAATGGTCCTCAACATAAAGAATAAATTTTAAATATTTGCTTAATAGTAACATTAATATATAGCAATGAGTTTGCTAAAATCACTAATATAAAATCTGAATAATGACATACTAGTAGCTTGACCACTGATTTAAGAGGCCACTTTGACATTCTCTAACCACTGCCCAGTCTGTGTCTTTGCCCCTTTTAGTCTTCTCTGTACATGGTTGGGCCACTTATATCAACCGTATTTTAACAGACTAAGACACAAATCCTACTAATGTTAGTGCATTCTTCAGACAAAACATTTTCAAAAGAAGAAAACATGATAATACAGCAAACTGATAATATCCAAATCTTTGTATGGAGTAGTACTTTAAAAGATCAACAAATTCTACTGATAATTATGGAGTACTTGACAATAACATGTCAGAATCACTAAATTTTAGAGTTGTAAAGGCCTGCATAAAGTTCAATCTACCTGTTTAGCCCAACAAATTTAGAATAATTCAATTTGAGAGGTGGATCAATCACCATTATTTTACAGATAAAAAAATTTTAGACACAAAATGTCACCATATCGAGGCAAGCTTAACTCTCCTGACTCCGAGAACAATGACCTTCCTTTATACTACAAAACAGTACTAGAATGGTCTCTTTCAAACACAAAATAAATGCCCCTATTTTAAAAATAAATTACTTTTTATTCTCCATATTTATAACATAGGTAAATACAACACAGATATTTATAGAATCATAACTTTAGAGCAGAAAGGGACCTTCAAGGTCATCGGCCCCCCTCATTTTACAGTTAAGGAAACAGGCCCAAAAATACGAAGTGATTTACCCACCCAGCTAATTAATGTTGGAGATGGAGTTGTGATCCAATACTGTGGTCACTGCACCACGGGGATTATTTATTTAAGTTTTCAGAAACCACCTCTATCAAAAACACGAACCAAAATACTCGACTTCAAGCATTCCCAATTTCAGACAGTCCCAGATTAGCTTCCAGCCCGGAATAAGAAACCGATGAAATGGGTGGAAATGTTTAGCGCCTTGGAATCGAAGGGGAACTTTCTTTGAAGAACAAAAATTAACACTACCTCTCATTTCTTTTCTTGTAAGAGTTCGTGGAACAAAACTCACTAAGAGACTGTGGAGTTCGAATAAATTAAATGAATGGGGCCGATCAGTACAAAAGGCAGACAGAAAGGTTAAAGCTGGAGCCACTCCTGCCCCTTCCTTTCCCGTCGCCCGGAATGACTGCGACGAGCTGTAGCAGCCGGCCGGCCCGCCCTCCAGCACGGATCTCCCCTCGGTGAACCGCCACCGGGGGCGGGGAGGCCGAGGACAGCCTGGCACGACACGTCCCAAAGGACGCGGACTCTGCCAGGCGGGCACGGCCACCCGCCTCCATTTTTTCCAGGGCCCTCGGACCAGGAGCTCAGCCCCGGGAGGGGGAGGCCGGGTGCGCCCGAGGGTAATAAGCCCGCATCACCCCAGAGACGCCACCGGACACCTCGGACATCTTGGGACTCCTGGGCCCTGCCTGGCCCCGTGGGAAAAGAGGCCCGAGGCCTAAGACTGCGGCCACGGCGGCCTCGGACAAGAGGACCCCCCAGAGCGGGGCAGACTCCCGGGAAAGCAGACTTCGGGGGGCTGCTTCCCTCTCCTCTCCCAATTCCCCTTCAGAGACCGGGAGCGGTGCCATCCGCCTCCGCAAGGACTTGGGCCCCGCCGCGCGGCGGTCACTTGGTGCTGACCTGGACTGGACGCAGACAATCCCCGCTCTCACCTACTCGTCCAGAGCGGCCAGCAGTCCCCGGTCCCTGAGTCCGTCCAGAAGCGGGGCTTCCGGCTCCCGCCGGAAGCTGTTCTAGCGCGGGACAGGAAGTTTGAGCCCCCCTCCCCGCGCCCCAAGCGGACAACATCACGCCACGCATGGGAGGAGACCCGGACGAGGCCGTGACAGGCGTCCTTCAAAGGGGCTGGGTCATTGGTTGGAGGCGGGGCGGCGGGGGCGGGCTCTAATCCTCCACATCCAATCAGTCGCCAGGTCTTGTCTTTTCTCTCCATTCACTGCTTCTGTCCTCAAAACACAGCTTCTTAGAATCTGGCATGTTGCCTGTACCCAGGATACAAATGAGGAAATTGAGGCGGCCAGAGGTTAAATGACTTACTAAGCGTCAGGCAGCAGAGAAATGTCTGAGGCAGAGTGTGAATTTAAGTCTTACTAATACAAAGTACGGTGTTGTCACCCACTGAGCCCCCTAGCGTGCCAGTCTGCTGCGTGCTGGAGACAGAAGAAGAAAAGCAAGGCGTCCGCTTCCTCAAGGAGCCCCCGTTTTAATGGGGGAGGCCACACACTGCAAGTCACTTGTACGAAACTTAGTCAACAGCGCTAATTACTGACGTTTATTCAGTCGAGAACACATTTTGTTTCTGAATCTTCTTTGCCGTTCTTTCCACGAGAACTCTGTAAACTAGAAAGGGCAGAGAGCTTCACGTAGGTTTTACAGAGGAGGAATCAGAGATTAAATGATTTGTCCGGGCTTGCACAGCTATTAAGTATTTAAAGCGGAAATGGACTTTAGGTCTCAATTCCAGATAGAGTTCAGAACTTCGTGAATATGGTTTCCTACAAATCACAATGTGTTGGAGCTAGAAATGTGTTAAAGCTCCTCCAGATGAACTCCCTCATTTTGATGAAATTCTAATAAAGCTGCTCCTGTTGTGCAGAGAATTAGAGCGAGGGGAGACCTGGGTTCAAGATAAATTTAGGTGTGGATTTATTAATTAAGCAACACTACCTGAGTGCATTCACTCAAATGAGTAGTGATTTGGGGGATTTGCAGACTTGATTATATAAGCCAAAACCATAAAAACCACAATCAGGGAGGGGAGCTAGCAGAAGCATGAGGTACAGAAGCAAAACCAGCCATTGGTCAGATCTATAACTCACGGCTAATTTGGGAATATGGTGCAAGGGAACAAGGGTGCAACCTTCCTGTGACATGGGGGTCCCTCCTAGAACATGGTGGAGGGTACAGGGTGGGGGGCCATAGTCAGGGCTTTCTAGAGCAGGGTGGAGGGTCATGGGGGTAAAGGGGACTGGAATTCCCCAGAACAGGCTAGGGTCATGTTCTGGGTAAAGGGGGGGGGGGCCCTGCTTGGTCAGCGGGACAGGACAGGGTGGTCCCTAGATAAGATCCTTGCACCATAATGAACCTTATACACTATAATAATTCAAAGAGAGTATATAAAATGCTGATTAGGGAAGAAGGGGCAGGGGGACTACTCCTTGAGCAACTTTGCCCAGACTTGAGCAATGATGCCCAGACTCACCTTAAGCAGTTTCAAGCTATGACAGGATATAGAATAGGGACAAAGACAAAAATATATAGGGGGCTTAATGCTAGGCCACAAATCAGGAGACCTGGGATTTTGGTCTCTGTATTACACTCCCAGCCCCAATATTCTAACTTCCTTATGGGCCCCACTGAAGAGCAGGCCCACAGCCCCTACCTAGCCACTCACCCTGCCCCACCCCCACTCAATAAGGTCCTAAGTGCCTCACTGCTCACTAGAACAGCAGGTGTGAACGTGAACTCATATTTCTCCCAGAAATAGCAAGTGTGTTCATGTGATATGATCCCAGCCACAACCTCTAGCTAGCCACTGCTCCCAGATCTCTTCCTCATATTTCCCACAGAAACAGCAGTTATGTCCTCATACTCAACCACAACCACATCCATCTAGTCTCAAACAGGACCAGATACTCAGCCAATCAGAAAGCAGCACTGCCAGGATGCCCAAGCAGGATGTGGACCCCAAAACAATAGAAGGAACTTGCCCTAAGTAGGCACCTGCAAGTAATAGTAAAAGCTATCCTTTAGGTGAACTTGTACCATAAAAAGGCTTATTATATATAGTATCATTATCATACATACATACGCACCCAAAAGTTTTTTTGCATGCATTGTGTGTAATTGTATTTGCGGTTTCATTGTGACTAGGACCCTCCCCTATTACCTAATCCCTTAACAAACCCCTCCTGCATTTTTAATATTCATAATTTCTGTCATGTAATTATATCTTTATCCTATAAAAATCTATCTTGTTTTCTCTGAAGGCTCTGGTTCTCCTTGGAACTTAGCCCTCTTCATGAGAGGTATCAATCTCAATAAATGCCTATACTTGGATTAGACATGGTCTGACTCTGAATTCTTTGAAATGGTTCCACCACACATCATGAAACCTCAAGAATTTTACAGATGAGAAAACAGGCACTGAGAGATTTAAGTGAACTGCTCAAGGTCATGCATGTCTAAAATACTGAAACTAAGACCTGGTTCTAGATCTGCTGACAAGCTAATCGTTTTTCCTTCTATACTTTTCTGAGGGCACTAATAATTTTTTTAATTCTATAAAATAACTAATAGTTAAACTTATAAATCCTATGGTTAGTTTATTTTAACCAGTAGAGCACTGGACTTGGAGTCAAAATAACTGAGTTTAAGTCTTGACTCTTCTACTTACTCACAAACAAGTTATTTTACCATCTGGGCTTCAATTTGGACTAAATAATCTCCAACCTTTCATCTCTAACATTCTGTGCTTCATACCTAGCAAAAATCAAATTGATTTCCAGACTTCAGAGTACTAAAAACAAATCGTGCACAGCTTAATGAAAACACACCATAATATACACAGCACAACCCCATTTGCCATTCATTTTCACAGCTTTAAAAATTCTTTTATAAACATAATAAACATCAACAAAAACAGACAGCTGAGACTACTCAGAAAGAACCAAAGATTTACTCCTAAATCTTTAGGCTTTAACAATCAGAATCAAACAAAGAAATCAAAGAAAACTGGAGAACTTGGAACTAGGTGGACAGAGATCTGACCGCAGTTTTCCACATTAGCTGTGAGAGTGTTTTTGTAAGTTCCGGTTTTATCTCATTATTTACCAAGTCTTTATTTAGCATTTCTTTTTTTCTAGTTTCTATGAGGTCCTATACTTTTTCATCATTACACCTTCATTTATTACTAGTTTTGTTTTATTATGGTAAGTAAATATGGTGTACAATAGGCCTTTGCAACTTGTGACCTGAGGCCAGCTTTGCTTGCAGCACAAAGGATTGTTGTCTATGTACAAAGGATGTTTTCCTTTGCATTTTTCAAAGGCCCTAGGAAATCCTTTGGCAGGCTACAAGGGGGCTGAAGGCTGTAAGCAGCTGAGGGCCCCAAGTTGCACAAGTCTGCTGTACAGAATGACGCGCGTGTGCTTCTTCTGGTTGTTGTTGTTGTTGTTTTTCAAAAGTAAGCTTTACTGGGGCAGCTAGATGGAGCAGTGAATAGAGCACCTAATCCTGGAGTCAGGAAGACTTGAGCTCAAATCTGACCGCAGACACTTAAACATGTCTTAGTGGTGTGACCTTAGGCAAGACATTTAACCCCAATTGCCCTACCTTCCCCACACCTGAAAAAAAGAAAAGCTTTATTGATGCCTTTTGTTTTTATGCAACCCAAGCCCCAAAGCCCATTGGTGGAACTTTCCTCACTGGTGGAGGACAATACTTTGCCTATGTAAGACATGCTGGAACACAATTGACAGGGTGATGGGACCCAGACCCCTAAAAGGTATAGACCTCTAGAAAAGGTTTGGTTAAAGGAGACAAACAATAGTAATATAAAATTGCAACATTTATTCATTATTCCCATAAGGCTAGCTTTACTACTTGTACATGAAGTGCAGGACTAGAGTCCTGACTGATGAACAAACGGATGAGAGAGCTTAAGTACATTTTAGGACCATCTCATTTCAGGCTAGCTGAGTCACACAAATTTATGATCCCCATAATAGTTTAATCATTGTATGAGAAAGGAATTTTCTTAATTGAATAAGTGGTAAATATAATTTAAAAAAGAGAGATGACAAAATGTCAATTGAAATTATGATTCAGAATATCTATGTTTTCTTTACCATTAATATTCCATAACATGGTATATGCCCAGAAAATCTTAAGATAAGAAAAAGTCTCATTACTCAAATTAATGCCTCGGGTTGAGGGTCTTGTCCTTCAGGGCCGTAAAGTAGGCCTCTTCTGTTTTGTTAACATAAGGAGAGGTATTCTCAGAGACAAAGCTGGGTCAGTTTGGAATTTATGATCTCTGGATGCCTGTTTTAAATCTTATTCCCAGCCTTATCTGGTCTCTGAAGTGGCTGACATAGAAAGAGAGCCTTTTTTGTAAAATGAGGCAAAGCAGTCTGTTTGATTAATTCAGACTCTGGCCAAAATATGATATTAAATGATCATCAAAGGAAAAGACCATGTCTTTGAAAGCAACCCAGTCCCTGAATTTTCCCTTACATTTCAGCCAACATTCCCTTACATTCCCTTACATTCAGATCATTGGCTTCTTGACCACGGCATCTGGTCCATCCCCAATCAACATAGATCACTTAATTAGTTAACTGACAATCCATTCACTGTCCTCTCAACCTACTCCAGGCCACTTAATTCCTTAGCTATTACAAAAAATTTTCTAGCTAGTATGCCTGACTCCAGTCTCTCTCCACTTTACTGTCATTGAAATTCTTCACCTGGGTTCTGTGAGCCTTTTTAAAAAATTGATAACTGTATTTCCACATAATTATTCTTATTTTACATATTTAAAAGCAGTATTCTGGGAAGAGATCTATAGGCGTCACCAGACTGTTAAAAGAATCTATGATACATAAAAAAGGTTAAGAGCTCTTTCCTGTAAAGGAAAGATAATAAGGGAATTATCATGGAAGATACACTAGTCTATATTGGTGTTATTGAGGTTTGAGAGGGCCCCCCCCCCCCAAAGACTGGACGGGGTTATCTGGAATAAATTCAAGGACTCAAGCGGTCTTTAAGCCAAGGTGGCAAGGGTTTATTGTAAAACCAATATAGAGAGCAGAGTTCTTTAGGGAACTTGCATTCTCTAAGATACTGACTGGCAACTTAAAGCTTATATAGGAAAAGTAGTATTGTCTGGCAGATATGCTAATTAGGTGACAACTTACAACCTTGGTCACTGTTGGCATTCACTGCTGGAAACTAGGGGAAAGGGTTTCTCAGGGGTGTGCTTTTGGTCTATAACACATCTGTAGCAAGATAGCTTTAAGAGTTGATGTCTATAGCTTGACCTCTGTATTGAATACGATAACTTTGGGAATCAATATTTGATAATTCTGTGGTTACAAGATAGTCCTGTTTTTACAAGAGAATTTCTTCAGAGATCAGGTTGTTTTTTGTTCTTACTGAAGAGGTACAGGTTCTGAGCTCTCCTTGAATCTTTGAGGAATAGACTCTGGGAAACCCCTTAAAGTCTGACTAAACCTTCCCACTGGATGAAGCATTTGCAGAGGCCATACGTTTTTCATTGTGGCTGGGCCCAAACCTCTGTTACTAGCCTGGCCCTCCATTGTCCATCTGCTTCCCACCCTTGAGCTAATCAAGATATCAATCCACCCTTGCATTGACCTCACTGACTCCTTCTGAAGACCCTCCCCAAACTCCTCCTATAGACCACCCCTAGATTTCTCTGTACATAAGACCCCATCTTCCCTCCATGTGTGTGTGAGAGTGCCATAGAATGCCTTAGCACAAACTTGCTCTGTGTTAGACTTGCTCTGGCCAGCTTGCCCAATGTAAGCATCACAGATATCTAGGCTCCTTAAGAGTGTACCTAATAAGGCAAACTTATAACGAACTTTCAATAAACTTTACTTTTCTTTGACTGAGAAGATTTGAGTCAACTTCTTTCAGCAGGACCCTGTGTGTTGGTATTTTGGGGTCTCAAGCAACCCTAACCCTCTTTATGGGTAACCTCTTCATTATGACAGGGAAAGACTGTTTTACTGGGGCCTGTTCATGAGTAATTGTGGGAAAAGGTAGTTTATCTTACTGGGGCTCACTAATGAGTTATTGTTAGGCATAGTGTCCTTGGGCTGGGGAGAAAACTGTCAGGGATAGTGTTTTGAAGCTAGGGAGAAATATAATATTGGAATTAGGGTCCGAGCATAAGCACCCAAGCCCTCATCAGTATTGAAAATATGGAATGTATATTCTTGAAGAATTTATTATTTTATTGGTACATGTACTCCCTCCACCCATACAAATCACAACTGCCCTGTCACTTAATAGAGATTTGAGAATTTCTGTGGCCAAAAAAAATTAAACAACCTGGAAGTGATGAGGTGTAGGCTCTGGGACACCCCCTCCCTTTTTTTTTGAGCTCTTCTTGATTCTTTGAGGTACGGGCTCTGGGAAAGTAAACCTTCCCAGGGAAGACATTTGCCTGAGGTCATGAGCCTGAAGTTGTGGCTCTGCCCAAGTCTTTAGCCCTCCTTTGTTAATGGTCCGGTTCCCACCCTTGAACTGTCCTGGCCCACCATTGTCTATGGTCTCCAGGTAGCCTCCAGCAAGTTCCCACCCTGAACCACTCATTACTGGAGTCTGACCTCATCTGACTCCTCCTGAAAACCCTCCCAATCTCCTCCTCTGGACCACCCCTAGATTCCTCCCACAACTTTTTTGTATATAGAATCTCATCTTCCCTCCATGTGGTGTGAGAGCGCCTTAGAATGCCCTAGCACACAGACTTGCTCTGTGAGAGCACCAGGAAATGGCATTGCACCCCACATGGTGAACTTGAACTTTCAATAAATTTTACTTTTTCTTTGGCTGAGAAGACTTGAGTGGAATTCTTTCCACAGGACCCGGCATGTTAGTATTTTGGGGTCTCAGGCAGCCCTAACCCTCTTTAGGCACCCTCTTCAGAACCAGCCTAGTTTTGACCCTCTTCAAACTTATCAAGGCTAGTCCTTGAAAAGAAAACACAGTCACTGACACAAACTCAACTTTTCTACCTTGGGAGCGTGAAAAATGCTGGCAGTTTGGTTTCCACAGATTCTATAGGAACAATGGCTGTTTACATCCGCAAAGGGGACTGAACTAGGCTGGAAGGTTGGGGGATAATCACAAACTTTTCATTAATGGGCAGGTCAGGAAAGTTGTAACTCAGAAGAGCTGGAGCCAATCCCATCTCTGAAGAGAAGAACATTTCAGGAAATTCAAATGGGAACAGCATAAAAATGGCTTACCTTTATCTGACCCTTTGTAGTCTTTTTCAGGAGGCTGCCCATTTATTCATTAGAGAATAAATGTATAATATAGATAATTAAAACCTTTCCTGGATCGCCAACAAGTATGGTTTATCCCTAGACAGAGCACAGATTTTGCTTATAACAGGAATGACAGCATACAGCCAAGACCATCATTCCTTACTCCAAAAGAATTTGGGTCGCATTTGTTTATGGGACCTGGAAACCAGGCCTGAACTTTCCCCTGAACTCTCCTTGAATTCACCTACTTGATCAAGTCTCTGGTATTTGCCTGAAGCATTGACCCATCCCAGTTAATTAACTGCCCTTTCATTGCCTGCACCTGGCCCCACACTAGAGCTCCACTCCTGGCCTCGGTCCAGGTCCCTGGTGTTCTCTGTTACCTCCCAGTCACCCCAGAATACTTGGCCACTCCTAGATGCCTCCCACAGTCTTTCTCTTTATCCAATTCGTCTTGGCCTCCATTAAAGTGCTCAGATTGAATTTGATCCCCTTGTCAATACAAGTCTCACAAATCCTCAGATTAAGAGTCTGGCCCATATGGCAGATTTTTAGAATCAAGGCCACCTTTGACAGAGTTCTAATAAACCGTGTTTTTTGGCTGAAGGAAGACTTGGGTTGAATTCATTTGGGCAGGACCTATATATATATGTTGCTATTTTGGGGTCCCAGCGCTTCTAAACCTCAATAGGGGGACCTGCCAGAACTTATGATCAGCTTTGTCAAGAGACCAGGGTCAACTCTATACCATTAACTTGACATAAAAAACAGACTTTAGTGGAGGAACAGTTAGTACATTTCAAATACTTGGTGAATTTAATGCATTTATATAATGACCTGTATCAATTTTCCACTTGATTATTCCACAGGAAGTCTGATTTGGATAGGGGTCTCATACTTCATGGTCTTCCTGATAGGAGAAATGAAGGAAAGCAGGGAATCTCCTCAGGTTAGGGAAGAGGGGACATTTTTTTTTCCTGTAGGGGGTTAGAGCAGGGAGGGACCAGGACTGACTGACTTTTCAGTAGACTTTTCAGCTTTGTGACTGTTCTCAAAGAGAAGGGCTAGTAATCAGGCTAGATTTTACTGGACTCCCCCCTCCTTTCCTTCCCTTTAGTCCCTTTATCAAGTTCAACCTCATATTCTACCCTTGTCTAAGGGAAAATGATGGTAAACAGCAGTTAAGCCCAATGAATTAATTTTAGGGATGGAACTGAAGAGTAACAGTCTTTAGCATTCATAACTAAAGTGGACCAATCCAAGCAGGAATTCCTCCGGCTTTAATCAATAAAGGTGGTTGCTGAGAGGGACCATAGCACTACTGAGGCCTGGTTGGTTTGGAGGCCTGGTCAAATGTGAAAAGGGAAGAGGCAGATCAGATAGAAGTGTCAGCTCTCACTTGAGGGTTACCTGATCCATGGTTCTATACGGTTTTCTCATTTTTCTTTCTTCTGTTTTTATTCTTGCTTTTAGTCTTTTTCCTCTTTATTCCTGTCAGAATAATGAGGAGTTTCAGTAGGAGAGATTTGGGTCAGAATGCCAGAGCTGAGTTCTCTGACATTCTTACTGTGATTTTATATGAAGTTCCTTGATTTTGATAGCTTTTTCACATAAATTTTGGTAATGGACTTTAACTGCTGCCCAAAACGCAATTTTTAGTTATCTAGTGGAACCGTGCAATCATTTTTGTGTTGTTTTTCAGTTATGATTATGTAACATCTGCTATTGGCACATAGGACACCTCTGATACCCACCCTTTGTATCAGAGACTAGGGAACCTGCTTGTGGGAAAAGTCATGATGATGTGTAATAGAGCCATGGGACAATGTGCAGAATTTCTACAACTTATTCTAGTGTGCTATCCATGTAATTAGAAGCTCTTTAATTGGTTGTACAGTTGGAACAGCACTAGTCAGCCAGGGCCTTGACCTTTCTCTTTGGTTTCTTGGGACATCTCTGCTCTTGGTTTTATTCTTTTGCTGATAGCATTCAATGAAAGAATATACTTTTTTTATTGACTTATTTACTTTGAGTTTACAAGAATCAGTTCAGAGTCCCTTGAGTTTCAAGTTTTTTCTCCCCCCCTCCCTCCCCTCCGCCCTGGCCATGGTGGCATGCAATCAAGTATAGAATCTGCAAATACTTTTACATTGGACATTAGTCTGATTGTATAGAAGGGTTGTTAACTAATGGAGTGGACAATGGGAAAAAGGAAACAAAACCAAACATGGAAAAGAGCAATAGCGTGTAGATTGCTTCAGACTCCATTTAAACTCTGTTGAACGAATACACTTTAAAGGAAGTGAGAGAAATTATTTTTCTCTCTTATCATACCTGTTGAATTAGAATTTTTTTCAGAAGCCTATATGTTGTTTGGTCTCTGAAGGACACTGTTGATGGAGATTGACCAAACCCCTGGAGTGTATGCCTTTTGATCCCTGGTGGGAGACTCTACTCAGCTAGAGAATCTTATGAAGAATTTAATTTAAGGTGAATTTAGGCCCATTGTGTTCCACTCTGGGAGGTTTGGGCAGGGTGGTAGATCCTTGTCTAGAATGGCTGAGGCTGGAGTATATCAGCAAGCACCCTAGCATGCCCAGGGTGGCTGCTAGCACAGGTTCTTTGATCTGCTTTTCTAAAGGAAAGACAATTCAAAATGGGTTAACAATCTTACTTTAATCAATCAAACATTTATCATTTACCTAATTCAAGGGGAAAAGTCAGCACCCTGAACTTCAAACAATACAAGCAGAAGTTACAAGCAGACAAAGAAATAGATCAGCAGATGGACTTCCAGCTGTCTGACCATCACATCCATACGTAGTCAGTTACCAGAGAGGGAAGCACCAATATCTGGGTTTTCAAAGCCGGGGGCCTCAATGGCTTCCCAAAGTCTCATCCGGCCAAATCACACAACTCTTCCCAAAGTGAGCCCCAAAGCAAAAACTCACATCAGGGTATATATAGCCTTCTCCTGGATCAGAGAATGTCATAATCCTCTTGACCCACTGCCCAATCACAAAGTAATAAGATGTGGGCATTCCTGAAAAACAAGCTTCCTGCCACAAGCTCCATGTGACCACATTCAGCCTATTAGGGGGCAGAGGATATTTTCAAATCAGGGAAGGTTCTCAGAGTCACTTAAGATTATCAAAGGGCTTAGGGGCAGGAAAGATCTTCAGATTCCCATAACATGTAGGTACCCTAGAGGGATTAGAGTCACATCTCCTAAACCCTCATTAGAATAAGTCCACCTCTCATTATAATATTCATTCTCTTATTACTTGTTAACCAATCAAAGTTGATTGTTACCCTCAGGAACACCAACTCTTCCAAGGGCATATAAGCTTTAAGTGGGTCCCATGAGGTGTCTTTGGTATTTGAAAGTGCCACTGACCCCTTTTATTAATTATTTACTAGCATGAGTAATAAAATGATTAATTATCCAGAAACTATGTCTCTTGAACGATTTATATGCCATAATAGAGGTCTTGGGCCATTTTCTTCCCAGGACAATATGCAGTCCCATTAATATAGACCTTGGTTCTTTGTCTGTGAGAGAGATGATTCATGAACGACCCCTACACAAACTCTAATAAGTATTAGTCAGTTCATTATGATTCTATAAGGAGTAATGATTGTTAGCAATTATTTTATTAAACTCATCTAGAATAAATATTTAGTCAGTACTCTAATAATAGGTATAAGAACAAGCAATGTATTAATCCATATTTTCTATAAGTTACATAGGAATATAGGTTTCGATTGAAGAGCTCTCTAATAGGCCTCAGACTTTAATGTAATGTTCACTACTTCTTTGCTAGCTATGGAACCTGCTTTTGTAAATCACAAGAAGGCTGAGATGGATCTCTCCATCCTGTTTTGCTCAAATTCCATGACCAAACCAAACATGGGTGTCATGGTACAGAAATTTCCTCCCCACCACCCCATCCCCTGACACATGATCTTGGAGCGTATATATAGCTTGTACCATCTCCTCTTGCCCAGCCTAAGGAAGTGCCCATCCATCTTATGATCACCTAGTCAGCAAAGATATTCCCTGCTTTACCCAACCTGTGACCCTACTAACATACCATTTTTTGCCTACTTTAGTTTATGTGTCATATGTCAACCAATGGGATTCTGTACTTTGTGTAGCCACTTAGACTGCTCAGGTAACAAATATGGTATTAAACCTTATAAAAATAAGGCACGTGTAGAAAGTGGTATCAGGTCATGGGGAAGGTCTAGGGTCTACTTTGTTAGAGTGGGTCAGGTAATAAAGTATTTGGTTCAGAGTTCTGCCTCAGTTTCTCTTTTAGTCATTTGGGTGATTTGTTTGTTCCCACATACGCTTCAGTATTTGTTCTTTCAATTAGACAATGAAGACTAATCTGAAAGCACCAAGCTTGTAAGTTTTGAAAGGTCAGGAGACTGAGTTTCTAAGGGTGAAGGAGTCAGAGTCATGACAGGTCTTGTACCTATCCCAGCATCACTGCAAGGAATAGTCCTTGGGAGCATCCTTAAGGACCCAGTACAGTGGAAGCTGAGATAAGGACACACCTGGCAGTCATGACACACGTGGTCATGAAAGTGGTGGAACCAGTGTTACACAGAACTGTGTCTGACTTAGACTGCTTTTGCCAGAGAATGAGGTCATATAGAAGAAAGTGTTTCCCTGAAGGGTTGAGGGGGAATTTTGTATTTGTTATTATTATATCTTCATAATGAATATCCCTTTGTAAAAGCTAATTGATATCAATTGGTTAAATGGAATTGGGGTATCTCTGTAGACTAACAGTGAAGGGGAAACATGACTGCCATCAGAAGAGATACCCACAACCCTTCAGGGTGCCTCTAGGATCCTGAGGAGGAGATGTACCAGAGCCAGAAGGCCCTCTCTACAATCATGTCACAAGGTATTTACTGTTTTTTCTACTTACACGATGATATTTCTAGAACTTTGCTGACTTTAAACTTTTTATCATATACTTTTTGTACTTGCTTTACTTTTGTACTTTTGCTTTTTACTTCATACTTTAAATTCAAATATGGACTCTAATTTTGACAGGATTTGAAAAACCATTAAAAAACATTTTTGGAGGGGAGAAGGCAGGGCAATTGGTGTTAAGTGACTTGCCCAAGGTCACTCAGCTAGTAAGTATATCAAGTGTCTGAGGCCTGGTTTGAACTCAGTCCTCCTTACTCCAGGGTCGGTGCTTTATTCACTGTGTTACCTAGCTACCCCCAACACCATTTAAAAATAAAATGTTATTTTAATTACGAACTTGACAAATACTAACAAATGTGAAAATTTCCAAATATGGAGAATAGAAAAAAGAGGATTGTAACATAAAACACAAGTCTCCATTGTATGAATCTTGTTCTTTCTTTTTAAGTATAATCCATACATTACTTCCAAAATTGTCCCACTGTAACGTAAACGGAATAGGAAGATCTTCCCTCTCCCTTAATAGGTCTATATGACCACGTCAGCCACAGATATCTTGCTGCTTTTTCAGCTGTGATATATCCTGAATCACATGGAGCCCACTGGGGAAGAAACTTGCCTAAGGAGGAGCTTGCTTAGGGGGAGGCTTGCTTGTAGGAAAGCTTTCACACCTTTTTTGTACTGAGGCACTGAATCACTAGGGTTGTGGGGCCCTCTGGCTCTGAGCTTATTAGTTGAAAACTATATATACTGGGAGGCTGGTATCTTTCTTACTTTGAGGCTTGCTTATAAGAAGGGTCTTTTGATTCCGTGGATGGGACTCAGGGTAGTTTTTTGTTAAGAGCCTCCTCCAGATTACTTATATATTGGTACTCCCCTGGTCTGGTGGTGTATGTAGGTGGCTATGTTATTCTGTTTAGACAGTTGGAGCCCTGTCTATTGGATTCTTTCTTAGGTATGCACTTCTTTCTACTTATATATGTTTAATTAAAATAAGATTGATTACCTCTTTAAAGTTGTCTTTCCTTCAGAAAAGCAGATGAAAGATCCTGTGCTAGCATGTCATCCTGGGTATGCTAGGGTGCTTGCTGTTAAACCAACTTGTCTTGTTTTCTCTTGAGTTTGTTAATATTTCACTGGTGTTCCTTTTTTCTCTGCCTATTATTAATCCTCTCCTACAACTGTCTTTTTCCCATTAAAACCCTCCCTTGTAATTGACAAGCAGTCAAGGAAAACAAATTTGCAATCTGACCATGACAAAAAAATAAGTATCTCATGAAATTGTGCTCTTGAAAATAGTTTTCTAATCAACTTAGCCCAATGACCTAACATCATATGGTTGAATCATCTTTTTTTTTTTTTTTTTGCTTTTTGGAGGGCAGTTGGGGTTAAGTGACTTGCCCAAGGTCACACGGCTAGTTTTTTTGTGTTAAGTGTCTGAGACCGGATTTGAACTCAGGCCCTCCTGACTCCAGGGCCGGTGCTCTATTCTATACTTCGCCACCTAGCAGCCCTGGTTGAATCATCTTAAGTGTGTTTTTTTTTTTTGCACTCAAGCACATGTTGGGGTTTATATTTAACACTGATAAGCATTTACCAATAGGTTACTTCAGTGTAGGAATTAGCTTTTAGACATTGACCAAAACAAAAATATTAGATATATCCAAAAGCTTATGCTTTTTTGGTAATCATATTATGTAAATTAGTAATTCAATGTGAAAATTATTTGCCATTTTACATGGTGACTTAAAAGTTTAATTTTGTAAATATTTAAATTGTATGTATGTACACATATGTACATACACACACAGTTGTTGATTTGAGTTGCCTGGTTTATTTTAGATTATTGAAGATTTACTTGCTGCCTTATTACTTAAACTTTTTAATGTTCTGCTTTCTTCTTATAGGGAAACATTTTTCAGCCTCTGAAATTCTCCCCCCTATTCCTTTTCCCCTCCATTCAAGGGTTGTATAAAATTTTAAAAATCTGTTTTGTTTGTAAAATTATAATTAAAATATAATTATGGTTGCTCTTTAAGGTGGATAATGTGACCAAAGAATAAAACATTTTAACTGAAATGTGTATTATAGACTTCTACCTTTGATTGAAACTGCACATCTCAACTTCATGGAAATTGAGTTGAATTATTTGGGAGTTGCCAGTTGCTCAGCTGCAGTGAGCTGGAGGGGATTGCTGCTTTTAAATCATCAACATTTGAAGTACTAAAAGTTTTTTTTTTAAGGAAAGGTTTAGTAAAAATGAGTTGAGGCTCAACTAGTTAAAAAAAAGTTTAATTTTGAGGTTGTTATAGCATTCAGTACCTCTTACTCATGAATAAGTTGTTTGAGTGAGGGTGCTATTTTACAAACTCCCACTGCATTGTCAAATGATATGCTCAGGATAGGTATTTCTTAAATATTCACCATACAATCCACTAAATTATTTCAGAAGTATTGTGTAATAATTGCTTGCAGCACACTTGATAGCAATGTTAGAGATGAGTTACTATTCCTGAGGGAATCTTGATTTTGGGGGCATGAGGAGGGAGAAAAGTGAGGGAAAGGTATAAGAAGATAACATCCACATGAGAAGATAAAATGACAAAAGAAAGAGAAACAGAAAAGGTGGGGTGGGGGGAGGGGCGGTAAAGCTAGGTAGTGCAGTGAATAGAGCACCAGCCCTAGAAGCAGGAGGACCCGAGTTCAAATTTGACCTGATCCCAATTACCTCAATCTTCCCCCCCCCCAAAAAAAACCAAACAGAAGCAGAGGAGGGACTGCCTACTAATGTATGAAAGCAGCAGGGAATGAGGAAAAACAGCAGCTTCTGGCTGACAGAAGTCAATCAACATCTGAAGGTGCTGCTGGGGGATGACTAGAGAAGGCAGAATCCTGCCATATGAAGAGCTGACTGAGTTTGTCTGAATTGCTCTTCAGCATACGGTCATTCAATGAAATAGGGGACTTCCAAGTATTCTTGATGAAAAAACCAGAGCTGAAAAGAAAATTTGACTTTCAAATATAAGAAGCAAGAGAAGCATGAGAAGTTGTTTTGCTACCATTATAGTCACTGCTTCAAGGACCATGGGAACTCAACTTGGAGAAGAATTTTGAGGAGAGAAAAGGATTTATCTATAGAAAGTAGAGAGTGAACTGAGAAGGGCTGTGAGGATTCATCAGGGTATTCTAGGCTTTCTACTTGGAGAAGTAATGTTACAGAGTGCTTAGAGGACATATTTCAATGTTGGAAGACGAGTTTTAAGACTTCCTTCTTCTATGGGTAAGTTATTTTAACTTGTAAGTGCCCTAGACAGATCTCTAAAATTGTAAATTACTGAGAAGTTATTGACCTGTATCACTGCTCACCTACTATCATATTAAATAGCATACAAGGAATTTTTAAAAAGATGAACTTTTAATACTGAAGTTTAAGGACATATGTAAGCAGTTTCATATACAAAGAAGGAAAAGCATTTAGAAAAAGTTTTTATATACAAAGGGATCAAAACAGAAACAATAATTACACTTTGTTTTCTTGCTAGCCACAGTGGAGGAAGGAAGTCAGCTCCCAAATTAAATCTCCATAGAGAAAAAAGATTATTTCAGTTTTTCTTTATTCATTTTTGGAGGACACAGCTTCTTGCTGCAGTTGGTGGTGGGGAGCTGGGGGGGGGCGGGGAGGATGTCTGAAGGCCCTCTGAATGAAAATCTCATTGAGCTAACAAAGGAGGGAAGAAAGAGAAATTCTTCTGAGAAGACTAAATAACAATCTGGCCACCAAAGTTTCCAAACTGCACTTGGCTCAAAGCAGAGGACAAAATGGAAAAGTAGATGATACAGAGGGTATTGTAATCACAGAATCTCAGAGCTAAAAGAGGCTTCAGAGGTCATCGAGGCCAAGGCATGCTTGAATAGGGGTTACTTCTACAAAACAGCTGACAACTGGATGTGTAGTTTTCCCCTGAAATGTACTAGTAATAAAGAAGTCACTACCTCTTGAGTTCCTCTTCCATATTTATCATTGCTAAGTACTGGGATTTTTTTTTCTTCTTTTAATAAACCTAAAGCTTCTTCTTTGTTAAAAAAAAAAAGGCTATGTGCATTGTCAGATTTTTTTTCTTTAATGACAATATAGGCAAAATGTGGATCTCATAATTTCTTAATGGTCCAGGTAAAGTTCACTTAGTGAGATGCAATTGTTACAAAACATAATCAGGCTCAAAAGGAAAGTGTCTTTATTTATGCTCCAATTAGACCTTTATACAATTCTTAAAGTACTTAAAGACTTGAGTTTGATTATCTTCTTTAAGATAAAACACAACTGAACAATTTTAATAATGTCAAGGTTGACTTCTTCAGGAAGTCTAAATTTTTCATATTATAAAGTAGTGATAACTTTGTTCCCACCAGATACAAAAGTCAATAATTAGAGCTGAATAAAAAAATTACCTGAGAAGGTTGTCCAAAAGGTTCTAGTACAAAGTAATTTTTCAATTATTATTTTATTCTGAATATTAAAAAATAGTACTAAAATTTTCTGTAGATTCAAAATACCTGATACTAATATGATGACACATAATGCTAGCTCCTGAAAGAAAATGAAAAATGGATCATGATGACCTTTTGTTACACTATAATTAGTTAAATATAGAGTATATTAAGTTGGAAGAAACAATTATCATTAAAGCTTCTAAGAAGCCATCACCAATGCTGCAGATTATGAAATATGAGATAAAAAGTTAATTAATCTTATAAATCTATTAACAGATTTTGAAATAAATCTCTCTTGTTTCAAAATCTTGTTAAAGTTGAAAAGAAATTTGCTTGATCTTCTTGTTCAACTGTGATCCAATGAAAGGACAGAGATTTTATTCAGAAACACGAACAATTTGCTTCCCAATGTTGCCGCCTGTCATCATAGATTGGAAGGCCACTGAAAAAGAAAAAATAAATTATCCTGAAGAATTAATGTCAGTTGTGTAATAGCATCAGTTATACACATAACTGTTGTAATAGCTCAAAATGCCATTACACATCCATATATCGAAACAAAGTTTTATGATTCTGTATGATGCCCTAAATGATTATATCAGTTTTGAAGCACACACATATTAGTCCAAATCAAGGTATGAAATGATTTAAACATTAGAACTTGAACTGAAAATGTCCATCTGTTACTAACTATATTCATTCACTGTAAGTTCAGGGAAAAGTAGTTTAAAAAGTTTTGAAATAATCCTTTATAATGAATATAAATAATAGTTATTATACAAGAAGAGTAAATGAAACTGTTAACTTAAAAGACTTAGGGCTTTTGTGTAAATGTGGTACTAAGAAAAGTAGTTGTTTTTATAATACTGACAAAATGGATTTCTTCCAAGGCAAATAGAATAATTTTTTCTAATGGAAAATAAAAGATTTTCAAAAATAAAAACTTTTTGTGAAGTAACACAACTCTAAATTAAAATTCTAATGGCAAAGTACATATGGACATATTCACCAAAGAAAGGCCCAAGGGAATTTTGAAAACTATGCATATCAGGACAAAAAAAAATCTATTTTCATGGAAACCAAATGTTAAAAAATTTCCCCACTCTGTGTAATATATAAACTGTGAAAAGTATTCCCCATTCATTCTGTAAAATGTATAAGCTGTGCACAAACTATATAACGAACTGAAGAAAGAACATCATAAAATGAGACACACAAAAGAGAGATTTTTCTTTTAAGTATCCTTAAGTTGAATTTTTGATAAAGGTTGGATAACTTCATATTTCATTCAAATTACTGTAACATTTCCCAGAAAACAAAAACATGACATACAGCACAGAGAAAGGAATGCCTGTAAAAGTACTTCTTCAGAGCAAGAACTTGTACTTGAATTATTAAAGCATTTCTGATCCTCTTACCTCCCATGTTTTCCAAGCCATTGATCACTGTCTCTCTGACCTACAAATCAAAATAACTAGAATTACAATTTTCTTCCTTACTTTGCAAGGACAAGCTATTTAACACTTTCCCCTTTTGAGAAAGGTACACTTCTAATATACAATATATGATCTATAAAAGCACGGAAATCATACTTTTATGAATGAAATTCATTTCTCCCATCAACTAACACTACAACTTTGTTTCTTTTCCTTTCCCAAACTTTGCCCCCAAGTTTCTCTGCCAAATAAACAAATATAATTTTAAGCATTTCTACCAAATCAAAGCAGCCCCAAACAAAACATAATCTTTGTTGCTGTTTAGTCATTTTCAGTAGTGTCCAACTCCTTGTGATCCTGTTTGGGGTTTTCTTGGCAAAGATACTGAAGTGATTTGCTATTTCCTTCTCTGGTTCATATTACAGACAAGGAAACTGAGGCAAGCAAGATTAAGTGACTTGTCCAGGATCACATACCTAGTAAGTATCAGAGGCCATGAAGATGAATCTTCCTGACTTCAGGCTCAGTACTCTATTCATTGCAACACTTAACTTCCCTATAACCTTGTAAAGGATAACTTTTAGTAAGAATAATTATATATTTATTGTCTATTGTATAATTTAGGATTTTTACTTTTAGTAATAATTTTTAAAGCTAGGGGTGTATGCAAATTTTGAATCAGCTATTTCCCCCCAAATGGCTAAGAAATGAACTGGTTTATTCTTAACAGTTTCCTTCTAACTTCTGACCTCCTTTACCTCCTATATTTTATTGAAAGTAAACTGTTGGGCTAGATGAACATGAAGAAATCTTTCCTATCTAAAATACTATGTTGGCTGCACCTGCCCCCTATAATTCTACAGATAGACTATGGGAATGGAATACTGTATACACCAACAGGTTTGTTTGGTCGTGAGTGGTTATATTGAACTGTTTTTCTTTTTGTTCCCCCTTATTCTTTGTTACGAGGCATGACTCCACTGGGTAGGAGAGTGGTAAAGGGTATGTTCAGGAATTATTTTATATTAAAACAAAAGAAATAAAAAAAAAATCCTGTCATGAAAACAATTTTCTTTGAAATATTTCTGGCACTCACTTCTTCCTCTCCATTTCCACTGCCACCTGAAGGAATGCAAAACCAAGGTGACAAAATATGGAAGAAAATAAAGGTCAGAAATCCCAGACTTTGCCTCCCTACTTCAGAAAGACCAAGTATAAGTTTGGGTGATAGAAACATCAGGGCCACAGCACAGATGAAAACACTCCTAGCACAATCAGCAATCCACACAGAATATCACAGCCAGTATAAGAAGGTAACTAAAAAGTCACCATTACCAGAGGGGGAATAAAGATGGTGAAATAGCAGGAAGAAGTACAGTGAGCTTCCCAAGAACTCTCTTCTAACTCCTCCAAAGAGATAAATGTATCGGGCTGGACTGTACATATTTACACTGCATTTTATTTTTCTTTCTTCCTCAGTTGGCAAAGGGAAAAGGAAGAAAATTTGGAACTAATAATAAGCATTTTTTAAAAAAAGAAAAAGAAAATATATTAACTGAATCCTGATTGGGAAATTCAAGGAAAAAAAGGGAGTCATTCTTCAAGCCCAGGTCAGAGAGAGGTCTACAGACACTGGGGATCTGGTCAGAAGTGCACCAACTGGAACATCCCAGGGCAGAGAGTCTAGGAGTGTTTTACTGAAAATCTAAATGTATGCTGTTCAGGCCCACACCCAGATCAGGAACATGCAGACCTTAGACCAGTGAGGGAATGATCAGACTTTGCCCTGGATCATGACGATGATCCAAAGAACACAGAAAACTTGTAGGTCCCCAACCTGAGGTGTCCCTGAGATCCTAGAATAACTCAGTCCTCAATACCCCCAAGCAAATAACTTCCCTACAAAAGGCGCCAAAGCTTAGTCCTAACATCAACTCTAAAGTCAGGAAGCAGCCTGGAAGAATGAGCAAACAAAAAAAGAATCCTGCTATAAATTAAAGCTATTATCACAACAGAAATGCTCAAAGACATAAATCCAGAAGAAAAGAATGATTCCAAAATGTTTATAAACAGAGGTTCAAAGTAAAACACAGCTTACACACAAATTCAATTAGAATTCCTGAAAAAGTAATATGCAGGTTTAATTTTTAAAAGACAATTTTTTTTAAATAAATAAGAGCACCAGAGGAAAACAACTGGGAAAGAAATAAAAGCTATGGAAGAAAAATTGGAAAGAAAATTGGAAATGGAAATCTTGGCACAAGTGATATCAAATTTGTTGCAAATGCAACAAATTCCCAGGAACTAAGAATGGACCAAATAGATGCTAATAACTCCATGAATCAGTAAGAAATATTGAAACAAAGTCAAAAGACAGAAAATAGAAGAAAATGTAAATTATCTCATAGTAAAGGGGTAGAGAGCTTGAAATGTGATATTCCAGAAGTCAAATGATATAGGCTTACAAGCAAGAATAATTTACCTGGCAAAACTAATTATAATGTTACAGAGGAAAAACCAGCCTTCAAGAAATAGAGGATTTCCAAGTATTACAGACCAGGGCCGTGAAGAAATTTTGAAGTGCAAACACGAAGTCAAGATGATCTTAAAAAAAAAATGGAAAGGAAGGAGAAAAGAAACATACTATATGGGGAAAAGGAGAAGGATGGGAAAAATTATTTCCCATAATTGGGTTTGTGTGGAGCAGCTGATACTTGAACCTCACTTTCACCTGTATTGATTGGTCAGAGGAGGGAAGGATACACATGCACACACACATAGTCCAGGACAGAAATATGTTTCGCTAATTATTAAACAAGGAAAGGGAAGAAGAAATAGAGGGAAGGTAAATTAAGAAAGAAATTAGTACTAAGAAAAACTATATATTTATGCAAACACATTTATAGTTCTTTTTGCAGTGGCAAAGAATTGGAATCTGAGAGGATGTCTATCAAGTGGGAAAATGACTGAATAAGTGTTGGTGTATATAAATGGTGATCCACCACTGCCGTGCTGTAAGAAATGATGAAGGGGATGGTCTAGATAAGCATTATCAAACATGTGGCCCCCAACAGTTCCAACACTTCATTTGAACCAGATTAAAATGAAAATGGAAAAGATTTAACAAAATAAAAAAAACATACCACAACAAGGACATGTTAATTTTTGGTTTTCTAAGTGAAGATGTAGCCTGTAGGGATCAGTTTCTATTAGAGTTTGATACCACTGGTATAAAATACTGGTTCTCAAACTTTTTGGTTTTAGGGCCCCTTTACGTTGTTAGAGATTGCTGAGGACTCCAACTTGCTTTTGTTTACATGGCCTACAGCTATTAGTGTTTTCCAGGGAGAAATAAAATGGATATTTAATAAATCTATTACATATTTACATGACTTTTTAATGAAAAATAACTTTTCCCCCCCCAAAAAAAACCTTAGCGTAACACAGCATTGCTTTATACGTTTTTGCAAATTTCTTTAATGAGAAAACAGCTTTATTCTCCAATCTACTCCTACATTCAATCTGTTGTGATACATTGTTTTGGATAAAGTATATGAAGAAAATCTGGCCTCAAAGGGATGTATAGTTGGAAAATGGAGGAGCATTTTAATAGTTAAATAATTTTTTAGTATTATTATGAAAATAATTTTGACCTCAAGGACCTTCTTAAAAGGGTTTTGGTGATCCCTAGAGATCCATGAACCACCCTTTGAGAATTCATGAGCTAGAGATTTTTATTCCACTCCTATCTCAGTACTATGAAATCTCCTCAGGAACAAAGTAATATAATCTTCACATCGAAGTGGTTTTTATTTAAATTAACTGTAGTGAGCAACTGGACACATCCCAGCTATATGATCTGAACTAACTATATCCAGCATAACAATCTGATTTTTCAAATTACACAGAAATTCAGGCTCACTACATTTAAGGAATAAGATAAAAGGAATAAATTGATAAGGACACAAAATCAAGTCCTACCTTTAATTTTCCTTCTTTAAACCACCGACTCAGTTGTAGAGCTCCAGACACAAATTTGTCCTTATATTCAAGCAACAGAAATCTTTCCCTGTAGAAAGATAAAAGAGAGCAATCTAAAACAGGAGAAAAGCAAGCTGAGATCATTTCACAAGTCTCTGAAATCATTTCATATAACAAATATCATGGCTTAATCATATTGAGTTCAGCCAGATGTGGTTTAGACAAATGTTATGAAAATAAAAATTATCAGGTCAAGTCAACATCATTATCTGAGTTAACAAAAACTATTCATTGGGCTTCAAGTGGTTTTAAATGCATATCATTACTCAACTCCAAGGAACAAAATGCCCCCTCCCAAGCTAAATTCCTTACATTTCCTCTCATTACCATGATGCTAAATCAAGTCCTGATTGACATGACCTCAGCCTCCCCTCCCCTCTGACTGGAGGGCTGGAAAGTGAAACACCAAGCTTCCCAATGCCTTTCTTCATAAGGGCAGAAGTCAGGCTCTCAGCTTCTCTCTCCACTTTGCATCTACTTTCCTGCCTGGTGTTTCCATTCCAGGAAACAAAATGAACCCTGGTGTTCCCCATTGCACCAACTCCCCGCTAAAACCTTTCCTACCTCCTTTTGTATGTTGTCTCCCCCTATTGGACTGTAAGCTTCTTAAGGCAAGAACTGTCTTTCTTTTTATTAACTATCCCTAGCACTTAGCAGAATGCCTGGCACATGTTAGGCATTTAATAAATGTTTATTGGATTGGAGATGGGAGAACAGCTTTGGGCAAAAAAACAAAAGCATATCTGTGTGTGTATATATACAAATATATATAGTATATGCATATATGGTTTTAATAGGGTAGTAAATAAAGAAAAAAGAATACCTTGTGATGTTTTTTGTTTTCAGAATTGACTCTACTTCAGGCAGCAACGGGGGAGGATGGAGCATATCATTATTGTACTGAGAAATCTGGCCACACAGGATAACATGGCTGTTCTGATTCATCTATTCAGAGAAAACTGATTACTATCCCCCCAAGAAATAGATTTTTTTCTATAGTTAATACATACAGAGTTGCTTAATGAAAAGTATAAATGTTTTCACAGAATAAGTGTCAATGAAAGAATCCTTGGAATTCAAAAGAAAACAAAACCCCTGACTATTCCATTAATAGTAATTTAGGGATTTTTTGGGGGGGAGGGGTAGATGAGAGACTCAATCCATGACACATTATGAACATAAAAGTATACTGTTCATGAAGAAAAGACTTTAATTCATTAACTTGGAAGAATTAGAGTTTATATTATCTTATTTGATAGAATACCTTCCTTGAGGGCAAAGTGTTTAATTTTTGTCATTGTATATCCAGCTCTGCATGGTGCCTGGAACAGTGGTAGGTGCTTAATAAATGCTTATGGATTAGCAAAAAGCTAAACGTTCAGCACTATCTACAAAATATCTAAGCCCATAGCCTTTCGCCTCTTCTATTTTGTCCTCTAGAAGTCTTGTTCTATATAATTAACAAGTTTGTCTGACTCTTAGGTCTTTTTCTTTCATGCTACTTCCATCTTCTGGCACTCACTGAGACCTGAAACTCAACGATACTTCATCACTTGCATTTTTTTTTTTTTTTTGCTTTTTGGAGGACAGTTGGGGTTAAGTGACTTGCCCAAGGTCACATGGCTAGTTTTTTGTGTTAAGTGTCTGAGGCCGGATTTGAACTCAGATACTCCAGACTCCAGGGCCTGTGCTCTATTCACTGTGCCCCCTAGCCGCCCCCATCACTTGCATTCTTCCTAGGATGGGCTGCACCTTCTCACACTCCTCAACTAACTGGTCCCAGGAGGAGAGATGGCATACTTCTTGGTCTCTCATTGATGCTTCCACACCCTCCTTCTACTATCACTCAGGAAACTGCCCTTTTAAGTCACTATCCATATTTATTACTCAAATTCAGGTATCAATTATCTATCAAGTTCTAGGACATTTCTTCTTTCTCAATGCATTCAGTTCCTGACTCAGAGATTCCTTTTCCATCCCAGTTCATGCTTTATATTAAGGAACTCAACAGGCATAATGATATTCCCATAAATATTCTAACCTCCCAGTCCCTCAATCTACTTAACTCCCATAAGCCATTTCTTCACTCCACCTCAGCTATACAGAGCTGAAAGTGATACTCTTAATCTTGCCATTACGCATAAATATTCCACTTCCACGATGAGTAACTCTGACATTTCTCTATTTTATTCTAATCTCTTATAGTTCTATTTCTCTTTATGCTGCCAGGACCCCCAACCTGAGACTATTCCTCTTTTTGTTGCTTTCTTTTCTTACTAATATGAGACAGCTTGTTTTCCAGAGGTAAGTCCCAGCAAGCAAGATGTGCCCTGAGCTTGGAATAGAAATAATCCTTTGCATTCACCCTCTGGATAAATTCTGCTGCAGCTAAATAACAGAATTGGCTTAAACCAGCTCCAAGTGGTCCCTGAGCTCAGACAAGCACCTAAAGAAAACATGTTCTGTTTGTGAAGTTTTATCATGAAGAGACTTTTTGTTGCTAGACAAACACATCATTGTCAATGTCACACCTCACCACTGTGGTCATACTTTGTTACTTTGTTCTTTTTCTAGATACAACTATATGTAACAAGGCTCAGCTTTCCTGCCCTGGTCTTAGAGGAGACCCTGGCATATGTGTCAAGTTTCCCTCCTCCAGTGGAATCAAGAAGGCTTTTTCTCCATAACCTTTGTGAGCTCTTTGGTTTTATTTTATCTTGTTTGTCAGGGTTAATTGCTGGTATAAAGTTTTTGCTATAACCCCTGTAGCTCTTTGGTCAGAGTTCAGAGCTGGTAAACAACCCCTGTGAGCTCCGTGGTATTTTCAGAGTTTATCAGGTGGTGCATAATCTCTGTGGCTCTTTGGTCATTTATTTTCAGTCTGATAATGCCTTATTCTTCTTAAACCCATTCTTCATGTTGATCACGACCTCCAAATTCCTCCAATCCCCAGCACTATCCCAGGCCATTACCCTTGCTCTAATTACACTTTCCTCCCTCTCACTCAAACCCATATATCCAGACAGGGGCAGATCTTGTCATTCCTACTTCTTTGCAATGTCTTCATTCACGTTGCCCCCACCCTAGCTCAGGCCATCAGCACCTCTTGCCTGGACTACCATGGCAGCCTCCCTTCCTCAAGTGTCTCTCCTCTGCTTCAACCTGCACAAAGCTGCCAAGGTCATTTTACTAAAGCACCTGCCTGACAGCATCACAGCTAAACTCAATAAACTGCAGTGGCTCCTTGTTACCTCCAAGGTTAAATACAAACTCCTGTTTTTCCCTTACTGATCTTCACAGATTGGCCCCTTCCTACCTTTCCAGTCTTCATACACACTCAGTGGTCCAGCCATACTGGCCTACCTGTGGTTCCTCACACATGATGCTCCATGCCCCACCTCCATGCCTTTGCACTGCTATTGTTCAGTCCTTTTCAGTCCTGTCCAACTCTTTGTGACCCCATTTGAGGTTTTCTTGGTAAAGATGCTGGAGGGGTTTGCCACTGTCTTCTCCAGCACACTTTACAGATGAGGAACTTTTTTACATTTTACAGATGAAGCAGACAGAGTAAATGACTTTCTCTGGGACACACAGGTAATAAATGTCTGAGGCCTAATTTGAACTCAGGAAGATGGAGAGTCTTCCCTGCTCCAGGGTTGGGCCTCTCTCCCTGCACCTCCTTGCTGCCTTTGCATTGGCTGCCCCCAAACACCTGAAATGCATTCTCCTCTCACCACTCTCTCTTGGAATTCCCATTTTCCTTCAAGACTCACCTCAAGTACATGATTCACCATCTTGATTCGAGGAGCTACTAAAGCCCTCCCTCTCCCAAAACTACCTCGTATATATTTTTTATATACTCATGAACGTGTGCAATGTCACCTGTAATAGTTGGGTAACATCTGTTCTGCTTTTGTCTTTGTGTCCCCATGACCTCATACTTAGCAGGTGTTTAATCAGTGTGTGCTGACTAAGCATTCTTATTGTAACTCTGTGAGACAAATGACAACAAGAAACTATAAGGTTTTCCTATCCTAGAACTTTGCAGAATTGGTTTGTGGCTGGTGGCTCAGAGTAACAAAGTAGGGGTGTGTGTGTGTGTGTGTGTGTGTGTGTGTGTATGAGAGAGAGAGAGATAATAAAAGTAATTTTTTAAAATTTATAGCATGAAATTAATCACCTGGCGTATAACAGCATCACTGATGTCACCACCAACATTGTCAAAGTAAACATCCACTCCAGATGGGCAAAGCTCACGAAGTTGTTCTGCCACATTCCCTTTCTTATAATTAATTGCAGCATCAAAGCCCAATTCTGAGACCAAGATGGAGCATTTCTCATCTGTTCCACAAATTCCCACCACTCTGGAACAGCCTTCCAAACGGCCAATCTAGAAGAAGAAAAGTTTGATAATTAAATGGTTTTATATTTTTATAACAGTACCTACAATGGTGGAAAAGGTGTAAGCTGGTAAAAGTAGGTGCTGGTATTTACAACAGTTCAGGTCAAGTCAGAATTTTTAAACTTTTTTAAATTTTTGAAATTTTTAAACTTTTTTCCAAAGACTAAATGCACCCCAGTAGATACAATGATACAGAATATAATGTGATGTTTAAAACAAATCATAACTATAGAAATAGAACACAGAATGGCTTTGAGTTTACAAGTAGAGGTTTTAGATATGATTTTATAAAAGGAATCATCAGATCATTAACACATCACAACTCTGTGTGAACCTGTTTCTGAGCTTTAGATATGCCAAAAAAGTTTTCAGAATAAATTACACTTCTCTAAGTTCTCATTATGAAGATATGTTAAATATATTCATCTACATAAAATACAAATACTGCGGAAATGTTTAAAAGCATGCTCTAAGGGCATTTTTACATTTCATTCTAAAAAAAATTTATCAGGTAAAACAATCAGGGAGCAGGTAGTTCCACAGAAATAATACTTAAGAACACAGCAATAACTGAACTGATGTTCAAAAGTTATGGCTAATGGGAACTAAAAATGATCTCAGATTGTTACCAGCTATTTTATTTGTATCAAATTATGGTGTAGCAATTTCACAATGTTGTAGTATTGTTTGGTTATAATGTGTTAAAATGTTACTGTAAAATGACAACATTTAGAGTAACATTAAACTGAGTATGCCTGTACTAAATTCTATATTTTTGTGCCCAATGATTAATCTTTTATTTGGAATTTTAAAAACTCAGATAAATTATGGTTTTAATAGATTTACTCATTAGAATATGAAATTTCTGAGTGAGATTTTTTTCTGATTATTTCCATCAGAGCATTCAGTCATTTACATCTGTCTTTTTTTCTAAGTTTCTCATAAATGGAGAAACTAGCCACAATAAACCCCCAAATCACAGTATATTAATTTTTATACTAGCAGTAATATAGTTGACTACTTATATACAACACTTCTATCAGAAATAATTAGGCAAAACATTACATGTGCTTCTTAGTCTCATACTTCTGTCTGTCTAGTTTTATATCAAGACTTCAGTTATAGATGTTTCTTTTTAAAAATCAAGTAAGCAATCATGAGAAAAGTTTACCTGGCCAGCCAATGATCCACAAGCACCTGCAGCTCCACTGACAACCAATGTCTGGTTGGAACCAACAGTTATGTGACCTTTTTCTTTAATTCCTAGTAAAGAAGTCAATCCTGTTGTACCAACAGCACCAAGAAAGTAAGAAAGGTGTCCATCTACAACTTTTGGATCTACCTAAAATAAAATATGTACAAATTTTATTTCACACTATGGATTTCTATTAAAGTTTAAATAGGAAACTTTGTTGGAAATTAACCCTGTATAATTTCTGGTACAGTAAAGTACAAAAGTTGGACTGAAAAAGGATAGCAAAGCAAATTAAGAGTTGGGACTACAAGTCAGGAATTCCTAGTTCTGTCTGTCATAACTGGCTATGTGACTGTGGGCAAGTCAGATAACCTCTCCGTGACCATGAACAACTCTTACAGTCAACTGCTGAAGAGTTGTCAATCTGCAACGGTAGAGGGAATTTTCCCCACTGGAATACTTATCAAACAAAATGGCAACATTAGAATATGGAATCTTTAATCAAAGCCTCAAGCCAAAGTTAAACCTCCAAATATCAAATGATGTTACTGTGGGAAAGAACTGTACATTCCCTTTAACCTAGCTTTACCATTACTAGTTGTATAGAAATCAAAGAAAAAGAAAAAGGTAATAAATATATAAAAAAATTTATAGTAGCACTTTTTGTAGTAGTAGAGAAATGGAATTTAAAGGGGTGCCCATCATTTGAATGACTGAGCCACTTACAGCATAGGAATATAATGGAATACTATTTTACTATAAGAAATAATGCAAGAAATAATTTCAGAGAAACTTGGATTAATTGAATTTATGAAAAGTGAAGTGAGCAGAACCAGGAGAATAATTTAAACTATAACAATATTGGAGAAAAAAAAACAATTTTGGAGGACTTAAAAACTCTTATCAATGGGATGACCAATTATACTTCCAGAGGTCCAATCATGAGAAATGTTTTCTACCTCCTGACAGAAAGGTGATAGGCTCAGGGTGCAGAGGACTGAGACATAGGGAGACAGAGAGAGGCACAGATGACCCAAATGGGAATTTGTTTTGCTTAGCTATGCATATTTGTTACAAGGGGTTTGTTTTTATTTTTTAGTGGGTAGGAGGGGAAACTATGATAATTCTTTCATCATCAAAAAATGCCATCAATATGAAAGGTCTTGGTCTCTGCTTTAGCAGCTCAAGATTTTTGTTTTGTTTTGTTTTGTTTGTCTTCTTTTCTACACAGTTCTTTCACTAATAGTTATGTGATCTTGGGAAAGTAATTCAGTCTTCTTTTGTTTCAGTTTTCTGATCTGTAAAATGAGGTTTCTTCCAACTACAATCTGATTTGCAGATCAATCACCAGAATGAAACAATAATAACTCTTCACATTTGTATAATAACACATTAAGGTTTGGACCCTTACCCTTATCTTACAATCCTGTAAGACAGGTAGGTAATGCAGAAATTATCAGTGGCTGACACCAGGGTCAGCATTAGGCAAAAGTATGACTTCAGGACCTTGCTCTTTCTGCATCCTACTTCCCCTTAGACATCTTTCCTTCATCCAAGCATACATTGTCCCCACACTGCCTTCCAGCTGCTTAGCTCACAGATGCAACATTCCTCCTGTCAGAAGCAGGCCAAATTTTTGACCCTTTTTCCCGTATTCTCCTTTCAGAACTTAACTGTCTTCTAAATTAGTTTAGAGATCTCCGTCTGTTAGAAAAAAATGTGGTTGAGATGTGCCACACTAATGCTTACAGGCTCGTAGTAATAACAAATATGTGTACTTTTAACAGTCGCTTTTAACTGATGATGAAAGTTTCAGGTTCTAAGGCAGGCCAACTGGTGAGTAGGGAGGTAGAAGAGGTAAGAATTTCCACCTAAACCTTTAAATCATACCACCATAAAGGCCCTAGCTCTTACTAAGAAGGTCCCTTGACTACAATTGTAAGAATAATTGCTTCAGCTGTGATTTGGACAGTAAGTGAAAGTCATTACCTATACTTTCAGTGAAAACACAGTTAACTTTCATATAACTTATTCTTTATATAAATTTTCAGCTAATCAAAAGGAATTTGGAAGACCTACTAATCAATTAACTATTGGTATAGATTTTGCTACTTTAATGAGTTAGCAGGCAGAAGAAACTGGATGATTTCATTACTTTCTTGATATTAAACAGAATCAAATGCCAAGAAAAAAATGAATTGAGAATTATAGGAAATACATATACACTGTTTATTAGAGATTACCTTTTCAAGGGCATTTCCTTCTAAAATAGCCTTAGTCTGCCAGGGCCAATTAAAAAATGTCACAAAATCGCCCTTAGCTAAATTTGGATATTGACTTTCTTCTACAACACCAACACCTCCACCATCGATCACTTCAGACAGCTGCCAAGGCTTTACAAAGTCAGTGCCTGTGTCTTCATTCAACCTAATACGCTGAAAAATTAAAACACTGATTAGGAGAATTCCAAAAATGATTCTCTATATGTCTATATCTAGAAACCATTAAAAAGGGATATATTGAATGGTGTTGAGAAAAAAAATAAAATAGTATTAAGTATAAAGCATTCTTTTGAGATGAAATACAAAATTTCATCTCCTTTCATTTCCCCTCCCTCAGCAATTACTTATTTAAAGCGTATTACTCTTAAAAAGATACTAGAACATGCCTAGTTAAAGGATACAGAGGATTTTTAATAGAGCCCTGTCATAATCCTAATGAAACCATGAAGCATTGTTATCTCACAAATTCTTCCAATTCCCAAATCTGCAACAACAAAAAACCCCCCATTATTTTCCTCATAGTTGATCTTCCCAAAGCCATATTACTCAACCTTTTACCTCTGACTAAGAGGTACTGCTTTCAATTCAGAACCCATTGCTAGTGCCAGAGTCAGACAGGGCTTTGTTGAAATGGATTAGGCATGGCTATTTCCAGATATGTCATTTCTTATTAAAGGCAAAGTCATCAATGTAAACAAGGAAAAGCATAACTGAAGTGTTGCTTTAAGAGTCCCCAGAAGGGGGCACAATTGTTTTAGATTATTTTTAAACTTTATAATTAAAAAAACAAAACATTATAAAGGATACAGGCAAATAAAGCCACAAGCTACCAGGCTTCTTTTTGCTTCTTTGAAATGTGACAAACCATAATACATAAATATGAAAGACTTGTTCCTCTCAAACAGTTAGGAAAATGTCATTTACAATGGCTCAAAGCCAAATGATTTAATCCATCAGGCAGTTCCACAGAAATCAATGAAGATGTCCCATTTTAGCAACATTACAAAATAAGGTGTATGAAACATACCTAAATAGGAATTACTTAAGCTGTTTATTGATCCTAGTGTTATTTATCATAATGATGTCTCAGGAACAATTTTCCTAACATCATACAAATTATGAGGTGGCCAACCAAGGCAAACACTTATAAAACCTTCATGCATGAGAATACTAGAGACCACCTGGACAGAAATAAGAGACAGATGAGGAGCTTGGGAAATATCACAAGCTTGGCACAGAGGCATGATATATTAGTAATGGGGGACTTCAATTATCAAGCAGAGAAGCTAAGAATAACTTTCTGCCTTAGGGCCAATTTCATCCTTCAAAAAGTGGAGGAACCAACAAGGAGAATTTCTACTCTGGATCTCATTCTCACTAACAGGGAAAATCTGTTTGCTGAGGTAGAAATGATGGAATCCCAGGTACAAGTGACCACTTCCTAGGAGAGTTTGTGATAGAAGAGAGGAAATCTGGACAACATGTATTATGTGCTCTGAATTGGAAAGTCAGAGTTTAAAGAGCTCAAAGGAAACAATGGTAAGATCCCATGGAGTAAAATGCTTCAGAGGATGTCAGCCCAGGAGGACAGGGAGCTATTGAAGAGTGAAATTATCATAGCCCAAAGAGAAATGATTGTAAAGTGGGATTTGTCTGAAAAGATTCTATTCCATTCAATAAATATTTATGAAGCACCTACCAGGTGCCAGGCACTGTGTTAAAATACTAGTTATACAGAGAGAGGCAAAAGACAGTACCTGTCCTCAAGGACCTCACAATGAAAAGATCATTGTCTATGCCCAGGAATACACCAACAAACTTGGGTTTGGAAAAGAAACTTGAATTCAAACTTGTCTCAGACACTTTCTAGCTATGTGACCCTTGGCAAGTCACTTAGCCACTGTTCCACATTTTCTTATCTGGCTTCCTTTAAGATTCAGCTCAAGGGTCACCTCCATCATGCCACCCTTGGTCCCCATAAAGTAAGCACACATCTTAGGTATGCTTTAAGGTATTCTAAGAACAAAAGCAAACTGTGTTAGATGCTCAAGGTTCTTTGAAAATCATTCTGATCCAGTTAAGATACCCTATACCCTAGATCTAATACCCTAGTGCACTATGCTAAGAACTGGGGATATAAAGCATGGCAAGATAGTCCCTGCTCTTAGGGAGTTCACAGGCTCATGGGGAGACTAAATGAAAACAAAACCAAACGAGCAAGAGGGTATTTGGGAATAATTAGAAGGGAAGGCACTAGCAGTATGGTGGATCAGGAAAGGCTTCCTGTAGGGAGTAGGGTGTTAGATGGGATTTGAAGGAAGCCAGGGACACTAGGAGGTGAAGATGGGAGGGAGAGCCTTCCAGGCACGGAAAAAAAAAAGACAATGAAAATGCCTGGAGTTAGGAGTGTCTTGTTTAAGGAACAGTCAGGAGGACAGTGTCTCCCGATTGTAGAGCCCATGGCAGGGGGAGTAGAGTGTAAGAAGACTGAAAGGTAGCAAACTTGTGAAAGGCTTTGGTTGCCAAACAGAGGGTTTTATGTTTAATCCTGGAGGTGATAGAGAGCCACTGGAGCTGAGTGGATAAGGTGTTACACCTGAATGCCAGTAAAATTAATTTGATGGCTAAGTGAACAATGGACAGGAGAAGAGACTTTAAACAACTGCAATTGTCTAAACTTGAGGCGATGAAGCCCTATTCCAAGGTTATGGCTGTGTAAATGGGGGAAAAATGAGAAAGGCTATAAATTCAGAAATGACAGGATTTGACAACTGATTGGATATGTGAGGCATAGAAGAGTGAGGTGTATAGAATGACACTGAGATTGTAAAGCTGAGCGAATGGAAGGATGGTTATGTCTTCCAAGGTATTGATAAATATCGACTTTTGTCTCCTAGAAAAAGCTGGAAATTTTTTTTTTGGTCTTTTTGGAGGGGGGAAGGCAGGGCAATTGGGGTTAAGTGACTTGCCCAAGGTACACAGCTAGTAAGTTTTAAGTGGCTGAGGTTGGATTTGAACTCAGGTCCTCCTGACTCCAGGGCTGGTACTCTATTCACTGTGCCACCTAGCCTTCGGAGGCACATATGCCTGACACACAGTAGGCACTTAATAAACATTTTATAACTGATTATTTTGCCATAAGAAATGATCAAAGGGATAGACTTAAAGAAACCTGAGAGGACTTGTATGAATTGAAACATAGCCAAATGAGCAGAACCAAGAGATGAAATAAAACAGTGACTATAGCATTGTGAAAAATAAAATCAATGCAAAGACTTGGCAGATATGATGATTGACAGGTACAGAAGGAGACATGTTTTCAGAAACAGCCTCAAAAGACGGCTTTGTTCTGAGTAACTATACTTATTTTTTATAAGCAAAGACTTTTGTTTTGGGTATGAGAAGGGGTTATACTCATAGACATACTTAAGAAAGAAAGAAAATTAAGAAAAAAGTGTCAGCAAATTTTTTCTAAAATAAAAGAGAGAAGAAATAAAAAAGGGTCACAGAAAAACAGGATAGTATTTGAATTAGGCTGTTCAGTTTGAGTGATCAAAAACAAAACGCTGTATGTATTAGAGGTTTCATAAGGAATTTTTATTTTCTCTTCTTTCTATATGTAGAAAGTGTTCATTTTGTGGATGTTTGTCAAATTTACAATAATAAAAATAAAATATTTTTAAATGGTAACTCTGCAATGCACAGGGCTAAATGAATTCACTACTACATCAGTTACAAATAAGAAGATTTAGAGAACTTCACTTTCTGTAAGGAATTCCATTCTGACTTGAACCCTGTGCTGAAGCACCTGCATGAAAAAGTTGAAAGTCTTAGATAAGCATATATCTTACCTAAAATTAAAGGTCACAGGCTTCTAAGAAAAGGTCATCTCTCATATCTTTTAAGGAATCTCATAATTTTGACATATACAGGAAGATATTTTGTTAGAGGAAAGTCTGTAAGGTAGCAATCTGTTTGACTAAACAAGTGCTTTTTTTTAATAGTCAAAAAACAACACACACAGTGGAATTTTATATTCTCCATGACTTTAAGTCAATGGCTAAGGTGTGGTTTATACTTGTAAAAGCCTAATTGTTCCCTTCTAATGCCCTTTTCAATAATACCCTATATGCACATAGAGCTTGTTCTCATAAAATTTATCATTATTATTATTATTTTAATCAGAGCACTTTCCTACTTACCATATAAGGATCCACAGAGAGATAAAGAGTTTGGACTTTTACTTGTCCCTTCTTTAATTTATCTGGTAAATCAGCCTCTTCTGTACGGAAATTCTCGGCCACTGGAACACCATATATTCCTAAAATAATGGTGGATAAACAAAAGGGCAATAAAAATATTTTTGAATAATCATTTAATCTAATTATTTTAATAATTAATCTAATCATTTAATCTAATAATAATTAGAAAACTACTATTTTTAAAAATAATTCCCTTTATCAGCCATTCTTTTATTTGCTTTACATGTCCATTTCCCAGCTCTACTGGTTTCCACTTCACAGGACATCATGCCTCCCCCAGGATAAGCTGATCAGATGATATCTCACCACCATTCAGACTGACACAGCTCTTGATAATCAACACCTTCTCAACTCCCTCAGTTGCCTCTCCCCTATGATTAGAGGGCTGGAGCAAAGCAATAAGCTCCCCCCCACCCCCAAGCCTTCCTTTATAGAGAGCTCAGAACTTTGCAGGGAACTGCATTTTCCACCAGCAGCTCTGCCTGGTTTCCAATCCATAGAACATCATGATGCCCCCATGCTGGGTACCCCTGGTGCTGCACTGCTGCTCTCCCTGGCTCCCATTATACTTTCTCCCCTCCTCATTAGATTCAAAGTAGTCCCTGAGGAGGGCTATTTTTTAAAAACCTGTATGCTCAGTGTTTTAGAAGGATTTAATAAATGTTTATTGATTTGAACTGAGTAATACCTGGTTTTGAGCTGCATTTCCTGACAATTTTAAATGACCTACTTAGATCAAATAATTTCCCAACTACTGCTAATTTTTTCAAAAACATTCCTTTGAAACTATAGATTTTATGACCGGTGTTACCCACAAATCTTTTCACAAATCTTTTTTAAAGTTTTATTGATAATTGTTGTATGTACCTCAAAGTCATTTCTTGGAATTCCCCCACCCCTACCTCTCCTGTGTGACAAAGAACAACAGTTCAGCAAAAACATCTGATATAGAGACTGCATCTGAAAACATATATAACATTAGGCCCTTGAAGTCACCTGCTTCTTTACTGTGAGGATGGTATTACATTTGATTATCTGTTTTCTGGAACCTTTATTGGCTTTTCAGTTACAGTCCAACTTCCTTTTAATTTTATCATCTACATCATTGTGGTCCTAGTGCATGTGGTTCTTTTAATGCTTCGTATTTTGTTCTGCAACAGTTCACATTGCCCACAAAGTGAACATTTCCATGTTTCTCTGAATTCCCCATTTTCACTGTTTCCTTTGTAATACTGTGGGTTTTATTTTACAGATTTATAAAGAGCATGCTCAGAAATATTCAGTTAAAAGATCAGGAACCCAAGCATTGAAAGCTCCTTATCTTCACTCAATATCTTACAATCTTGCTTGCTTTCTTGGGGCTCTAAGAGAGTAAGTGTCTTGCCCAGAGATACACTCATCATTTCTTAATGCCAATAATATTCCATTATATTCAGATGCCATTCTTCAATTGATGGGCATCCACTTTGTTTCTAATCTTTGAAATCCCCAGGGTGATACAATTAATATTTTGAAACATACTAGACTTTTGTTCAATAGGATTATACAGGATATATGGCCAATGGTAGGATCTGAGTCAAAGGGTATAGACAATACAGAGTTTTTTACATAATTAAAAATTGTTATCCAGAATAACTGGACCAATTCACAGCTCTAAAACCAGTATATTACTGTGCCTGTCTTCCAAAGCGCCCCTCCCCCCAAATCAACTGTTTCCAAGTTTTTGGTCAGTTTTTCCAATTCAATCAAATGAAACATCTGTAAAGTGCTTAACACAGGGCCAAGCACTATATAAACGTTTAACTCCTCTATCCCCCAATTTGCATGGTGTGAAATTCAACCTCAGAGTTGCTTTAATTGGAATTCCTGTTTACTAATTATATAATAAAGCTAATAATAATAAATAGCTACATTCATATTGTCGTTTAAGGATTGCAAAAAACTATTTACATAGTATATCTCCCAACAACTGTGGGAGGAAGGTGTTATTAATATGCCTATTTTACAGATGAGGAAATTAAGGCTTAAAAAGTTAAGTGACCTGCCCCCAGGGCAAACAGCTAATAAACATTCAGGGCACCTTAAGAAATGAGATCTTCCTGTCTACCACATAGGTTCCATCTAGGCTCCTTTGGAGCATGTTTTCAAATGATCTATTATACCTTGCAAGTCTTCTTTTGAAATCTATTTGTTCACATCTTTGACCACCAATTTATGGGGGAAGAGGTCTTGGTATAACATATTTGTGTCATTTTCCTATGTAACTCAGCTATCAGACTTTTATCACTAAACCTTTCATTTTTAAACTACCTAACCACCAGTTTTAAAGCTACAGAAGGATTTGGAAAGTAAAAAGGTTTGTGTTTTAGTTCTCAAGATTTAAAACTTAAGACAAACCCAATTCTTCCTGACTCTGTGGTCCACCTTCTTTCCGTTCACTATATCAATACTGAATCTCATATTCAGCTTCATATAAGACGAATTTCCTATCCTTATCCATAAGGATAATTTAATTCTCATCCAAAATTTGAGAATTTAAATCCTTAAAAAGAAGGAATTTTAAAAGTAGAGGAGAAACAGAACAATGTGTGGTTAGGAAGCAGATGCTAAGAATCACAGTTTTTAGCGCATATGTAAATATTAATTTGTTGGCACTCAAAATGCAAAATCCTCATCCAAAGATTAAGTCATCATACTAATAGAGGAAACAAACATCAATAATTATATTCTAAATATAAGGGAAACAAAAAGATATCCGGAACTTATAGCTGAATAGGAGTGCTGACAAGTTTTCAGAACTGAAAATTAGGGATTGGTTTCAATGTACCTCAAAAGGCAACAAGAAACATCATTTTGTGCGACATTTGGTCACCTTCCATTACAGTGCTGATGAAGAGCATAAAGAAAAAGACTACTGAGAAGATCATTGTACCTTTGCAACAACATCAATTGTCAAAGGTTGAGAAATTCTATAAAGAACTTGGTAAGACTCTCCATATTAAACACAGTGACTTCAGTGCAAATGTTTGGTATTGAAAAGATGGTCAAAAATATGTTGGAAAACATAACTCAGAATCAAGGAACAGGAGAGAGGGTCAACAACAGAGCATCCGTCCCTATATCCCTTGTGACAATCAACCCAAATGCCTCTAGAATTCTTGTCCCCTTCTTTGTGGTGGCTGATTCTGCTTCATTCTCCTAGCTCCATGTGGTTTCTCGCAGCCTCCAGCTCCAGCTCCAGCTCCATGTCTCCTAGGAACTGGGCTCCTTTTCAAGTCTACCTTTTGGACTCACTCAACTGACTTTTAAGGTCACTCAGATGTATGGCCTGAGTATGTCTATTGCTTCCTTTCTGATTTACTCAAATGACAAATTTGCAACTTATAAAGGGACAATTTTTTGACAGTTTAATACCTTATTATTTAAACCTTTTTTAGTGATTGGGTTTTTATAGATCAGCTCTCTTAAACTAGTAAATACCATAATATTCATAACGGGGGGGATATCATGAGAAGTTTAAATCAAAGTAGAAATTTCAGTCTTCCAAGAAGCTCAGGATTCCATGCTTAACAAGGCTAGATATCATCAGCTCATTGTCAGAGTCATTCTCAAAACACTGTTTACTTCCTGACTCTATTAATGACATTACTGAAACAAAACTATTTTGCTAAGCTTTTGCAACTAAGATACCACCCAACCATCTCTCTGAAATAATGTCTGTGCTATGGCCCAACTAAATCTCTCAGAGCCTGGAAACCATCCTCAGCTGCTACCGTACCTTAACTATGTCTTTGACAGTGTATGTATACATTGTGTACATACGTGTAAAGTGCTATAACAGCACATCATCTTACACTAGAGAAGGAATTTCAGATAAGTGAAGTAAGAGATTGAAGGAAGAAGACAACAAATGAAATGGAAAAGATGAGGTCAAATGCCAGATTATTGAGTTATCAAGAAAGGGAGGGGAAAGAAGTTAGAGGAGATATTATTATACTATATTATATTATACTATATTATATTATATTATATTAATCATGTTATGTTATCATATTATATATCATATCATATCATATCTTATATTATAGACAGCCATCTCAAGGAATTAAACCACAAAAGGCTAGGGAGATATGAAATAATAGTTGGTGGAGATAGAAGGATCAGCTTAGGATTTTGGGGGGATGGAGGAGTCCCAGGTTTGTAGACAGCATCGAAAGAGCCAGTAGAAACAGAGAATTTGAAGACAGAGAGCCACAATAACAGAGGAGGCATTTTACTAGAGGAGACTAGATGAAATGGCATTGCTTATACTTGTAGAGGTGCTTGCTCTGGCAAGGAGTAGCACCAATTCTTTATGAGACAAGAGTGAAGAGATAGTGGCAGGAGGCTTCTGAATGATAAGAGGAGGAAGGGAGAAGAGGGAACTCTCCTCAGACAGCCTCAATTTTTTTCAGTAAAATATGAGAAAGGGTTCTCAGCTAAGAGGATCTGGGGAGGAGAAGCCATGAGAGGTTTAAGGAGGGATGAAAAGGTTTGGAAGACCCACTGAGAAGAGTAGGATAGTTAGCTGATAAGAGAAATGTAGAGCAATTGCCTGGCAAAAGCATTCAGCTGGAAAGGAGACTCCTTAAAGGGAATGGTCAAAGAAGGCTGAAATGATTTTAAGAAAATAATTCCTCAAGGATGTGCAGAAAATTACATACATATTATTCTGCTTAATGAAGCAAAATATTAACTGAACTTTACCTTCAGCACCATAATAATGTTTTATCTTATTTTGTAATTTTGTCTATTGTCACAATAGTGCTTGGTTGAGAGAGATTTGCAGGGTCTTAAGGCCTTTCTAAGTAGAAACACTAAATTAGGATGGTCAATTAATAAAATTTGTTTGTGGCAGGCTTGTGACTAAAATATAGAGTATGAAGTTTATTCCTACATTTCCTAAGATCTTTTAGGTAATCCTGTTTATGGAGGACATTTGTACTGATTGCATCAATTCCTGGAACATGGCAGGGTCTCTTACATGAGATCCATATTCACAAAAGAGCTCACAGGAGGAATCAAGCAAATGAAGAATTCCCCCTGTCTAGATCAGTTTATTTTGTTTAGCTGCACTGTTTTGTTACAAATGAGGGAGGAACTGACCATTTTATTTTTTAAAAAGAATGTCCATTGTTAAAACTAAAATATTTAGTAGACTAGATAACCTACATAGCTAATCTAGCCAGTACATATACCTTGGAGAGATACTGCAGATGGACAATGAATTGGGCCCAGAAATGAATAGGACGAAGTGGATAGATCAGATTTCCATTGGACTTTTCTCCCCATTTAAAAAATTCTGACCTTTACAAACGTCAACTAAAATGAGCACTTCCATATATGCAGTAGAACAGATAGGACTGTACATGAAATTGAATCTCCATTATGTACAGATTGCTCTTCTTTTTAAGTATGTATTAAACATATTACTTTCAAAGTTGTTCAGCTTTTTTATTGATCCTTTTGGCCTTTCTCTGTCCTCCTCTAAACATTTCAAAAATATGTTTTAAAGATCTTTTTTTTTTAATGGCAACACTACCTTTAACTCCTCCTCTCATTCAAATTAAGAAGAAAAAAAACCTTTTGAAATATATATATGAATAGTAAAGCGAAGCAAATTCCCACAACAGTTGTGTCCAAAAACGTATGTCTCATCTGCAACTTGAATCCATTCCTTCTCTGTCAGGAGGCAAGTAGTACTGAAGAGGTAGGGAAGAGCTGGGTATAGAAGGGATCTCATATGAATCCCTTGAGGGTTCTTGTCTGGAAAAAATTTCACAGAACTCAAGCTATCTTTTGGCAGAGTTACAAAAATTTATTGTTACGCTGACTTAGCAGCAGGCAGAAGAAGGTTAAGGGGAGCAAGGAGACCTCTAAGCTTACAGGGATCTAAGGCAGACTTATAAAGTCCTGATAAAGGCCAGAGACACAGTTTTTAAAGCCATAAAACTGTCAGTCAAATGTTAATTATGCTAACTAGGTGGGTAAGGGTGAAGTTAGCTAAGAGCTTGGGAGGAGTTTAGGAGTGGTCACTGCTTAAAGGGACATGTACTTTGTGTATCAACTGTGCAGGCGTATTGCCCATAATTCACTGGTATATCCTCCTTCGGGGGAGAGTGAAGAGGTGTGTTTTTTGCCTTGTGACATCATTAGGTTACTTTTGGTCAAGGATGAATGAGATAGTTCCAATATGGTTGTTGAGAAGATAGGTTTGATTGTCCGAGTTTGGAAGCTAGACTGATTAGGAATTCAGGAGGTACCATATTGGGAGGGAGCTATCTCTTCTGATAATGTTGTTCAAGGTTTTCGGGTGCAGCTGGCCACTTAGAACAAAGGAGGTATACATTTAAGCTAAACAATTAATGAACTGTAGCTATGCAGACTGCTGGCTCAGGGAAAAGCCTTTTTAGGCAGGGGGCAGGGGAGAGGCAGAGTTAATGCCTTTATGGTTGGGGAAGTGTGCTTTTACAACTTGGCTCATTACAAAATGATGTTACAGAGAAACCCAAACAAAAAATATGATGTTACAAACTGAGGTTACAGACAGAAGCATTCCAGATGTTACTAAGGCACCCTACTACCCCATCATAAAGTATACTTTATAATCAGTCCTCTAGAATCATCGGTGGTCACTGAATTAACCAAAGTTATTAAGTCTTTCAAAATTGTTTGTCATTATATAATTATATAATGTTGTCATTGTATAAGTTGTTCTCCTTCTGTTCCTTTCACTCTGCATCAACTCATATATGTCTTCCTATGCTTCTCTAAAACCATCCCACTGGACCATATTTGAAAAAATGGACAATGCTTTCTGTGACCCTCAAACTTTTCTCTGAAACAAAGACTAATCTTCAAATCACCAACATTCCATGATTACTCAGAAGAATATGGCCTAACTAGATACACAGGAAGAATCTTGTGGATGAAGAAAGCTAACTGCCCCGACAGTCATGCACAGCTGGATGGAAAATAAATAATGTAGTCCATCCATAGAATGACAGCACTATTCAGTAGAAAGAGCAGTCAATATGGAGTAAGACCTGGACTTAGCTTTATTGAGTCACTTTGAATCTTGGTGACCCCATTTGGGGTTTTCTTGGCAAAGATACTGGAGTGGTTTGCCATTTCCTCTTCCAGCTCTTTTTACTGATGAGGAAACAGACAAACAGGGGTTAAGTGACTTGCCCAGGGTCACACATCTAGTAAATGTCTGAGGCTGAATTTGAACCCACAAAGATGGGTCTTCCTTACTCCTTCCTTATTCACTCTATCTACTTTGACACCTAGCTGCCCACTTGCCATGATATAGCTGTAATAATAATGTAATACTTTTAAGACTATGGCTATGATAAAGGAATGTGTGCTGCCAGGGCCCACTCAAGGTGAAAAGGCTTGAATACAAGGTTATAATATAGACTTGATCCCAGGACCAATGTGAGGAATCATTTTTAGCCACAGTAACTCACTAAATATTTAAAAGTACTGAGAAAAAACAGATGTATTTTAACCTTTAATGAACTGGCTTTATTCCATAAGTTATTTTATTCTGTAACACTGCCTACATTTTGTATAACTACCCAAGTCACTTTCTTAGTCTTTAACTTCAGAAGTTCATAGGTTCAGAAGTTCAGTTTTCCCTTCGGATTGAATTTGAAAGTTCAGTTTTTCTGTAAATCACTTCAATTAAAAGTAGCCTATTATTTTTGTCCCTTTAGTAGTATTTGTAGGATGCAAGCATTGCTATCTCTGATTGCTCTCCTCTCAAGTTTGGCTTGGTAGTTAGTCTTACAGAATGCAGGTGAAGGGAAGGAGTAGTTTTTGCTAGCCCTGCTTTCATTCCCAATCTCCAGTCATGCATACTATCCCTTATGCCTAGGATGCTACAGGCTCTGTAGCCAGTCGCATTGTGTTCCCCATCTATAACGCCCCCTACTATTTCTGGGATGTTCCTCTTTTTGTCTATAAAAGAGGTCCATCCTCCTCATTTGGGGTCTTAGCTAGCTGAGGAGGATGTAACAGTTTACTGGAAAAATCATGCTTTGCTAATAAGCTGATCATGTTAAGAACTTTATGTCTCAGTTTGCCAACTATGTCTCACTTTCTCAATAGATGAAGGAGGGAGAGAATTTGGAACTGAATATAAAAATAAAAAAAAACACAACAAAAAAGTTAATACTAACTTAGAAGAAGGGCCAAAAGTTAAAGGCCAATCACAATATATGATTGCAGTAACTATAAACCATGTTTTATATGAGGCGTCAACTCCAAAATAAAATTGTCTACAATGACTTCTGTTTCCTTGAGAAATTTAATAGATATAAAATAGTCACAATAACAAAGGGGTTGAAAAAGTCCAGAAATGACACTGATTAGCAAACACTTAATTTCTTTGTCAAGCAGAGAGGTAGGCTAGCTCACTGGCAAAATGCTACAGGAAAATGTCAGAAGCTGTGCAAAAGCAAAAAGCAACTGAGGAAAGAATGGATTTTTACAAAGCTTTGTGGGAGATGTAGCTAGATAAATTGGATTATCCTCTGGGCATTTGCTGATAAACACAAAATATAACAATAATAACAATAACTCACAGTAAGCTTGTGAGGTAGGTAATGGAATTATTGTCCTAATTTTCCAGACAAGAAAATAGAAATTCAGAAAAGTAAACTGACATGACTAAGGTCATATCACTCCTGTCAGAACCAGAATTCAAACCCAAGTCTCCTGACTAGTCCATTTACCCCCACTACTCTTTCTTTTCATTTTTAATTGAGGGAAAGGGGAGAGGTTGAAAGTGGGGCTAGGAATCATTAGCAATAATTATTCGCCCCCCCCAACAAAAAGAATAGCCATTGAAACACTTTTTTTTACATACTTAAGAGGGAACGGAGAGAAATTTGGAGGGAAGCATAAATTAGCAGACAAGATTTGAAAGTTAATATACAGAATTATTTACATGTTGTTTTTTTAAGGAAGTGGTATTAAATGGAGATTCACAGTTTCATATTCCAGTGCTCAGCACATTGCCTAGTAAATAGTAAGAACTTAGTATATATTTAATGATTGACTGACATATACAGTTTGAAACCAGACAGATCTTTTGTTTGTGTGGGTTATATTTATGGGTTTTTATCATATTAGAAATCAAAACACGTCAGTACTATTATAAAAACTGTTTTGACCTGGAACCCTTCAGGGGCCCCAAACCATACTTTGAGAAGTTCTGGGGACTAGTCCAATCTCTTAATTTTATAGACTCAGAAACTGAGTCCCAAGACATGAATGATTTGCCTAAAGTCACAAAGTTGTAAATTTGAAGTGGCAGAGTCAGGATTTGAAGCAGGTCATCTAGTTACAAATCTAACGCTCTTGACACTATGTGACAAGAAAGGCTGTTGTTACATGAAAGGCAGTAGTAAGTATTCCATAGTCAATCAGGGTAGAATGTGGAAAAATAGATGCATCAAGAGACCTAACCTTCTCTGAATAGCTTTAAGAATATGAATTGATAGACAACCTATAGAATACCTCAAGTCTATTAAGGGATGAATCAGATGACCTTTGAAACCTCTTTTAGATTCAAGCTTCAATGATTAAAGTTAGACAAATGGTATAAAAGTAGATCAATTCTTTTCTACAGGATGTGAGAAAATGAATTTTAAATGTCTGTAATAAATTTTAAAAAGAACAAATAAAAAGAATGTATTCTGTTTAGTATCATTCTAATTACTGCAAATGATTCCAGGGTAACGAATACAAAGAAGTGTATTGTAGATGTCTGCTCATGTTTTATTTTCCATCACCTTTTTCCCCTCACATTTTAGGTCAACAACTTCTATCTCATTAAGAAGTAACAAGTAGCCACAGCTATATATTATTTATAGGCAAATACATACCAGGTCGGGAATTCAGGACAACTCTTTGTATACGCATCACTACGGTCAGGTAGTAGATCTACAAAGATCTATCTTCAGAGCTTCCTAAAAATTCAAACACAAAGAACAGTTTCAGAAAATTGAATAATTGAAGAAGTAAAAGAAATGCATTAAGATCATGTCTGCTGGGGTGGCTAGATGGTGCAGTGAATCTAGCATCAGCCCCGGAGTCAGGAGGACCTGACTTCAAATATAGCCTCAGACACTTGACACACTAGTGTGTGTTATTCAAACAGGTACTGCAGCTTTTGGTCTTCTCAAAGTCTGCTCCATTGAAAAACCCCAAATGATATTTTCTTCCAAAACTGGTCATAATATCTGATCATAAAATTAATGCCCATAAAAATAATGCCCATGTATCATGAATACTTTCTTTGGGTAGGGAGTCAGCAGGCAGAGGACATCCTAAAAGTAAAGCTTACTTTAACAGACAGATAACAACTGTATGCCAATGTTGCATTCCTATCTGAATTAGCTGCCTGTGTAAAGTCAGCTTCATCTAACTTTGTTGGAGCAACGATAAAATGTAATATTAGAAAAATAAAATAAAACAAAGATATTGGTATACAATTAAAGAAACTCCAACTTGGGGGTGGCTAGGTGGCACGGTGAATAGAGTGCCAGCCCTGGAGTCAGGAGTACCTTAGGTCAAATTCAGCCTCAAACACTTAACACAAAACTAGCCATATGACCTTGAGCAAGTCACTTAACTCCAATTGCCCTACCTTCCCCCCTCCAAAAAGCCAATAAATAAACAATAAAAATAAAGAAACTCTAAGTTAGTTTGTTTAAACAAGATGCTGATACCAGGCAAAGGTGAGAAAGGAGTACATGAAGGACACAGGGGACTCTGCAAAAGCACGACAATGGTATCTCATGTATGAATGATAATAAGCAGGCCATTTTGGTTTGGTGGTGCCACATGGTTCATGAAGGAAGATTAAAGTAAGTCTGGAGAGGTAAATGGAACCTAGAAGGTAAAGGATATTAAATGTCAAACAGAGGAGCTTATTCTTGATTCTGGAGTCCATAGGGAGCCACAGGAGTTTCTGGAGAGAAGAAAGGACTGGTCAGATTGGAACTCTAAGAGTATCAGTGTGGCAGCTTTGTGGAGGCTGGACTGAGGAGACACTGCAAGCAGAAAGACCAATTAGGAAGGGAAAGAAATCACCCAGGTGAGAGCTGGGGAGGCCTAAATTAGAGTGGCAGCTGTATGAACACAGAAAGGGATGAAAGCAAGAAATACTGTGGTAGAATCAACTTGATGACATTGGTTTGGTTCACATTTATCACTACAGGGAGATCAGCTTTGAGAGTATCAGAACATCTTGTTTCTAGGGACACATCACCCCCACCCCACTAACACAAGCAAGACGAATGCCAAGTCTATGACAACAGGTAATGGACACAAATGGAGCCCCCATGTGAGCCTCGGTTAGCACGGGACTGCATAAAGGGAAACCCTCTCTCTTCCCAGAGGGTGAACTCTTCCCTCCATAAACAAACTCAGACACCAGTATGGGAAATCCCAGTAGCAGATGAGGAGAGTTAGAAAACTTATTGAAGGCAGCATCGAAATCTGCCTTGTGCTTTTCTCCCTTGGACATCCTTCTTGTCCCAGCACTCCAAAATGGAGTCATTTGGTCTGTATCTTGTCTTCCAGTCAGTAGCTGCATAATCTATACAAAACATAATCTATACAAAGCAGCTTCATAATCTAAACAAAGCACTAGCCAGTTGTGGTGGTGCCCATGCTGTTTGACTGAGATATGCTTTACCACAACCATGGCAACCAGCTCACCTTCCCCAGGCAGTTCTCACATCGTATCACCATACAATTACAAACCCCCTCAACCCTCATGTGTACATGCATACAAACTTATATGTTACTATGGATATTGTAGATTTACATATAATTGGCTTTCCTTTATAAAGACAAGCATTTGAGAATGAATGTGTATTCTCTTTAAAACTAAAAGAGCATTATTTATTTTACACACACACTCCCTTTCACATACACACAAATGTTAAGTTCCACAGGAAAGTTTTAAATATATGTAGTACCTCTGGGGCTACCCCCTTGCCTCCAATTCACATTTATAGGCTGTACTCAACAGCTGTGATGGGAACAATATCCTGAAGTCCCACTCCATGTGGGTAAGGCTAATTTTTCTTCAAAAGGTACTGAAACTGGCTGCAACATTTAACCGGCTCAGGTCATTGATGGGGCTCCCTGGAATCTCCAGTATAATTTGCTCCCTCTCTCTGATGCTTGACTGCTGGGCCTCCATGTGTTGACAATATAGATGTGCTTAGCTGAATCAACACAGTGTCCTTCCAAATATCCTCCCACTGCTAAGACCAAGTACATCTCCTGTTCATAACTATCACTAACACGAGTGTTTCATATTTTCCAGTATCAGACATGAGGTACAAGTTTGGAGTGGTTTGCCATTTCTGCCTTCAGCTCATTTAACAGATGAGAAAACTAAGGCACATGGTATTTAGTGACTTGCCCAGAATCACACAGCTAGTAAGGGTCTGAAGCCGGATTTGAACTCAGGAAGAGGAGTTTTCCTGACTCCAGGCCCAGCACTCAATCTACTGTGTAATATTACCTGCTTGGTAAAAAAAAAAAAAAGTATGCTGATACATTTGGCATACTGGAAGCGTATATGCACGCTGGAAGTGTTTTTATTCATTCATCAGGTACAGTGAATGCTTGGTACTAAAACTCCATTAGAGTATGATGGCACACTGGATACAGGACTGGACCTGGAGTCAGGAAGACCTGAGTTCAAATGGGACCTCAGACACTTGCTGTGTGACCTGGGCAAGTAACTTAACTTGTCTACCTCAGTTTCCTCAACTGTAAAATTCAGACAAAAATAGTCTAAATAAATTCAGACAACATCCTTCACAAGACTGTTGTGAAGATCAAATGAAATAGCATTTGTAAAGTTTTCAGCACAGTGCTTGTCACAAAGTATACACTTAATAGATGTTTATTCCATTTCTGCCATTTTGAATAAAATCACACGGTGGCAGAGGAATAAAGTAATGTGTATATAACACAGGTGTCAAGATATCTTTCAGAGCTAACATCCAACAAGCAACCTTTGGGCTCACCTTCTGGGTGATCTCAGAATTGTTTCTGGTCCTGAAATCCTTCTATGAATCACACTTGTCCCAGTGTTGCCTAGCAAGGTACAGCTCTCTGAGCAGCCACAGGTATTTAAGCTCTCTCCACACTGTTTTAGGTCTGCCTCACTAGGGACAGCCTCTGGCAATGTGTCCTTAGGCGAAATCTGTTTTCCTCAATTTGAAATTAAACTTCTGTTTGGGTCCTGCCTCTCCTGTCTCTAGTCTGCTTTCAGTTTTAGTCCGGTTGACAAAGGAGATAACAGTTTTAAACAAAAAGTAAAAATCAATCACTTTTTGTTGCTTCCTAAACAACCTGATACCCATCCACTAATGTCCAGCATGCCCAGTTATAGCAATTTCTTGCGGGGATAGGAAATGAAAAGTGAAAATGTAAATCATCCATACTCAAAAAAAAAAAAAAGCTTGTTTCCTGCCTGGCATGAAATAATTTCCTGCCTGACGGTGAAATATCCTGACCTGATGAAGTTCCATAATTGTTGATTCTTAAGTGGTGATAAATTGTTTTTCTACAAGTTGTGTGACTCTAGTCAAGTCACTTAAACGCTATTTGCCTCAGTGTCTCCATCTGCAAAATGAGTTGGAGAAGGAAATAGCAAACTACTCCAGTATTTTTTCCAAGAAAACCCCAAATGGAATCAGTCAGAGAAGACTGAACAACAAAAAGCTGTGATAAACCCTACACGTGTATCTCTCTGCTGAGCTTCTGGCGAATGATCAGCTGACACTAATGAAACTTTTTATCTTCTAGCTTGGCTTCCTGTTTTGGCAACCTATCAAAGACACCAAGATGGGCAAAAATGATTCTCTGGGAGGATTTCAGGGGCTCTGGTGAATTCCCCATCGCTGCCTTTCCAGTCTTCTTACACTCTGCTGCCTTACCTACATCCAGTGACACCAGCCTCCGAAAAGTTCCCGACAGGACACTACCATTACCTGACTGCATTTTGGGGCTGTTCCCCCAAGCCTGGCACAGACACTTCATCTCTGCCGCCTGGTTTCTCTGGCTTTCTTCAAGTCTCAGCTAAAGTGCCAGAGTACTGCCTTTCCTCTGCAACTACCCCCAAATTATCTAGCATAGTCGTTTTGCACGCAGTCTTCCCCAAAACAAGACTGTGAGTTCCTTAGGAATAAAGACTGCGAACTCCTTAGGAACAAGGACACATCCCCAGTACTTAACCCACGGTACCTGACACCCGGTAAGCAACTGATAAATGCTTTTGACTTGATTTGGTGCAGGGCAAAGAACGAAGAAGTTGGGATTCCTAAGGCCTGAAATCAAACCCCAATGTGATCCTGGGCAAAACATTTCAACCTCTGTGAGGCTGGCAAGTGATTTAACCTCTGGGCCTCGGTTTCCTCCTTGGTAAAATGAGAGAGGAAGGGTTAGAGCTGATGGCCGTCTTTAAAAGGCCCCTTCAGTTCTAGTTATAATCAATTCCTAGGAGAAACCCACAGCAGACCCACCAAGGCAGACAAGTGCCCTGGGGCCAGAGAGCATCAGGGAGGTGGGGCGGACCTTAGGTTATAGGGGGAGGAGGTAGAGGTGAAGGGATGAAGGGGAGGGGGCAATATTCGAGTCCCAACCCCTCCTCACATCGGTTTCCGGGGGCAGTCACGTCAATTCAGTTCCCTCGCTTTACCAACTTACTGTCAGGGCTTTGGCGGGCCTTAGTCAGACCCTGAGGAGGTCACTCACATGGAAGAAGGTCCTCTGAGGAGGACAGGGGTGCGTTAGGGGCAGCACCTACGAAGTCTTAGGCAGAAGCTGAACTCACCTGCCCTGCGCATGCGCAAGGCTCCTCGGTCCCCTCTCCCGGTTCATTCAGCACATTTTTCCTGGTTAGAAGGGGGTCTAGTCCTGTCCTACAAGAAGCCGTCCCTAGTAGCCCAGCTTAAAACTCTTACTAAGGCACCTCGGTGGCGCAGTGGAAAAGAGTCCTGGACCTGGAGTCGGGAACATCTGAAGTGAAACATGATCTTCTGCGCTTATAATTAACTGCCTGACTCTGAGTCTCCATCTCTCTATACCCCGATTTTCTCACCTGAAATGGGAGAGTAATAGTGTTGAGGTCTAGGGCTGCTGGTACCCACAACTCAACGGTGAGCGATGCAGGTCCTGCCAGGAATGAATTGGAAGCCTTCCTGCCAGGTTTATTAGAAGACTGATTGGGCGGGACGATTTTAAGAATCCGCCTTTTGATGGTCAGGACTAATTCCTTTTATAGAAGAAAGATTTGTGGTAAGATGTGGATCGGAGTGGTCATTAGGCTAAATCGACCGAGAGGTAACTGGGAAGGACCCGGAAGGGCAGGGACCTGGGCCACGTGGAAGGGGTCAGGAAGAAATTAAGGGGGGGGGGAGAAGAGACCTTGGGATACCAGATAAAGAAGGGCTGGGCCAGGTAAGAGGTAACAGAGAACTAAAGGTTTGGGCATAGGCCACAATTAAAAGGTTGTTGATCTATCTGTGTAGGTCTGGTTACCCCAGGAAAGGGACTTGGCATCGTGGGAAGGTTCAAGTAAGTTCGGGGTGGGGAGTTTTCCAGGGCCATTGCATCATTAGTGCCTACCTCCCAGGGGTTTGTGTGTCTGTGAGGGAATCAAATAAGGTAATATTTGAAACGTACTTTGCAGACCCTAAGGTGGTTTTTAATTATTGTTTTTGGTTGTTAAAGAGCCTTGGAAAGAGGTTCTTGATATTTTTGTGTGTCACAGACACCTTTTGCTACCTAGTGACATCTAGGGACCCTTTCTCAGAATATGTTCAGATGCACAAAATGAATTATTTTATTTTATTAAAACAAAAGTATTTCATTATGCATAAAATAAATTACATAGGGTTACAAAGGAAACCGATTACACTGAAATAAATTAATACAGTTTAAAAAATATCAGAATGTTTCAGGGGCGGCTAGGTGGTGCAGTGAATAGAGCACCGGGCCTGGAATCAGGAGGACCTGAGTTCAAATCCAGCCTCAGACACTTACCACAAAAACTAGCCGTGTGACCTTGGGTAAGTCACTTAACCCCAACTGCCCAGCAAAAAAGGAAAAAAAAATATCAGAATGTTTTTAAAAACAGCTTCCCGGGTTCTAAGTAAAGAAACCCTAATGGGGGGGGGGCGGAGCCAAGATGGTGGCTTAGAAGCAGCAAAGCACCGCAGCTCCCACACAAACACACTAAAAAAACTCATAAAATGAGACGCTAAACAGATTTTCAAGCTCCAAAACTCTCCACAAGACAGAAA
>CM053598.1:190758960-190774039 GCA_028646575.1 Pseudocheirus occidentalis
TTTATTTTGCTTCCTCTTTCTCATGTTGGCCAGTCAATTAATTGGTTGATTTTTTTAGGTCTGTGAAACTTTGCTTCCAGGGGGTAAGCTCTGTCCCAAATTGCTAGGGTTTTCACAGCTGCTGGAACTATTACGGGGGTACTGCAGCCCTCACAAGCTTTGCCTTGCTGAAAGTGCACCCCAGGACCATCACCCAAAACCACAATCCGGATCTAGGTCACTCAACGCAAGAGCCCTTGGCCCTGATCAATAATCTCAGCCCTCCTTCGGGTCCGAAGGCCAGGAGCTCTGAAGCAGCCCAGTGGGGGCAGCTGCCGTTTGTAGCAGATCCTGCCCTTCCCCCACTGCTTCCTTGCCCTTGGGGAAGATTGTCCGAACTGCTTTTCCTCCCCCAAATTTACCTTTAAAGCTTCACTTTCACTGACCTTTCTCTAATCCTTCTTTAAGAATAGATGTGGAGATTGCTCCATGTGCTGTAGATCTGCTCTCTGGAGTAGACTCAGGCTGTGCTTCGGGGCCTGGCCACAGTTTCAGTTTGGGGCTAGACTGGCCTTGGCTCCCAGCCTGCCAAAATGAGCCCCCCCTGCTGAGCTGTCTTCAGCGAGAGATGTGTTTTCTGTATTTTTGTGAGTTTGTGAGTTGTAAAATTTGTTTAGAGTCATATTTTATGAGTATTTAGGGTGGCTGTGTGGGAGCTGTGAAACTTTGCTGCTTCTATGCTGCCATCTTGGCTCCACCCCCCTGTAATTCCTTTTCTTTGACCTCTAAGACCTCTTATTTCTAGGGAGAAAATATTTCCTCCAAACTTACAGCACATAGGGTTTTTATCCATTTCCTCTCCAAAAGTGAGAGATGGCACTAGATGGCCCCCAACATACTTTCTGTTTCTAAATTAATGACCCTATGAGCAATTGGGGGATTGGGATGAATTTCCATAGAACATGGAGTTGAGCTGAAGTCTGAAGTCATCTAGGGATTGTAGAAGACAAATGTGAGGAGGGAGTGCATTCCAAGAGTACTGGGGCCGACAGTGATCACTCAAGTACAAGTTTGCGACTCTTATGAAACTACGGGAGTGGTCAAGAGCGAGGGTGAGATTTTGTGTACAGGTGTGCAGCTCAGCCTCGCCCCTTTGTTCTGGGCTTATTTGTTCCCCTGAGACAAAGGATACAAGTCATAGCAGGAAATCCGCTCATTAGAAAGCAAGAGTGATCCCTGCCTTCTTATTTGCCTACATTGTATAAATTGATATTTTAAAATTAAAACATGTTTTCTAAAATCAAGATATCCTAACTGATGCCTTTTTCTGCCTTGATTTCTCTGTTATATGCTTCTGTATGTTACTGACAGAGATTATACCAGTCCACATTTCCACAGACATTAAATCTTCACTCATCCTCTCCAGGCTAACCTTATACCTCCTTATCTCCTATTTCCCCTGGGACTTTGCTCCATCAGTCATTCCTATCTCTGTCTTATCTTCAGCTTCTCCTCTTATTACCTTCTGCCTTTGTCAGTATCAACAATCATGCTTCCAGGTTTCTATTAATCCAGAAGTACAAATAAAAGCCTTATGCTTAGCTCTGATAGCCCCTCAATTTATTACCCTTATTCTCTCTTCCTGAACTCAAAATGGTAAACATCTAAGAGGAGTAGTTTTTGTTAACTGCTCCTACTACCTGCTAACTATTTACTTTATCAGCCTTTTGCAATTCTGCCTTTTGTCTTCATTGTAATGATGTTGCTTTCTCCAAGGTAACCGGTGACCAAGACCTGGCCATTTTTTTTTTTAGGCATTAACCTTCTTCCTGCATTTAACCCTTGGAACACTGCCTTCTTCATGATACTTTCTCCTCTCTAGATTTCTGTAATACTGCATTTTTATGGTTCTGTAGTCTTATCTTCCCATATCTTAAGGTGGTTCCCTCCAAGATTCTGTACATCCACCTAATATCTTTCTATACCTTCTCTTGGTGATTTTTTCCCATGACTTCACTTATCACCACTTTGCCAATGATTCCCAAGTCTCTATCTCTCTATTCCTAAGTATAGTTTCAGTTCTCTCTTAAGTATCTCCATTTGGTCATCTCATTGAACTTCAAATTCATTATGTCCAGAAGTGAACTTTATTCCTGAAAGTTGCTTTTCCTAGGAGTCAGGATAGCAGTAGAAATGGGACATGTGATTTCCTTAATACAGAGAATTCCCACATGAGGAACATCCTTCTACAGATATAGGTGGTCACTTTATCTACAACATACGGTTCTCCCTCTAACATCCTTATATTTGTTGATGATACCACTATTCATTCAGTTCTTAAGACTGGTAACACTGATATCAACTTGGACTCTTTCTTCCTCTTTAGCATACACTTCTATGATCAGTCACCAGATATTGACATTTCTACCTCTATTATATTTTGCATTTATCTATTCCCTCCTCTTCACGTCTCCTGCAACCCCAGTTATGTCTCTCATTTTGTATTACCAGCATAAGGGTGGGATTTCTACCCCTTCCCCAATTAATGGCCCAGAGACCTCAATTGAATCAGTTAATCAGTAGAGTACTAGTTGTTAATAAAATTTCCTATTAATATGTGAACAAGTCCTTCAAGTTTTTGAAATATGATTTTAATCTTTGGATGAAGACAAGATGATGCTACAGTGGGAACATTTGTGATTGGCTGAAAGACAGATACATCCTGGGCCCATATATAAAAACAGCAGTTAAGCTGTGAGGAGGGCAGCTAGGTGGCACAGTGGCTAGAGGGATGGGCCTGACCTCAGACTCTACAAGTTTCAGGATGGAAGGAGATGAGAAAGATCTAGTAAGAACAGAGCTTAAATGGAGACTGAAACAATCTACATGCTATTGTTCTTTTCCATGTTTGGTTTTGTTTCGTCTTTCCCATTGTTCACTCCATTGGTTACAACCCTTCTTTACAACCAGACCATTGTACAGTGTGAAAGTATTTGCAGATCCTATACTTGATTGCAAGCTGCCATGGGGAGACGGGAGGTGTAAAGGGGAGAAAATATGATACTCAAGGGCTTGTGGAACTGAATCTTGTAAACTAAAAGTAAATAAACAAATCAATTAAAAAATGTGTGGGTGATAAAATATAGTAAACACTTAAATAAATGCTTAATTCCCTCAAAAAAAAAGACCATTCCCTACATTATTATACTCCACCAGTGTATCAGGTTAATTCTAAGTAGGTGACATTTATGTCCTTCTAGACATTATTCTGAGTAATACGGTATCATCTGTGGGAGTCCAAATACTTTTTGGGCCAGCAACCATGAATGTGAATAGTTTTGTGTATTTGTTTCAGGAGCAGGTACTCTACATAGCATTTGTACATGTGGGGTATACAAGGAAGAGACATTCTGCCTTAGAGATACATACGATCTAACTAGGGAGACAAGATGTGAAATAACAATTAAAAATGAGAGAAGTAAATGTTAAATTATGCCTATACCACCCATCATCAGAAAGTTACCAGGGAGACAAATCAGTAAATCAAGAAGCATTTATTTATCCCTAGTTACCCAGGGCCAGCTACTCTAATAGGCTCCAGAGATACAAAGACAAAAATAAAACAACCCTTATTGCCTGGAAGCTGACAGTCTACTGGAGGGAGGGAGGTGGGAAGAAATACACTCATTTATAAGTTAACATGAATATGTCTAGAAATAAAATTATTTGGGTTTTGACAGGGGAATCAGAAAAGGATCCTTGAAGAAAGCTGAGCCTTGCAAGAAGTTAGGGGTTCCTACAGGTGAAAGTGAAGTAGGAAGAGCATTCAGGCATGGGACATAGCTAGGGCAAAGTCCTGAATACAGGAGGTGGAATGCAACATGCCCAAAACAAACAAAAGCCAGTCTGGATGGAAGCTAATTTGTATGAAAGGGAATGAGGTATATATCCTGGAGGCAGACTGGGAAGGGATCTAAATGCTTCAGTGTCCAGTGACCAAACTTGGACTTTAGGAATATGTCTGGTAGCTGTGTGGAAGACTGAGTAGATAGAAGAGACTGGATACAGAGAGATCAGTTAGATCTCAATAGTTGAGCTGAAGTGGGGGCGGAGCCAAGATGGCAGAAGCAGCAATGCACCACAGCTCCCACACAAACACGCTAAAAAACTCATAAAATGGGACGCTAAACAGATTTTCAAGCTCCAAAACTCTCCAAAAGACAGAAAGCACTACAGGCAGCGCAGCAGGTGGGGCTCTTCACAGCAGTCTGGGACCCACAGCCGAAACCCAGCCGGCTCAAGCCCTGGGGCACAGTGATCTACCCACTTCACCACCTAGCTGCCCCACAGAAGGTTCTCACTTTATGTAAGTTCATATTAAGCACATTCTGCTCTATCAAAGAATTCTGAAAGAAATCTGAAGTGCCAAAAAAAACACCCATGTTAACTTGACTATACAGTAACTATGCTGTCTCTCTCTGCTCCTGCCCCTCAGCGCAGTGCTCCAAGGCCTCCCCGTTCTCTACAAAAGAAAAAAAAAAGGCTCCAAGTGAAAGCAGAAGAAAAGAGGCAGAGAGAGACAGCCACCCCTGCTACTACAGCTGTGACCTCCAGCCCCAAGAGGGGAGACATTTGCCTCCATCTACCCCCCTGCCTGGATGTCTGACCCTAAGGTGTCAGAAGCATTCCCCTTGCCTACTATGTATCTGTCCTAGGCTCTGTCTGTCCCCATTGTCTCCTGTCTGTGTCTGACCCCCACATATCTGCCTGGTCCCCATGTGCCCTTGGACCATGTTCCACCCCCTTCCTCCATGGGTCTAAGGCCTAGGACAAATTTGAATTACAATAGAGGTCTGCCTGGGTAGAAAACTGTCCACAATCCTTAACTGATGGGATTAGGCTACACCTAATAGAGATTTCACCCGGTCTTGCAGAAGTCTGACTATGCACAGTATCCTAGGTTTTAGCAAGATTAAAATATAGGGTCACTCAAGACTATATTTCGTCAAGTGGCATAGATACAGTTTGGGGTTGTTGGGAACCCTGAAATGTCAGGGCACAGGGTAGGGTTCATCTAGAAAGAATTCATACACTCAAACCGTCTTCCACTCAAAGTAGTAAAGTTTATTTTAATGACAATTAGGGGGGAGATTCTCAGGGAATATGCAACTTATTAGGGGTCAGACTGACCCCTAATTTACATACAAAAAAGGGACAGTGAAAAGATATGGATGGGATTGAGGAGTAGTAAATAGCCTGGAGTGGGCAAAGTTCAGTAGTGAAAGGAATAAAGTAGCCTGGGTTGGGTCAACAGACCCCTTCAGTAAAGTGGATCCCAAACCTTCCTCTTGTCCTGAGATACCCTCTCCTTCCAGTGCCTTATTTTTGTAAGATTTAATATCAGATTTGTTACCTGAACATTCTAACTTGTTCTTCTTTCAGGTTTACTTCATCCATCTCTATTGCCCTATACAAATCCTAGTAAAGGGTTATACACAAGTCTTTTTTTTTAAATTTTGTTTATTTTAGTTTCCATCATTCATTTCCACAATATTTTGAGTTACAAATTTTCTCCTCATCTTTCCCCTACCCACCACCCCAAAACAGCGATCCCACTGTGTAACCCCTCTCCCAATCTGCTCTCTCTTATGTCCTCTCCTACCACCCCTCTGACTTTCCTGGTAGGGCAAGATGGATCTCTCTACCCCAGTGCCTGTATATCTTAATTCCTAGTTATATGTAAATAATAATAATTATTATATGTGTATATATATATATATATATATGTGTAACATTTGGTTTTAGAGCTTTAAATTCTAGATTCTTTACCTGCCTCGCTCATCCCCCATCGCCCCTGGAAAGACAAGCAATTCAATACAGGCTGCACATGTGTAGTTATATAGAACATCTCCTCAATGGATATATTGTGAAACAATGAGTATATTTCCCTCCTTCCTATCCTGCCACCAACTTGTTCTATTTTCTACTTTGTCTCTGTCCCTTTACAGAAGTGTGTGCTTCTAACAAACCTGCCCCCCCAACCTGCCCTACCCTTCATCATCCCCATCCCCCCTACTCTCCTGTAGGGCAAGATACCCAATTTAGAGTGTATGTCATTCCCTCCCTAAGCCAAATTCAGCGAGAGTAAGGTTGACTCATTCCCTTTTGCCTCCCTGTTCTTCCCCTCCATTGTAGGAGTTATCACTTGCCTCTTCTATATGAGATGATTAACCCCATTCTGTCTCTCCCTGTGTCCTCTCATTATATTCCTCTCCCACCTCTCAATTTCACCTTTTAAAATATCATCCCTTCGTATTCATTTGATCCTGTGCCCTCTAAGTATACCTGTACACACATGTACACACACTCACATATGTATTCATATGCATATATACCCTCCTATATAGACATATGTGTATGTTTACATATATATACACATTTATATTCCCTTCATCTACCCTTATACTGAGAAAAGTTTCAGAAGTTATAATTATCATTCTTTCATGTTGGCATGTAAATAGTTCAACTTTGATAAGCTCCTTGATTTCTCTGTTTACCTTTTCGTGCATCTAGTATTTAAATGTCAAACTTTTTATTCAGTTCTGTTTTTTTCAGGAAGAATGCCTGAAAGTCCTCCACCTCATTGAATGACCATATTTTCCCCTGAAACATTATACTCAGTTTTGCTGGGTAGGTGACTCTTGGTTTTAATCCCAGCTCACCGGAATATCCTATTCCAGGTGCTTTGATCCCTTAGTGTAGAAGCTGCGAGATCCTGGGTTATTCTGATTGTGTTTCCACAGTATTCAAATTGCTTCTTCTTGGCAGCTTGTCATATTTTCTTCTTGATCTGGGAACTTCGGAACCTGTCTATGACATTCCTAGGAGTGATCAGTGAATTCTTTCAATTTCTGTTTTGCCCTCTGGTTCTAAAATATCAGGGCAGTTTTCCTTGAGAATTTCTTGAAGGATGCTTTCTTAGTTTTTTTTTTTGATCATGGCTTTCAGGTAGTCCAATAATTTTTAAATTGACCTTCCTGGATCTATTTTCCAGGTAAGTGGTTTTTCCAATGACATATTTCACATTTTCTATTTTTTTCATTTGTTTGGACCTGTTTAATAGTAAGTTGCTTTCTCATAAAGTAATTTGCTTCAGTTTGCTCCAGTATAATTCTGAAGGAATTATTCTCTTCAGTGAGCTTTTGAGATTCTTTTTCCATCTGGAAAATTCTGCTTTTAAAGGCATTGGCTTTTTGGGCCTCTTTTGCCATTTGAGTTAGTTGTTTTTTAAGGTGTTATTTTCTTCAGTCAGGTTGTTGACTCTCTTTTCATGATTTTCTTGCATCATTCTCATTTCTCTTCCTAATTTTTCCTCTACTTCTTATTTGGTTTTCAAAATCCTTTTTTTTTTTGCCCTTTTTTTTTGGAGGCCAGTTGGGGTTAAGTGACTTGCCCAAGGTCCCATGGCTAGAAAGTCTAAATATCTGAGTCCTGATTTGAACTCAGGTCCTCCTGACTCCAGGGCTGGTGTTCTATTCACTGCACCACCTAGCTGCCCTTCAAAATCTTTTTTAATCTCCTCTATGGCCTGTAACCAGTTCATATTTTTCTTGGAAGCTTTTGGGACAGGAGTTCTGCCTGTATTGCCTCCCTCCCATTCCAGGCTTTGATCCTTTTTGTCCCCAAAAAAGGAATCTAAAGATGGATTGTTGTGCTTGCCTTGCTTCTTTTGCCTGATCATGTTCCCGAGGTAGAACTCTGCTTCCAGAGATGAGAGCTTTGTTCCACATTGCTGGGGTTTTCACAGCTGCTGAAGCTATTAGGAGGTGGTCATCTCTATAGCCCCCACCAGCTTTGGCTCACCGGTCATGTACCTCAGGACCACCACCCAACACCACGATCCTGATCCAGAGTTAAAGCAAGAGCGCTTAGCCTCTGAAAGGTTGCTTGGCCCCCCTGCAGTCTGTTGATCAGGAGCTCTGAAGCACCTGCATGGAAGCAGCTGCAGGGCTGCTGCTTCTGCTGCTTCTGGCTCTGGAGGCAGAGAGCCAGAATCACTCCTCTTACCGTCCCTCCCCAAATTCAGCCGAGTTCTACTGTCCTTTCACTTTGTCTTTGGCATTTATGCATTGATAATTCTGGAAACAACTATAGTTGCTGGTGATCCACTCTCCCATACACTCCAGCTGGGCGGGTCAGGCCACTCTGGGGCTAAAATTGTGGCAGGGATGGTCTCAGCTCCCAGTGTGCTGCAGTGAACCCTTCCTGTCTGCCTGTTGTGCTGCCTTCAGCAGGAGATTTGTTTCTCTCTGTCACTTGGTGTGTTCTGGAGCTCTAAAATCTGTTTAGGGTCATATTTTATAGGTGTTTGAGATGGTTATGCATGGAGCCAGGGAGTTTCGCTGCTTCTATGCCACCATCTACTGCTTCTGTTTTCTATACAGAGAATCTATTACATTTTGCTGTGAAGCACCATGTGAGTACATCTATAGTGATCATGGGCATTGTAAATTTTGCATTGGCACTATATACCTGTGGTTTTGTGTCCTGTTCCCAAAAGCAGCAAAAGAAAGAGTGTCCATAATTTCCTATATTTTCCCTAATTTTAAACACTTTGAAAACCCCTGAGGTCCAAGATGATTAATTCAAATATCACTTCCTCATTTACCTGAAAAGATCAGCTGATAATGAAAGAGAAACAGAAGCAGGGCAGAGACTGCTTCCTGATGCATGAAAGTAGTAGGGGAGAATGAAAAAATAAAATCAGCAGCTTCTGGCTGACAGAAGACAAAAAGCATCTGAAGGGGCTGATGGGACATGACTGGAGAAGGCGGAATCCCTGCTGTAAGAAGAGCAGGCTGGGTTTATCTGAATTACTCTTTAGCATGGAGACGAGAGAGCAGCACCAAGGAACAAGTCTGGGAAGCTGAAGACCGTAGAGTTAGGGCTGCCATTTCACTGAAAGAGTATAATGTACCTGTCTAGAAGAAAAGCTTCATGTTGCTTTTGTTGCCTCGGAGTAGCGGGGTAGTGGCTTTATCCAGCAGCAGAGTATCCAGAAGAGGTGTAGGCCTGCATAGCAGGTAAAGTAGGGACTGTTTAAGGTCTGCAGTCCAGAGCTATAAGGTGCCCTGGGCACATGAGCTTCCTTATAGTGCTTCACTATGTGTGGAAGAGAATGTGGTTTCTCAAATAGACTATCTGCCGTGGTGACTATCCTGTCACCACACACACATTATCAGGAAATTGGATAGAGATTGAGAGGAACAAATGAAGATGTTCCCATAGAGTGGAGAAGACAGTCACTAAACTTCAGCCAGGCTTTAGCCTTGGCAGGCCCATTTTTGTTTTTCTGTAATGTGCCTGCCAGGTATCTGTCTTTGGTGAACAAGAAAAGCAACAAGTTAGCTATGCATAGCCTACTTTTGCAACAAGTAATATGTTTGACAGGTGTTCCTGTAAAATTGTTAGTGGGTTTGTTTTTTTTTTGCCTTTTGGAGGGCAGTTGGGGTTAAGTGACTTGCCCAAGGTCACACAGCTAGTTTTTGTGTTAAGTGTCTGTGGTCAGATTTGAACTCAGGTCCTCCTGACTTCAGGGCCGGCACTCTATTCACTGTACCACCTAGCCACCCCTAAAATTGTTAGTTTCTTTGGAAAACAGGAGAAGCTTATGTAATATGTGATAAGCTAACTTCTGATAAATAATTTTGTATTGGATAAAAGGGTTGTAAGGACACCAGGAAGGCCCGGTTTTGGGTAGGGGGTTTTGGGAGGGCTTTTGTGGTTTTTGTCTATTTAACCCAGCTTCTGCTTCTATAAGGTGGCCTTCTCCCTCTGGTGTTCCAGTGGTGTGGACCGCCCGCTTCTTGCAAGATTCTGATAAAGAAACCTTTCCGCTTTCACCTGGAGAAATCTCTGAGTAGTCAATCTGGGGTAGGGTCTTTGCACCCCACACAACTACTAGGTTTCTTTGTGTGCCCACTTTCCCCCATAAACGTTGTATACGTTGGTGGAATAATGTGTCCCGGTTTTATAGACATATTGTTATATTTTGCTATCCACACTTTTTCTTTCTCTTGAAAATGGTAGCATTGCAATGATAAGCAATAACAGTATGGCCCTTCCTTTGGAGGGACCACCCCAGCCTGCTGGAGTGGGCAGGAATAGGATGAGCGAGCCAGCTCCAGCCTAGGGAGAGAGCCTAGAGAGGATGAGGGGACCAATGTCACACCTGTGCACCTGTGATTAACTAGTTTCGATTTTTAAAAATCTTAAATGGATTTAGATACAGATTTGTGCACACATGAGCACACACACGTGTGTGTGTCACACAGACTTGTGTATACCATTTTACTACATTTACAGACATTCCTATGAAGATTCTGTCCCCCTTCCAAAAGCCTTTTTAGTTCTTTTCAAATTATGATGGAAAGGGGAAAGAAAACACAAGTACTTCTGCTTTCTCTTTATTCTTAATATCTGTCATTTCATTTGTTTTTAAAGAAGGCATTAGGTAGTTCTTGAGTGACCTGTAGTTAAGCCACAATACCTTAGCTTGAGTTTAACACAGATTAAAAATATAAGCTCTATTGTCCACAGATGCAGCTCTGTGTCCTGCTGCCAAAAGTAACCAAAGAATAAGTAGCTGTAATTCCTATACTTTTCCTAATTTTAAACACTTTGAAAACCCCTCATCTCAAGATGATTGGTAAAGATAGAGGGATTAGGGTCATAAATCTGAGTCTAAAATTAATTCAGGTATCACTTTCTCATCCATTTGACCTTATGTTTCAGTGCAGTTTAATATTTTCTACAAATTAAAAGGGCATCTGTATTATCAGACTTTTTTTTTCTTTAATGACAATGTAGGCAACATATGGCTGTCATAATTTCTTAATGGCCCATGTAAAGTACCCTTAGTGAGATGCAACTGTTACATACCATAATCAGGCTGAAAAGAAAAGTGTCTTTATTTATGCTCCAATCAGACCTCTATACAGTTCTTCAAGTACTTAAAGACCTGAGTTTGTTTGTTAACACAAAACACAACCAAACAATCTAAATACAGTCAAGGCAGACTTTTTCAGGAAGTTTTAATGATAATATTATAGAGTAGCATGAGTTTTGTTCCCACCAGATGCAAAAGTCAATAATTACTGCTGAATAAATAGTACCTGAGAAGGGTGTCCAAAAAGTTCTCGTACAAAGTAAGCTCTCAAGTATTATTTTATTCTTAATATTTAAAAATAGTACTAAAATTTTCTGTGGATTCAAAATATCCAATACAGACATCATAGATAATGCTAGCTCCTGAAAGATAATGAAAAATGGGTCACACTGACCTTTTGTTACACTATAGTTAGTTATATGTAGGGTATATTAAGTTGGAAAAATAATTATCATTAAAGTTTCTAGGAAGCTATCACCTGTGCTGCACAATAGGAAATATGAGGCAAAATAAAAGTTAGTTTAATTAGTCTTCTAAATCTATGAACAGACTTTGAAATCTCTCTTATTAAAGTTGAAATCTGCTTGATCTACTTTTTCATGTGTAATCCAATGGAAGCACTGAGGTTTTTAGTCAGAAACATGAACGATTTGCTTCCCAATGTTGCCTCCTGTCATCATAGATTGGAAGGCAACTGAAAAAGAAAAAAAGAAAATATCTTGAAGAATTGGTGTCATTTATATAATATCAGCAGTTATAGAAAGAATTGTTTAACAGCTCAAAATAGCGTTAAAGATTCATATTTTGAAATGAAGTTTTGTAATTCTGAATGATGTAATAATGACATTCATTCACTGCAGGCTGAGGAGAGAAAATAAGTGAAAAAGTTTCAAAATACTCTCTAAAAAAGAATAGAAATAACAGTGGTTATACAAGATGAGTAAATGAAACTAACATCTGTTAACTTCTAAGACCGAGGAGTTTTGTATAAATGTGGCATTCAGAAGAGTAGTTGTTTCTTTATTTGTTTTTTGTTTGTTTTTTGGAGGGGAAAAGGCAGGGCAATTGGGGTTAAGTAACTTGCCCAAGGTCACAGGGCTAGGAAGTATTAAGTGTCTGGGGCAGGATTTGAACTCAGGTCCTCCAGTCTCCAAGGCTGGTGCTCCATTCACTGGGCTGCGTAAGTTCCCAGGGTAGTTGTTTTTACAATACTGACAATATGGGTTTCTCCTAATGCAAATATAATACATTTTTTCTAATGGAAAATAAATGATTGCCTAAAATAAAATAAAAACTTTTAAAGTAACACGCAGGGGTCAGTATCAGTAAAAGGCACCTTCTCTCTCACGGGAATCTAAGAGCTGCCTCTGGGCCTCTCAGTTCCAAGTTCTGTGTACTTCTTGCTTGTTGGACAGCTGCTGATACCACTGGTTTGGAGTCTCCTCCATCGGCCTTTACCCCGCCCTATGCATGAGGCGGTCACACATGGATCATGCTTAATTTAGGGTAATATAGGAGCTGGCTTGCTTAGTGGCAGTGGCCGTGTTGGAATAAACTACAAACCGCACACATCTCTTGTCTCTGGTCTCTTCAATTCCCTCCTGAGATCACGACTCAAGGATGACCCATGGGTTAGAAAAGTGGCCGTTAAACCACAGTAACGCAACTCTAAAATAAAATTCTAACGGTTAAGTACATGTGGACATATTCACCAGAGAAGAACCCAAGAGAATTTTGAAAAATATGCATGTGGGGACAAAAACATCTGTTTTCATGAAAACTAAATATTAAAAATTTTCCCCAATCTGTGAAAAGCACTCCCCATTCATTATGTAAAACGTATAAGCTGTGCAGAAAGTATTTGAGGAACTTAAGAAAGACCTCATAAATTGAGCCACACTAAAGAGAGAAGTTCCCCTTAAATATCCTTTAGTTGAATCTTTGGTAGAGATTGGATAATTTTATTTTTCATTCAAATTACTGCAACATTTCCCAGAAAACAGAAACATGACATAAAGCACAGAGAAAGAAAGGAATGCCTGAAAAAGTACTGTTTCAGTGTTTCAACTTAACACCTGAATAATTAAAGCTTTTCTGATCCACTCACCTCCCATGTTTTCCAAGCCATTGATCACTGTCTCTCTGACCTACAAATCAAAACAACTGGAATTAATTTTCTTCCTTACTTTGCAAGGACAAGTTATTTAGCACTTTCCCCTTTTAAGAAAGGTACACTTCTAATATGCAACATATGATCTATAAAAGCATGGAAATCATATTTTCATGAATGAAATTCATACATCCCCATTAACTAACATCATGGTTTTGTTTCTTTCCCCCTCTCATACTCTGCCACCAAGCTTTTCTGTGAAATAAACAAATGTGATTTAAAAAATTTCTACCAAATCAAAGCAGCCGCAAACAAAACATAATCTTTGTTGTGGTTCGGTCATTTTCAGGAGTGTCCAATTTTTGTGATCCAATTAGGGGTTCTCTTGGCAAAGATACTGAAGTAATTTGCCACCTCCTTCTCCAGTTCATTTTACAGACAAGGAAAATGAGACAAACAGGGTTAAATGACTTGTCCAGGATCACACAACCAGTAAGTGTGAGAGGTTAAATGTGAACTCATGAAACATGAATCTCCCTTACTCCAGGCCCAGTATTCTATCTGTTGTGCTCCTTAGCTGCCCTATAAACTTTTGTAAGGATAATTTTAATTAAGAACAATTACATATTTACTTTCTATTGTATAACCTAGAATTTTTACAGTAAGTAATGATTTTCTAATTAAAAAAAATTTTTTTTTACTTTTTTGTTTTTGGAGGGGTAATTGGGGCTAAGTGACTTGCCCAAAGTCACACGGCTAGTAAGTGTTAAGTGTCTGAGGTTGAATTTGAACTCAGATCCTCCTGACTCCAGGGGTGGTACTCTATTCACTGCATCACCTAGCCGCCCCTGAGTAATGATATTTTAAAACAAGGGGTGTACGCACAATTTGAATCAACCGTTTTTCCACAAATGGCTAAGAAATTAACTAATTTATTCTTAACAGTTTCCTACTAACTTCTGGCCTCCTTTCCTTCCTATACTTTATTGAAACTAACCTGTTGGATTAGATGATCATTAAGAAATCTTTTCTATCTAAAATAGTATCTTGGATGTACCTGTCCCCTATAATTATACAGATAGAGACTATGAGAGTAGAATATTGTATATCCCACCAGATCCATTGGTTCTTGAGTGGCTTTATTGAACTGCTTTTCTCTTTTCCTCCCCTTTATTGTTTATTACAAGGCATGGCTCACTGGTTAGCAGAGAGGTAAAGGGGTTATTCAAAAATGATGTGATATTACAAAAAAGATATTAAAAAAAAGAAATCTTGCCATGAAAATCATTTTCTTTGAAATATTTCTAGCACTCACTTCTTCCTCTCCATTTCCAATGCCACCTGAAGGAATGCAGAACCAAAGTAACACAATTTGGAAGAGAATAAAGGTCAGAAATCCCAGGCTTTGCCTTTCTACTTCAGAAGGACCAAGTATAAGATTGGGTGATAGAAACATCAGGCCATTGCACACATGAGAACACTTCCAGCATAGTCACCAATCCACACAGAATATCAGGCTAAAATGGCCATTGCCAGAGGGGGTGTCAAGATGGTGAAGTAGCTGGAAGAAGTACAGTGAGCTCTCCAAGAACCCTCCTCTAACCCCTTTAAAGAGATATAGAAAATGTACCAGGCTTGACTGTACATATTTGTACTGGATTTTTTTTTTTCTTCAACAGGCAGAGGGAGGAGGAAGAAAATTTGGAACTAGAAATAAAATTTTTTGGTATCTACATGGTGATCTGCTACTACTCTGCTGATGGTTTCAGAGAAACCTAGGAGAACTTTTACTAACTCATGTAGAGTGAAGTAAGCATAAATAGAATATTTCATATCATTATGTTGTGCCGAAAGAAGTGAGTGAGACCCCAAGTGCATAAGTTGGAAGTGGATTTTATTTAGCTTGCGCTGCCGGGGTTACATCTTACCTTGCCCAAATCAAACAGGCCTGACCAAGGGGAGATCACTGATATATAAAGGGTGCCCCCAACTCTCAGTGGTCAGGGATTGCGTAATAAGAGGTTTACAGCAGGGATTGGCTA
>CM053598.1:190774539-190812659 GCA_028646575.1 Pseudocheirus occidentalis
TTGTACCATCCATAGTTATTTTAAATGGAATTTCTCTCTTTCTCTCTCCTGGTTTTTTTGTGGGCTTTGTTTTGTTTCGCTTTTTTTTGGTCTAACGTGGTTTTTACAAGACTGCCGTCATCCTCTGTTAGCTGCCTTTTTTCCATCTACTGAACATTTCTTTTTAAAGCCCAAGTTTGTTGGTGAATTCCTGGGCATACACAATGATCTTTTCATTTTATGGTCCTTGAGGACAGGCACTGTGTTTTGCCCCTCTCTGTATAACTAGTACTTTAACACAGTGCCTGGCACCTAGTAGGTGCTTAATAAATATTTATTGAATTGAATGGAGTCTTTTCAGACAAATCCTGCTTTACAATCATTTCTCTTTGGGCTATGACGATTTCACTCTTCAATAGCTCCCTGTCCTCCTGGGCTGACATCCTCTGAAGCATTTTACTCCATGGGATCTTACCATTGTTTCCTCTGAGCTCTTTAAACTCTGACTTTCCAATTCAGGGCACGTAATACATGCTGTCCAGATTTCCCCTCCTCTATCACAAACTCTTGTAGGAAGTGGTCACTTCTACCTGGGGTTCCATCACTTCTACCTCAGCAAACAGATTTTCCCTGTTAGTGAGAATGAGATCCAGAGTAGAAATTCTCCTTGTTGATTCCTCCACCTTTTGAAGGATGAAATTGGCCCTAAAGCAGAAAGTTATTCTTAGCTTCTCTGGTTCATAATTGAAGTCCCCCATTTCTAACATATCATGCCTCTATGCCAAGCTTGTGATATTTCCCAGGCTCCTCATCTGTCTCTTCTTTCTGTTCAGGTGGTCTCTAGTATTCTCATGCATGAAGGTTTTATGTGTTTGCCTTGGTTGGCCACCTCATAATTTGTATGATGTTAGGAAAATTGTTCCTCAGACATCATTATGATAAATAACATTAGAAACAGCTTAAGTAATTCCTATTTAAGTATGTTTCATATGCCTTATTTTGTAATGTTGCTAAAATGGGACATCTTCATTGATTTCTGTGGAACTGCCTGATGGAATAAATCATGTGGCTTTGAGCCATTGTCAATGACATTTTTTTTCCTGTTTGAGAGGAAGAAGTCTTTCATTTTTATGTATGTATAGCTTGTCACGTTTCAGAGAAAAAAGAAAGAAGCCTGGGAGCTTGTAGCTTTGGTCGCCTGAATCATTTAAAGTTGTGGGTTGTTTTTTTTTTATCACAAATTTTGAAAATAGTCCAGAACATTGTGTTCACTCTATTAGTATTTAACTTCTTTAAGAATTGTCCAGTTTGTTGCTAGAGCTGATGAGGATTCCATTGTGCCCCCTTCTGGGGACTCTTGAAGCAACCCTTTAGTTGTGATTTTCCTTGTTAACATTGATGACTTTCCCTTTAATGAGGACATATGGAAATAGCCATACCTAATCCAGTTCAACAAAGCCCTTTCTGGCCCTGTCACTTGCAATGGGTTATGAATGGAAAACAATTCCTCTTTGAGAAAAAAGGTTGAGTAATAGGGCTTTGGAAAGAAGGGCAACTGTGAGAATTTTTTTAAATTTTTAAAAGAATTTTTTTGCAGATTTGGGGATTGAAAGAATCATGGTTTCATTAGGATTATGATGAGGATATTAAAAATCCTCTATATTCTTTAAACAGTCATGTTTCATTATATTTTTAAGTGAGATGTTTTCAAATAGGTGGTATCTAAGAGGAGAGAAAGGAAAGAGGAAGATAAAATTCTGTTTTTTTATTTCAGAGGAATGCTTTGTACTTAACAATATTTTATTTTTCTTCAACACTGTTCAATGTAACCCTTTTTAATAGTTTCTACTATACATATAGAAAGAAGTATTTTCTGAATTCTCCTAATCAATGTTTTTGTTCTTCAGCGTTGTAGGATGAATGAGGATACTGGTGTTCACTATATAAAACCTTGGCAGCTCTCTGAAGTGGTCGATGGTGGAGGTGTTGGAGTTATAGAAGAGAGTCAACATGGGAATTTGGCTAAAGGAGATTTTGTGACTTCTTTTAATTGGCCCTGGCAGACTAAGGCTATTTTAGAAGGAAATACCCTTGAAAAGGTAATCTCTAATAAACAGTGCATATATGTTTCCTATAATTCTCAATTCATTTTTTCCCTTGGCATTAGATTCTGCTTCATATCAAGAAAAGTAATGAAATCATCCAGTTTCTTCTGCCTACTAACTCATTAAATGTAGCAAAGTCCATACCAAAAATTAATTGATTATTTGGTCTTCCAAATTCTTTTTTATTCCCTGAAAATTTATATAAAGAATAAGTTATATAAAAGTTAACTGTGTTTTTACTGAAAGTATAGGTAATGACTTGCACTTACTGTCCAAATCACAGCTGCAGCAATTATAGTTACAATTGTAGTCAAGGGACCTTTCTTACTTCTTAGTAAGAGGTAGGAGCTTTATGGCAGTTTGATTTGAAGGTTTAGGTGGAAGTTCTCACTTCCTCCTAACTTCCAGCTCACCAGTTGGCTTGCCTTAGAACTTGAAACTTTCATCATTATGTAAAAGTAACTGGTAAAATACACATATGTGTTCTTACTACTAGCCCACAAGTATTAATGTGGAACATCTCAACTAGAATTTCTTCTAACACATGGAGATCTTTAAAGGACTACTTTAGAAGCCAAATAAGTTTTGAAAGTAAAATAGAGGAACAAGGGTCAACAATTTGGTCTGCTTGTGACTGGAGGAATGTTGCATCTGAGCGCTAAGCAGCTGGAAGGCAGTGTGGGGACAATGCATGCTTGGAGGAAGGAAAGATGTCTAAGGGGCAGTAGGGTGCAGAAAGAGCAGGGTCCTGAAGTCATACTTCACAGTTTTGCCTAATGCTGGCCCAGGTGTCAGCCACTAATAATTTCTGCATTACCTGCCTTGTAGGGTTGTAAGGAAATTGCTTTGCAAACCTTAAGCTGTTAGTATACAAATGTGATTAGTTATTATTATTTCATTGTGATGATTGATCTGCAAATCAGATCGTAGTTGGAAGCATCCTTGAAAGTCACCCTTTCTGTCCCCTCATTTTACAAATCAGGAAACTGAAACAAAGAAAGATTGAGTTTCTTTCCCAGGATCACAGGGCTAATTAGCAGAAGAGCTATGTGAAAAGCAGATAAACATAAAAATCTAGAGCAGCTAAAGCAGAGACCATGATCTTTCATGGCTTTTTCTTTTTTGGTTGATAAAAGAATAGTTTATAGTATTCCTTGGAGATTAAACTTTCAAATCCTTTTTTCAGTTATCAAGCTTTCTTTTGCATTCCTTCCCACCTCCCCTCCTTCCCACTAGAAAATAAGAACAAAACCCTTATACCAAATATACATAGTCAATCAAAACAAGACCTCCTATTGGCCACCTGTGTCTCCCTGTGTCTGAGTCCTCTGCACCCTGAGCCTGTTACCTTTCTGTCAGGAGGTACATAGCATTTTTCATCACTGGTCCTCTGGAATTATGATTGGTCAATGCATTGATTAGTTTTCTTAAGTCCTCCAAAATAGTTTTTTCCCCAGTATTATTATAATTTAAATTATTCTTCTGGTTCTGCTCACTTCACTCAGCATAAGTCGAGTTAGTTCCAAGTTTCTCTGAAATTGTTTCTTTCATTATTTCTTATAGCAAAATCCTATTCCATTATATTCATATGGTGTAATTCGTTCTGCCTTTCAAATAATGGGCACTCCTTAGATTCCATTTCTTTGCCATCACAAAAAGTGCTACTATAAATATTTTTATACCTATAGGACATTTTCCTTTTTCTTTGATTTTTTTGGCAAAACTGGTAGTGGTATAACTAGGTTAAAGGGAATGTACAGTTTAATAATTTTTTGGTTATAGTTCCCAATTGCTTTGCAACATGGCTCTATCATTTGATCTGTCAATATAATATCAGTGTTGCTCTTTTCCCACAGTCACAATATTTGCTCTTTTGAAGGTTAAACTTTGGCTTGAGGTTTTGATTAGAGATTCCATATTATAATATTTCCATTTTTGTTTGATGGTATATGATAGTATTCTAGTGAGAAAAATACCCTCTACCAGTGGAGATTGTCATCTGGGTGGCAGCTGAGCATGAGAATTTTTTGTGGTCACTAAGAGGTTATGTGACTTGCCCATAGTCACACAGGTAATTGTGACAGGCAGAACTAGGTCTTCCTTACTTCTAGTCTCAACTCTTTATTTGCTTTGCCATACTGCTTTCAGTCCAACTTTATGCTTTAGTTCCCTTAAAGTATAGGTCCTTTACCATACCAGAAATTATACAGGGTTAATTTCCACCAATGTTTCCTATTTAAACTTTAATAGAAACCTATGGTGCAATATAAAATATGTATATATTTATTTTAGGTAGACCCACAACTTGTAGATGGACACCTTTCTTACTTTCTTGGTGCTATTGGTATGCCAGGATTGACTTCTTTATTAGGAATTAAAGAAAAAGGTCACATAACTGTTGGTTCCAAGCAGACAATGGTTGTCAGTGGAGCTGCAGGTGCTTGTGGATCATTGGCTGGCCAGGTAAACTTTTCTCATGATTACTTATTTGATTGCTCTAACTGAAGTCTCAGTATAAAATTAGACAGGCAAATGCATGAGACCAAGAAGGACATAACATGTTTTGCCTAAATATCTCTGATAGAAGTTTTGCATATAAGTAATCAACTATATTATTGCTATTATTAAAAATAAACATACTGTGATTGGGGATTTATTGTGGCTAGTTTCTCCATTTATGAGAAACTTAGGAAAAACAGACTTAGATGTAAATCACTGAGTGCTCTGATGGAAATAATCAGAAAAAACCACCTCTCTGAAACTTCATTGTGTTAAATAAATCTGTTAAATAATTTATCTGATTTTTAAAAATTCCAAATAAAAGATAAAACACTGGGGACAAAAATATAGAACTTAGGACAGACATGCTTAGTTTAATGGTACTCTAAAAATGTCATTTTACAATAACATCTTAATATATTATGACCAAGCAACACTACAACATTGTGAAACTGTTCCACAATAATTTGGTACCGATCAAATAGCGGTAACAGTATGAGTTCATGTTTAGTCCCCTTTGGTGTTAAGTTTTGAACATCAGTTGGGTCATTGCTGTGTTCTTCCACATTATTCCTATGGAACTACTTGCTCCCTGGTTATTTTACCTTATGTATGTTTTCGGAACCCTGAAAGCATGCTTTCAAACATTTCCACAGTATTTGCATTTTACATCTGTGTAAAATGCAAATACATCTTCATAATGAGAACTTAGAGAAGGGTAGTTTTTCTGAATATTTTTGGCATCTCTCAAGCTCAGAAACTTAGGTTCACATGTAGTGTTGTGATGTGTTAATGATTTGATTGTTACTTTTTTTTATAAAATCATATCAGAGATACCTATTTATAAACTCAAAGTCACTCTGTGTTCTTCTGTCTTTATGACTTGTTGTAAACATCATATTGTATTTTGGCTTTCCTCTTTAAGTTTTTCAGTAGCCTTTGGCCAAAAGTTTAAAAATTCTGACCTGACCCAAATTGTAGCAAATACCAGCGTGTACCTGTAGTAGCTTACATCCTTTCAGGCGCTCTAGGTACTGTTATAAATATATAAATCCATTTGATTTTCAGACTTTTCTTCTTCTAGATCGGCCATTTGGAAGGCTGTTCCAGAGTGGTGGGAATTTGTGGAACAGATGAGAAGTGCTCCATCTTGGTCTCAGAAATGGGCTTTGATGCTGCAATTAATTATAAGAAAGGGAAGGTGGCAGAACAACTTCGTGAGCTTTGCCCATCTGGAGTGGATGTTTACTTTGACAATGTTGGTGGTGACATCAGTGATACAGTTATTCGTCAGGTGATTGACGACTTCCTGGTATTACACACAAACATAACCACCCAAAATGAACATTTTCTATAGGAAGAATAGGAAATGAAGATGCCTTAGGAAACCTCTAATACATAGAGGGTTTTTAAAAAATCATTCAGACTTGCATGGTAGTTCTGACACTATGAATGTATGCCTGCACTCCCTAATAAGAGGGCAACATCTTTTTTGCTTTTGTCTTTATATCCCTGGTGTCTCATACTTAGTAGGTGTTTAATCAGTGTTTGTTGACCGATTGTTCTTATGGTAAGTCTGTAACAGGCAAATTACATACCAGGCATGATTACGCTGCAGAATACAATAATAAACTATCAGGTTGTTCTATCAGAGCAAGAATAGAACTTGGCAGAATTTTTTTTTTGCTTGTTTTGGCTCAAGGTAACAAAATAGGTGTGTATATGTATGTGTTTGTACATATATTTATATATACACACATACATACATACATAAATACACACAAAAACACAGACAAAAGCCCTTATTAAGCAGCTACTAAGTATATAGCACTGGGGATACAAAGACAAAAGCAGAACAGAAGTTCCCCTCCTCTTAGAGGCTGCATTGCACACACTCATGAATATACAAAAAATAAAGACAAGGTAGTTTTGGGAGAGGGAGGGCTTTAGTAACTGCTGGACTCAAGACAGTGAATCATGTACTTGAGGTGAGTCTTGAAGGAAAATGGGAATTCCAAGAGATAGTTGTGAGAGGAGAATGCATTTCAGGTGTTTGGGGGCAGCCAATGCAAAGGCAGGAAGGAGGTCCAGGGAGAGACTCTTCATCTTCCTGAGTTTAAATTAGGCCTCAGACATTGATTACCTGTGAGATCCTAGACAAGTCATTTATTCTCTTTACCTCATCTGCAAAATGTAAAAAAGTTCCTCATCTGTAAAGTGAGCTGGAGAATGCAGTGGCAAACCCCTCCAGCATCTTTACCAAGGAAACCCCAAATGGGGTCATAAAGAGTTGGACAGGACTGAAAAGGACTGAACAACAGCAATGCAAAGGCATGGAGGTGGGGCATGGAGCCTTGTGTGTGAGGAACCACAGGTAGGCCAGTATGGCTGGATCACTAAGGATGTAAGAAGACTGGAAAGGTAGGAAGGGGCCAATCTGTGAAGATCAGGAGTTTGTATTTGACCTTGGAGGTAACAGGAGCCACTGCAGTTTATTGAGTTTAGCTGTGATGCTGTCAGGCAGGTGCTTTAGGAAAATGACCTTGGCAGCTTTGTGCAGGTTGGAGCAGAGGAGAGACACTTGAGGAAGGGAGGCTGCCATGGTAGTCCAGGCAGGAGGTGCTGATGGCCTGAGCTAGGGTGGGGGCAACGTGAATGAAGACATTGCAAAGAAGTAGGAATGACAAGATCTGCCCCTGTCTGGATATGTGGGTTTGAGTGAGAGGGAGGAAAGTGTCACTAGAGCAAGGCTAAGGGCCTGGGATAGTGCTGGGGATTGGAGGAATTTGGAAGTCCTGATGAACATGAAGAATGGGTTTAAGAAGAATAAGGCGTTATCAGACTGAAAATAAATGACCACAGAGATTATGCACCACCTGATAAACTCTGAAAATACCACAGAGATCACAGGGGTTGTTTACCAGCTCTGAACTCTGACCAAAGAGCTACAGAGGTTATAGCAAAAACTTTATACCAGCAATCAACTCTGACAAACAAAATAAAATAAAACCAAAGAGCTCACAAAGGTTATGGAGAAAAAGCCTTCTGTATTCCACTGGAGAAGGGAAACTTGACACATGGGCCACAGTCTCCTCTAAGACCAAGGCAGGAAGGCTAAGCTTTGTTACATCTCGTTGTGTCTAGACAAGGAACAAAGCAACAAAGTGTGACCACAGTAGTGAGGTATGACAGTAACAGTGATGTGTTTGTCTAGCAACAAAAAGTGTATTCATGGTACTTCCTTTAGCTGCTTGTCTGAGCTCGGGGACCACCTGGAGCTGGTTTCAGCCAGTTCTGTGAATTAGCTGCAGCAGAGCTCATCCAGAGGGTGAATGCAAAGGATTATTTCTATACCAAGCTCAAGGCACATCTTGCTTGCTGGGACTTACCTCTGGAAAACAAGCTGTCTCTTGTTAGTAAGAAAAGAAAGCAGAAAAAGAGGAGTAGTCTTAGGTTTGGGGTCCTGACAGCATAAAGACAGATGGAACTGTGAGAGATTAGAATAAAATAGAGAAATACCATGGAAGTAGAATATTTGGGGTAATGGCAAGATCAGAGGTATCACTCTTAGCTCTGTATACCTGAGGTGGAGTGAAGAAATGGCTCATGGGAATTAAGTAGATTGAGGGACTGGGAGGTTAGAGTATTTATGGGAATATCAGTAATCGTGTTGAGTTCCTTAATATAAAACATGAACTTGGATGGAAAAGGAGCCTGCGAGTCAGGCATGGAATGCATTGAGAAAGGAGTGTCCTAGGGCTTGATAGATAATAGACACCTGAATCTGAGTTATATATATGGATAGTGACTCTTAAATGAGGACAGTTTGCTGAGTAATGGTAGAGGGAGGTTATGAAAGCATCAGTGAGGACCGAGAAGTATGCCATGTCACCTCCTGGGATCAGTGAGTTGAGGAGTGTGAGAGAAGGTGCAGCCCATCCTAGAAAGAATGCAAGTGATGAAGTATCATTGACTTCCAGGTCTCAATGAGGGCTAGAAGATGGAGGTAACATGAGACAAAAAGACCTAAGAATCAGAGAAATGTGTTATTATATAGAACGTTTAGAATGTCATAGACAGAGTCTCACACCTCTGCCCTCCCCCCCAATTTCTTAAGTTATTAATGGAATAGTCAGGGGTTTTGTTTTCTTTTGGCTTCCAAGGATGCTTTTATTGGCACTTATTCTATGAAAACATTCATACTTTTCATAAAGCATCTCACTAACTATAGAGAATAATCTATTTCTTGGGGGGATATTAATCAGCTTTCTTTGAATAGATGAATCAGAACAGCCATGTTATCCTGTGTGGCCAGATTTCTCAGTATAACAAGGATGTCCCTTATCCTCCCCCCTTGCTGCCGGAAATAGAGTCAATTCTGAAAACAAGAAACATCACAAGGTATTCTTTCTTTTCTTCATTTACTAACACATTAAAAACATATATATATATATATATATATATATACATATATATATATATATATAATATATATGTATATATATTATACACTCATAGATATGCTTTTTTTTGCCCAGAGCTGTTCCCCCATCCCAATCCAATAAACATTTATTAAGTGCCTACTAAATACCAGGTACTGTGCTAAGTGCTGGGGATACAACTAATAAAAAGAAAGATAGTTCTTGCCTTCAGGGAACTTACAGTCTAATGGAGGAGACAACATACAAAAGGAGGTAGGAAAGGTGGTGAGGGAAATGTACTTTGGGGAAGACCAGGGAGCATCTTGTTCCCTGGAGTTGAGACCAGGCAGAGAAGGAGATGCACATTGGAGAGAGAAGCTGAGAACCTGGCTTCTGCCCTCTATGAAGAAAGGCATTGGGAAGTGTTTGGTACTTCACCTGCCAGCCCTCCTATGAGAGGGGAGAGAAGGCTGACGGAGGGCGTGTCAGTCAGGGTTTGATTTAGCATCATGGTAATGAGATTAGATGTAATAAGCTTATGGGGGAGGGAGGAATGGCCATCTTCTTGCTTGGTGATGAAACCCAGCAGAGGAGTGATATGCATTTTAAACCACATAAAGTACAATAAATAGATTTTTAACTCACATAATTATTTTGACATTGACTCTGTGATAACTTTTATTTTCGTAATGTTTATCTAAACCACATCTGACTTAGCTCAGTATGATTAAGCCATGATATTTGTTACATGAAAAGATTTCGGAGATTTTTGAAATTATTTCATCTTGCTTTTCTCCTATTTTAGATTGCTCTCTTTTATTTTGCTGTAGGGAAAGATTTCTGGTGTTGAATTATAAGGACAAATTTGACTCTGGAATTGTACAACTGAGTCAGTGGTTTAAGGAAGGAAAATTAAAGGTAGGACTTGATCCTATGTCCTTATCAATTTATTCCTTTTATCTTACTCCTTAAATGTATTGAACCTGAATGTCTGTGTAGTTTGAAAACTCAGATTGTTATTCTGGACATAATTAGTTCAGATCATATGGCTGGGATAAGTGTCCAGTTGCTCACTACAGTTAATTTAAATAAAAACCACTTTGATATGAAGATTATATTACTTTGTTTCTGAAGGAATACCACAGTACTGAGATACAATTGGAATCAAAATCTCTAGCTCGTGGATTCTTAAAGGGTGGTCCATGGATCTCTAGGGATCACCAAAACCTGTTCAAGAGGGTCCTTGAGGTCAAAATTATTTTTATAATAATACTAAAAATTATTCAACTATTAAAATCATCCATTTCCCAACTATACATCTATTTGAGGCCGTATTTTCTTCTTATGCTTTAATCAAAACAACCTATCAAAACAGATTGAATATAGAAGCACATAGGAGAATCAAGTTGTTTTCTGTTAAAACAGACATTAAAGAGATTGGCAAAAATATGTAAATTAGCGCTCTGTTACTACTCTGAATTTTTTCCTTTTGGAAAAGTTATTTTTCACAAAAAAGATCATGTAAATATGTAACATTTATTGTTGTTATTTTTGAATGAATAAATATTTTAAATATCCATTTCATTTGTAACTGGAAAAAACTATGAACTACAGCCCATGTAAACGAAAGCTGTTTGGAGTCCTCAGTAATTTTTAAGTGTGTAAAGGGGCCCTGAGACCAAAAAGTTTGAGAACCAGTATTTTAGACCAGTGTTATCAGACTCAAGTAGAAGTTGATCCCTACAGGCAACATCTTCACTTAGAACACCAGAAATGAACATTTCCATGATGTGTTGTATTACATTGTGTTACATTTTGTTCAATGTTTTCCATTTACATTTTAATCTGGTTCAAAGGAAGTGTTGGAATGGCTGTGGGCCTCATGCCTATCTACTTCAGTTCTTTACCTCCAGGGACTCTTTCTTGTCCTCCCATTGTATTATGTTTTCTGGAGCCCTGACTTCATGGTGACTCCCATCCCTAGATTCCTTCCTTTTGTAACCTTTCCATCTTCTTACAATAATGGAAACCTGGCTCCCTCTCAGAGATACTACATCCTTAACCATCTTCTCTGGAACTAGGTGCTCCTTCCATTTGAGATAGGAGGAGAAGTTGGCATACTCCCTGTTTCTCACTGCTAAGTCTGTACTGTTCCTTTACCCCATTAATTAAGAAATTAATTAATTAATTAAGAAACTTTTTCTCCTTTGAAATTCACTTCATACATCTGTACTGCCCTATACAAATCCTAGTCAGCCCTCCCCTGGCTTCAAGGTGATTCTCCTTTCTTTCTTAAGGAATTCAGTACCTGTATCAAAGCCTACCCCAGGGGTGGGGATCCTCAAGGCTACATGTGGCCCTTTATGTCCTCAGTGCAGTCCTTTGACTGAATCTAGACTTCACAACAAATCCTTTTATTAAGGGGATTTGTTCTGTGAAGTCCTGTGAAGTTTAGATTCAGTCCAAGGGCCACACATGAAGACCTAGAGGGCCACATGTGACTTCCAGGCCACAGGTTCCCCACCCCTGCTCTGCCCACGTATTCAGGGGCTTGAGCATACATAGGGCTGTCCCTGGAACTACCAATTCACCAGCATCTTCAGCTGCCACTTCTTCCTTCCACCCACAGAAGCAGCCTCATCTTAGAACTCAAAACTACACTATTATGCTAGCTGCTTCCTTGATCTTGAATTCTGGAATTCTCCCTGATGATAACCTTCTCTGTCCTTCCACCTCTTCCTTTATGTCACTTCTAAACTTCTTTGTCCTCAGCACAACTTCCCTACCCTTTCCTATTTTTCCCGTCTACCATCCCTGTACTGGCCTCACTTTCCTCCCTTCAGTTTGACCCTGTAGTTGACCCACTATTTATATATACTTCTGTGTCTCTAATCTTGTCCTGGTCACACTCATGCTTTGCCACTTGGGAACTCTGGGTCATCCCCCACCATTTGCCTATTTACACTTCCTTTGAATAACAAAGGATACAGATGAAAGAAGTCACACAATACTGACCAGGTCCACTGAAATATGTAATGCCTTACCTCCAATGAGGCTTTACCTCCATGGAGCCATCTCTTAATTAAACCCTGCATGAATCTTTATTCTGCTCCCTGAAATGGCCATTCTCGATTTTTTCTTTTTTCCTCAGGTCTTCTAAACCATTTTCCACTCTTCTCTTTAGAACTGGATCTGTTTTTACTTTACTGAAGAAATAAAGGTTATCTGCCATGAGCTCTTTCTTCTTTCCCATGTCATATCTCAGAACCCCTGTACACTATTCCTCCAGTCCCTCTTTTGCTCTGTTCTGTGAGATATAGGCAGCTCTTTGCCAAGTCAAGTTCCTTTACTTGTGCACTTGACACCTTTCTTCCCCATCAGCTCTAGAACTAATCACTTCCCTCCAAGTTCAGTCTTAGCCTTTTATCATTTGCTCTTTACTCATTCCTTACAAAGAAGTTTCAATCTACCTTTGTTGTTGTTGTTGCTTTTTAGATGGGGGATGGTCAGGCAATTGGAGTTGAGTGACTTGCCAAGGCTAGTTTTTGTGTTAAGTGTCTGAGGCCTGAACTCAGGTCCTCTTGACTCCAGGGCTGGTGCTGTATTCACTGCGCCACCTAGCCACCCCTAGTATACCCATTTTTAAAAAAAAAATCCTTTACTTGCCCCTTCCATTTCTTTAGTCTGCTGTCCTATATCTCTTCTCCCTTTCATATCTAAATTCCTAGACAAGATTATCTACATTTACTATCTATATTTGCTTGCCTGTTTCTCAGCTCCAAATATTGATAGTTCCCTATTTGCCTTTAAGATAAAATACAGATTCCTCAGACTGGCATCTAAATCCCTCCATAATTTGACTCCCACCTGCCTTTCCCACCTTAATTCATATTCGTATTCAGACATTATACATTCTATCAGGAGGTGAGTAACATATTTTATCCTTAGTCCTGTGGATTCATAGTTCATCATTATTATCCTGACCCAAGTTTCTACATCTTTAAAAATTGTTAGTCTTTATAATTTTAATGTAATGATATAAAATATTCTATTTATACCCACTTCACTCTACATGAGTTCATAAAAGTTCTCCTAGGTTTCTCTGAAACCATCATTTCTTACAGCAGAGTAGTAGCAGATCAGCATGTATATACCCCAAAATTTTATTTCTAGTTCCAAATTTTCTTCCTCCTCTGCCTATTGAAGAAGAAAGAAAAAATAAAATCCAGTACAAATATGTACAGTCAAGCCTGGTACGTTTTCTATATTTCTTTAAAGGGGTTAGAGGAGGGTTCTTGGGGAGCTCACTGTACTTCTTCCAGCTACTCTACCTTCTTGACTCCCCCTCTGACAATGACCTTTTTAGTTACCTTACTGATAGCCTGATATTCTGTGTGGATTGGTGACTATGCTGGAAGTGTTCTCATGTGTGCAATGGCCTGATGTTTCTGTCACCCAATCTTATACTTGTTCCTTCTGAAGTAGAAAGGCAAAGCCTGGGATTTCTGACCTTTATTCTCTTCCAAATTTTGTCATTTTGGTTTTGCATTCCTTCAAGTGGCATTGGAAATGAAGAGAAAGAAGTGAGTGCTAGAAATATTTCAAAGAAAACAATTTTCATGGCAAGATTTCTTTTTAAAAATTTCTTTTGTTTTAATATTAAATCATTTCTGAATATACTTTTTACCACTCTCCTACCCAGTGAGCTATGCCTCGTAACAAAGAATAAGGGGGAAAAAGAAAAGCAGTTCAATAAAACCACTCAAGAACCAATGGCTCTGGTTGTATATATAATAATCCACTCCCATAGTCTCTATCTGTATAATTACAGGGGGCAGGTGCATCCAAGATACTATTTTAAATAGAAAAGATTTCTTAATGATCATCTAATCCAGTGGTTCTCAACCTTCCCAATGCCACGACCCTTTAATACTCTTATATGGGTGTATCTGCATGTGGGCCTGGAGACAGGTAGAGGAGAGGTGTCTCAGTTCCTAGGACCATCGGAAATAGGTGTTTTCCAATGGTCTTAGGCAACCCCTGTGACCCCTTTGAAAGAGTTGTTCAACCCCCAACGGGGTCGGCACCCACAGATTGAGAACTGCTGATCTAATCCATCAGTGTACTTTCAATAAAGTATGGGAGGGAAAGGAGGCCAGAATTTAAAAGAAAACTGTTAAGAATAAATCAGTTAATTTCTTAGCCATTTGTGGAAAAATAGCTGATTCAAAATGTGCATACACCCCTACTTTTAAAAAATTGTTACTTAATGTAAAAATTCTAAGTTATATAATAGAAATAAATATGCAATTATTATTATTATTAATTTTGCTTTTTAGAGGGCAATTGGGGGTTAAGTGACTTGCCCAAGGTCTCACAGCTAGTTTTTGTGTTAAGCGTCTCGGGCCGGATTTGAACTCAAGTCCTCTTGACTCCATGGCCTGTGCTCTATTCACTGTGCCACCTAGCTGCCCCAATATGTAATTCTTCTTAATAAAAGTTATCCTTACAAACCTTAAAAGGCAGCTAAGGAGCACAACAGATAGAGTACCGATTCTGGAGTTGGGGAGATTCGTCTTCATGAGTTCAGATTTGGCCTCTGACACTCACTAGCTGTGTGATCCTTGACAAGTCATTTAACCCTGTTTGCCTCATTTTCCTTGTCTGTAAAATCAACTGGAGAAGGAGGTGGCAAATCACTTCAGTATCTTTGCCAAAAAAAACCTCAAATGGGATCACAAAAATTGGACACTCCTGAAAATGACTGAACAACAACAAAGATTATGTTTTGTTTGCGGCTGCTTTGATTTGGTAGAAATTTTTTAAATCGCATTTGTTTATTTCACAGAGAAGCTTGGTGGCAGAGTATGAGAGGGGGAAAGAAACAAAACCATGATGTTAGTTAATGGGGATGTATGAATTTCATTCATAAAAATATGATTTATGTGCTTTTATAGATCATATATTGCATATTAGAAGTGTACCTTTCTTAAAAGGGGAAGGTGCTAAATAACTTGTCCTTGCAAAGGTAAGGAAGAAAATTAATTCAGTTGTTTTGATTTGTAGATCAGAGAGACAGTGATCAATGGCTTGGAAAACATGGGAGGTAAGAGGATCAGAAAAGCTTTAATAATTCAGGTGTTAAGTTGAAACACTGAAACAGTACTTTTTCAGGCATTCCTTTCTTTCTCTGTGCTTTATGTTGTGTTTCTGTTTTCTGGGAAATGTTGCAGTAATTTCAATGAAATAGGAAAGTATCCAACCTCTACCAAAGATTCACCCTAAGGATGTTTAAGGGGAACTTCTCTCCTCAATTGAGTCTCAATTTATGAAGATCTTCCTTGAGTTCCTCACATAGTTTGTGCACAGCTTATACACGTTACATAATGAATGTGGAGTGCTTTTCACAGATTGGGGCAAATTTTTAATATTTAGTTTCTGTGAAAATAGATGTTTTTCTCCTCATTTACATACTTCTCAAAATTCTCTTGGAATCTTCTCTGTTATGTCCACATGTACTTGGCCAATAGAATTTTACTTCAGAGTTGTATTACTTAAAAAGTTTTTATTTTCTGAAATCTTTTATTTTCCATTAGAAAAAATGAATTATATTCGCATTAGGAGAAACCCATATTGTCAGTATTGTAAAAAGAACTACCCTGGGAGGCTAGGTGGCCCAGTGAATAGAGCACAGGCCCTGCCTGGAGTCAGAAGGACCTGAGTTCAAATCCAGCCTCAGACACTTAACACTTATTAGCCCTGTGACCTTCAGCAAGTCACTTAACCCCACTTGCCCTGCCTTTCCCCCTCCAAAAAGCAAAAGAAAAAAACCCAGTCCTCTGAATACCACATTTACACAAAAGTCCTAAGTCTTTTAAGTTAACAGATGTTAGTTTCATTTATTCATCTTGTAGAGTCATTGTTATGTATATTCTTTGTTAGGGAAGATTTCACTTATTTTTTCACTAATTTTCTCTCCTTAGCTTACAGTGAATGAATATAGTTAGTAACAGACATTTTCAGTTCAGATACTAATGTTTGTCATTTTTTACTTTGATTTGAACTAATTTTTATATTTCAAAACTGATATTAGAGATATTTTCTAAATGATATAATCATTTAGAACATCATTTAGAATTATAAAACTTCATTTTGATATATGGATATGTAATGCTGTTTTGAGCCATTAAACAATTATTTCTATAACTGGTGATAGTATATGACTGACTAATTCTTCACAATACTTTCTTTTTTTCTTTTTCAGTTGCCTTCCAATCTATGATGACAGGAGGCAATATTGGGAAGCAAATCATTCATGTTTCTGACTAAAAATCTCAGTCCTTTCACTGGATTACATATGAAAAAGTAGATCAAGCAGATTTCAACTTTAATAAGAGATTTCAAAGTCTGTTAATAGATTTATAAGATTAATTGAACTAACTTTTATTTTGTCTCATTTCATATTCTGCAGTACTGATGATAGCTTCCTAGAAACTTTAATGATAATTATTTCTTACAACTTAATATACCCTATATATAACCAATCATAGTGTAACAAAAGGTCAATATGACCCATTTTTCGTTTTCTTTCAGGAGCTAGCATTATCTATGATACTTCTATTAGATATTTTGAATCCACAGAAAATTTTAGTGCTATTCTGTAATATTCAGAATAAAATAATAGTTGAGAACTTACTTCTTACTAGAACTTTTTGGACATCCTTCTTGGGTAATATTTTGTTCAGCAGTAATTACTGACTTTTGCATCTGGTGGGAACAAAATTCAAGATACTTTATAACATTATCATTAAAACTTCCTGAAAAAGTCTACCTTGACTGTATTCAGATTATTCAGTTGGGTTTTTTCTTAAAGAAGATAAACAAACTCAGGTCTTAAAGTACTTGAAGAACTGTATAGAAGTCTGATTGGAGCATAAATAAAGACACTTTCCTTTTGAACCTCATGATGTGTTGTAACAGTTGCATCTCACTAAGTGTACTTTACCTGGGCCGTTAAGAAATTATGACAGCCATAGTTTGCCTATATTGTCATTAAAAAAGGGGAAAAAGTCTAATAATGTAGATACCCTTTTAATTTGTAGAAAATGTTAAACTGCATTGAAACATAAGATGAAATGGATGAGAAAGTGATATTTGAATTAATTTTAGACTCAGATTTATGACCCTAATTCCTCTGCTATGTCTTTATCTTGAGATGAGGGGTTTTCAAAGTGTTTAAAATTAGGAAAAGTATAGGAATTATAGCTTCTTATTCTTTGGTTACTTTTGGCAGCAGGACACAGAACTGTGGACAATAGATCTTATATTTTTAATCTGTGTTAAACTCGGGCTAAGGTATTGTGACTACAGGTCACTCAAGAACTATCTAGTGCCTTCTTTAAAAATAAATGAAATGACAGATATTAAGAATAAAAGGAAAGCAGAAATATTTATGGTTTTATTTCCCCTTTCCACCATAATTTGAAAAGAACTAAAAGGGCTTTTGAAAGGGGGGGACAGAATATCTATAAATGTAGTAAAATGGTATACACAAGTCTGTGTGACACACACATACATGTGTGTGCTTATGTGTGCACAAATCTGTATCTAAATCCATTTAAGATTTTTAAAAATCAAAACTAGTTAACGTAATCACAGGCGCACAGGTGCGGCATTGGTCCCCTCATCCTCTCTAGGCTCTCTCCCTAGGCTGGAGCTGGCTCACTCATCCTGTTCCTGCCCACTCCAGCAGGTTGGGGTCATCCCTCCAAAGGTAGGGCCGCACTGTTACTGCTTATCATTGCAATGCTAACATTTTCAAGAGAAAGAAAAAGTATGGATAGTCAAAATATAACAGTATGTCTATAAAACTGGGACGCATTCTTCCACCAATACATATAATTTTCATGGGGAAAGTGGGCACACAAAGAAACCTAGTAGTGAAGCACTGTAAGGAAGCTCATGGGCCCAGGGCACCTTACAGCTCTGGACTGCAGACCTTAAACAATCCGTATTTTACCTGCTATGCAGGCCTACACCTCATCTGGGCCTCTCTACTCTCCTGCTGGATGAAGCCACTAACCTGGTTTTAGGCAAGAAAAGGAGCATTAAGCTTTTCTTCTAAACAAGTATGTTACACTCTTTCACTGAAATGGCAACTCTAATTCTAAATCTTCAGCTTCCCAGATTTGCTCCCTTATGCTGCTCTCTAGTCTCCATGCTAAGAAGTGATTTAGACAAACCCAGCCAGCTCTTCATACAGCAGGAATCTGCCTTCTCCAACCATCTCCCAGCAGCACCTTCCGATGGTGTCTGTCTTCTGTCATCCAGAAGCTGCTGTTTTTATTTTTTCATTCTCCCCTGCTGCTTTCATGCATCAGTAAGCAGTCTCTGCCCTGCTTCTGTTTCTCTATTATCAGCTTATCTTTTCAGGTAGATGGGAAACTGATACTAGAATTAACCATCTTGACCTGTGGGATTTTTAAAGTGTTTAAAATTAGGAAAAGTACAGGAATTGTGGATACTTATTCTTGGGTTACTTTTGGGAATGGGACACAAGTGCAGGTATGTAGTGCCAATGCAATGTTTACAGCACCCATGATCACTATAAATATACTTACATGGTGCACAATAGTAAAATATAACAGATTCTCCATATAGAAGACAGAAGGAAAACATTTATTCCCACACTAGAAAACCAAATCCCCAAACCAGTAAGCCAACAGAGAGCCACAGCATTCCCCCTTTCAAACTTTTTCTTATCCTGTTGAGGCTGTTATCATCCCCCAAGCTGACAACCTAGGTCTCATCTTCATCTCTCCCTTATTTCTCTGCTAGCCCCATCCCTGCTGTTCCCTAATCTGTCACCATAGCCTGCTGATTTTGGAATAACATCTCTGTATGCCTCCTTTGCTCCTCTGACATTGGAACTACTCTGGTGCAGACCCTCATCATCTCATGTTTGGGTTATCCAATTAGCCTCTTGGTGGGTCTGCCTTTTTCATGTCTCTCTTCACTCCAGTCCTTCCTTCTCTCAGCTGTCAAGTGATTTTCCTAAAATGTAGGTCAGACCATGTCAACCCCTTCCCCCCATTCAATAAACTCTAGTGACTCCCTTTCAGACATACCTTGCCTTGCCTATATCATGTCCACACGGTCTGATGTACCTGTTTTCCCATCACACATATACATATAGTATATGCTGTATAAATGCATTTTTCCTTCTTCCTGTGACACTTCCCTTTAGGCAGACATAGCTGTTTCTCCTCTTACTTTTGTTGCAATTTCATAAAAATCCAAGCCTTTGGATTGTGAACTCCTTGTATCTGGAGTTCCACATGCATGTTCACTTCTCTTGCAATAACTGCAGTTGCAATGTATGTCTTAGGGACTTGTGATATTCTGGGGGAGGGGATTAACAATATATACCTATATGCATAGATACGTGTATTTCTATATTTGTATTCATATCCACATCTATATATCTATGTCTACATATCTATGTCTATATTCATATTTAGTTTCTATATCAGTATTTCTACCTCTACGTTTATATCTATATCCATATAATAAAGGCAAGGTCATAAACTAGCTCTTAAAACTTATTTGCCATTTTTTTAAGGGTTTTCTCCCTGAAAAGCAAGCCCATATCAGAAAAAATCTTTGCATTTGTACTTTTAAGCCCAAACTTAAGCTCCTCCTGTATATACAGCTGCCGCAACCAGACTGGATTGCTGAGCAGGCGCACGTGACCGTACAACATGGCGCCGCCCACACGCGCAGAAGGGGCGCCATAAGTACCGCCTGCGTAGCCCTTTCTTCCCCCCCCCCCCCCCCCCTTTGCGGAAGTGGTTCCGGCCGGAGCGGATGCCGGGGCAGGCACGCGGAGACAGAGGTTCCAGCTGTCCCGCCACAAGTCCGCCTGAAGTCTTTGCGAGCTTCCTACCCGTAAGTGACTTAGTAGTGGAGCCCGCGCTGCCTGGGGCCAGCTATGTGGGAGGAGACGGGATGGGAGGGCCGGGGGCTGCGTCCGGAAGGGGACCCTCCCGCCCTTTGGGCGAGCCGCTCTTCCCTAGGGCGGGACCCTGCCCCGCCCCCAACTCCCTTGTGCCTCCCTAATCCGTTTCTGGGTCGCCCCCTCCCACCAGGTCCACGGCCGTACCTCGAGGTACCGCCGGACCTGTGCGCCCCTGCCCCGATTCCCGCTCCCGCCCCGAGAGGGAGGCGGGCTCCTCCAACACCTAGAGTCTTCCCTACCTGCCTGGTGCTCCGGGAGTCCTGTTCTAGAGGTGTGTCCTTTCCAGTTTCCTTCACTCTTCTGTCCCATATGCACAGTTCATCTTTCCCGAATCCCCCGGTTCTTTTTTTCCAAGCTCCGGGAGGAAGGCTGGGCACTGGAACACCCGGAGTTGTCCTTACGTGGCTGGGATCAGTTCATCCTCTCCTGGGAAAGTGTCAGGTGTGCCCCCTCTATTCTGCTTCCCTCACCTGCACGTTAACCATCCGTGACTTTCGAATCTTCTGGATTTTCCCTCCCCCAAGTTTGAGGAGGCACCCTGGGTGCCACGCACCCTGTGGTCATTTATAACTGGGAAATAGGGAGTTCTGTTCCAGAGGCGAAACTTATTCGTCCCCCTGAGCTCCTGCACTCACACCTGCATTCATTTATGTTGCCTAAATCTGGTTCTTCTTTCTTTCCCCTCCAAGTCCGGGGAGGGAAGCTGGGTCAGGAATCAGTTCTGTCTACCTGGGGTCAGGTCCTCCAACACTTGAGATGAGCTCTGGAAGCTGTACTCCAGAGCTGTTCCTTTTCCATCCCCTTGTACCCCGCATTCACACAACACTTCATCTTTTTTTCCTGGATCTCTTCTCATGCCCCAGTCTTTATGGCTTTCCTCCAGTTCTTGACCTGATTAAGTAGCTGTATCTTGACAGCGTTCCAGTTTGCCTACTAGCCCAGATTCCTTGTTGTTGCTTATTTTAAATTCCTCGCTCCATTATCCCTGAGAAGAACCAGATTTGCATACCCATTTCCACCTGCTGGCGTCCCATACATTTGTACGCTGTATTTCCATGGGATGGAAAAGTGGACAATTTATACAAGGTTTATGTCTATTTTTCTTACAGCTTGGAAAATGACAGAAAATTCTTATAGGCTGTATCTAAGGGCCTTTGTGGATCGGGACTTCGTAATTGTTTAAAATGTGTTGATTGACTGCTCTGTAATGATCATAAGTACATTTGGAAAGGTCGCTGAATTTAGAGCCAGAGGGCCCAGGTTCATGTTCCTGGCTCTGCCACTTTAATATTTCTTTTGCTTTGGTCACTCACTGGGTTCTCACTTCTCAGTCAATTTTCTCGTGTATGAAGCGAAAGAGTTAGAATAGATAACTTCCAAACTCCTTTTAGTTGTAAAGCTCAGTAGTAATCCTAATTACTAACTGGAATTTTTGTGTCATTGGTGTTTTGTCAATTCTGGTAAAAAGTTTTGGAGCTTTTCAAAAGGAAAAGAGTGTGATTTAAGTGTAGCTAAATAAAGCATAATAGACAGCTTTCTCTCACACTCCAGTGAAAAGACAAATAGATTTAGGGTCAAAAGGTTCAAATCCTGGCTCTGTCATGCCATAGACTGTGATCTTGGGCTCTTTCCTCAACTGTAAAATGAAGGTATCGGAACAGGATACTTGGGTCCCTTCCAGTCCGAAGTTTATGATTATGATCCTATGATTAAGTTTTTCATTTTTTTCCATTAACAAACATTTTTTTCCCTCTCCCATCCATCCTCATTGAGAAGAAAAAAAGAAAAACAACCTTTTTAACAAATATTCAGTCAGGCAAAACAAATTTGCACGTTCTTATTCACACATGTCTTCCATCTTAAACTTGTAAATATGACTTTGTTAGGAGGTGGATAGTCATCCTGTGATTTTTTTTTTTTACCAATATTCTTTTGGCTGTTTTCCTCCTTTTGCATCTCTGTGTACAAGTGTTCTCATGTTTCTATAAATTTGATAAAGCATTTTATTGGTGCCCTTTTTTCACCTGATCTTTCCCAGAGATTGCCCTTCTTCCCTGTCCCACCCCCAGTTGAAAGCTCCTTTGGAAGAGAGAGAGAGAACCATAAAGCAACTCTGCTTGACAATATAAGCCTCATTCTAAAGCTTTATTATTCCACCACTTCTGTTGTGAGACCATCTTTACCGTGACTGTTCTCAAGTCTTAATTAGTCACTGCACAGATCCAGGTTTTGAAGTCCCAGTTTGTTCTATGTTTTTCATGCAAATTTTTCTTCAGGGTCAGCCTACTTTCATCTAGTTCATACTAGTCTTCCCAAGGTTCTCTGCATTCTTCCTTTTCCTTAAAACAAGGTAATGCTCCATTATATTTAGTTTGTTGAGCATATTTTTCCTATTTTTTATTATGGCAAATAATCCTGCTGTGAATGTTTTTATTAATAGGTATCTTTTCTTCAGTAACCTCATTGTGGCATATTTTCAACAGAGGGATCTTTGAGTCAAAGCTTATAAAATTTAATCACTTTTTCTTAGAGAATTCCTAATTATTTTCTGGCTGCACTCACAGCAGCAGTGAACAAATGTATTGGTCTTCTTACAATGGGGCCCGTCTCCCCCATTTTGGGGGGGGAGGGCAGTTGGGGGTAAGTGACTTGCCCAAGGTCACATGGCTAGTTTTTGTGTTAAGTGTCTGAGGCCGGATTTGAACTCAGGTACTCCTGACTCCAGGGCCGGTGCTCTATTCACTGCACCACCTAGCGGCCCCGAAAACAGTTTTTTAATATTTGTTTTTATAACTTTGAGTTCCAGATTCTCTCCCTTCTTCCCTCCTCACCCCCCTCCATGAGAAGACAAGCAATTTAATATAGATTGTACCTGTGTAATTATGAAAAACATTTCCATAGTGGTCATACTGTGAAAAACTATATTTCCCTCCATCCTATCCCACCCCCCATTTATTCTGTTTTCTCCTTTGACCCTGTCCCTTTTCAAAAGGGTTTGCTTCTGACTACCCTCTACCCCAATCTGTCCTCCCTTCTGTCATTCCTCCCTCTTATCCCCTTACCCCCTGCTTTCCTGTAGGGCAGGTTCTCAACCTGTGGGTTATGTTCAATTTAAATACATCCTGCATGTCAGATATTTTACATTATGATTCATAACAGTAGCAAAATTACAGTTACGAAGAAGCAACAAAAATAATTTTATGGTTGGGGGTCACCACAACATGAGAAACTGTATTAAAGGGTCACAGCATTAGAAAGGTTGAGAACCACTGCTATAGGGTAAGATACCCAATTGAGTGTATATGTTATTGCCTCCTTAAGCCAAATCCAGTGTGAGTAAGGTTGACTCATTCCCTTTCACCTCCGTGCTCTTCCCCTCCATTATAAGTGCTTTCTCTTGCCTTTTATGTGAGATAATTTGCCCTATTCTGTCTGTCCCAAAAAATTCCTCTCTCACCTCTTAATTTTATTTTTTAGATATCATCCCTTCATATTCAACTCACCCTGTGCCCTCTGCCCATATACACACACCATACATATTTAATATATGCACATACATATACACACATGCACATTCCCTTCAACTATCCTCATACTGAGAAAAGGTGCATGAGTCACAAATATCATCTTTCCATGTAGGAATATAAACAGTTCAACTTTAATAAGTTTCTTATGATTTCTCTTTCCTTTTTACCTTTTCATGCTTCTCTTGATTCTTATATTTGAAAGTCATGTTTTCTATTCAGCTCTGATCTTTTCATCAAGAATCCTTGAAAGTCCTCTATTTCACTGGATGTCCATATTTTTCCCTGAAGTATTATACTCAATTTTCCCTTCATCTTTTCTTATAGTACAATAGGATTCCATCACATTGGTATTCTACAACTTGTTCAACCATTTCTCAGTCTTCAGGTCTTTCTCAATGCAGAAGGATGTGCAATAATTTTTAACATATGTACTTTCTTCGATTTCTTTGAGAGAGGCTTAAAAGTGGTCTCAACAGATCAGAGTATGTATCATTGAGTGACTTTTTAGGAACAATTGCAAATTACGTCCACTTACCATGGTCAGATTCATTCAAATCTCCATTCACAGTTTGCATTAGTATGTCTTTTTTCCCAAAGCCTCTCCAGTACTTGTCATTTTCTTTTTTAGTATAGGGTGTGAGGTATAACCCTAGAGTTGTTTTTACTTGCTCTAATAGTGACCTGGAGCATTTTTTAAAATATGGCTCATGCTAACTTGAATTTCTTCCCTTAAGAACTGGCCCATCATATCTTTGACCCATTTACATTACTAATTATTAATAAAGTCATGCTGACTCTTAGTGATAACTGCTTTCCTTTGAAAATACTCCAAAAAGGAGCCAAAAGTCAGGTTCACAGACTTATAGTTTGAAGATACCACCCTTCCTCCTCTATTTTTTTTTTTATTATTAACAATTAGGACAGCATTTGTACTTTCCAGGCCTGGGCCCTATTTTCATTTGACTTTGGCTCAGCAATCAGGTTCTCCCATTCTTTTAGTGTTTTAGGATATTTGGGGCTTTTTGGTGTTTCAGTATGTGAATGTGGTAACTTGATCTCATTGAAGTCAGATCTAGGTTTTCTTTTTAGCATTTTAAATGTTGGTTGATTCTCAAGATCTCTCTTGTTTTGGGTTTCAGTCTGATCTTAACCATTTTTGATTCAACCTTACCAAATCAAAGATCTTGGCAGGAAAAACTGCTATTAATTAAGAGTTGAGTAGTTGTACCTTTTTTTATGCTCAACCACTATCATCTACTCCAAATTCTTGTCTTCTCTTTGATCTTCCCTTTTTCCCCCTGCATAGCTAAAAAGTCTTTTTTATTATACCTCCGCATTCATCAGTCCCAACTTACCCTGAATTTTAGCCCTCCTGACATTTTTCTAATAAATCTGAGTCACTTTTTTTGTTTTCTTCCTCCATTATTGACCTACATTGCCATCTTCTACATTGCCAAACAATCATTGTTTTCATTTGCATTATTGTAGTTAATAGTTTATCCTGTTATTCCAGTTTTTCTCATTTTACTTTTCATTAGTTTGTACAAGTCTTTCCATGTTTCTGTGAATTCCTCTTGGTTTTTTCTTTTGTGGTTCAGCACATTCAGTATATTACACTTTGTTCAATTATATCCTAGTTGAAGGACACCTTCCTTCCTTTCCATGTAATCATTTGTTTTATGTTCTCTAGAGTTTTCCATTACTCTTGGCTCTTAGCTACTTGAAAGTGTAGCCTAGACAGGGTGTGGACCCTTATTCTTGATGTCTAGTCTGACTTGTTCTCCTTCCACCTGCTATTGTGCTGAAAGGTCTAAAGTTTTCAGAGTGGTACCACTATAACATGCCATGCTAGGGTTAACTCTATTAAGAAGTCCAGGGGAAGGGAAACCTCCATTGCTACTGCTTTGCTACTATAGTCCTTGAGCCCCAACATTGTGCTTACCATTTATTTAAAGAAAAACCAACCTATAATACCATTAACACAAAACATTTACTAAATAATAATAATTATAACATTTACTCAGTAGAAGGCGAACCCAGTAATGATTATAGCTGTCTGTGCATAAACCTGGGTTACTTTCTCACCCTTTCTGTGGGTGAGAGTGAACACTCATGATGCCGCATGATTAGTCATTGACAACTGTGTTCTTGGATAGTACCTTCTGAGCCTTTCTTTATTCTCTTGTGTATATCTATGGTAGAGCTTAGAATTACTTTTGTGGTGCCAAACTAATCATTTTTGAATCTCTAGGAAGAATTCACCAGATTCCCCTTTCTGATCCTTTACCACCTCACATTAAAATCGTCATATTCCAATTTTCTTTCATGCACTATATAGGTGGGATAATGTGATTTCAAAGACAACAGGTAGGTCTTCTCCTATATTTCCCCTTGCTCTAAACTATTATATTTTCCCACCTGATCCCAAATGCCTATGATCCATTTTAATTAAGGATACAGACTTTTTTTGCCACTGATCTCCTTTGAGAGCAGGAGAGATTTTCACTTTTTTCTATGTATCTCATCTGCCTTGCAGAGAGTGTGATATAGTTGATTACTCTGAGGTAGAACTAGAGTGGGGGAACTGAGAATCTAACCAGAGTTCAGGAAGCACTTACACACCTTCACTAGGTAGAAACAGCTAAGCTTAGCACCAGTTAGCAAGAATAATTAGGTAAAATAGGATGAAAACTGCTTTGCTCAGCTTGCCTCTGCTCCTGTGGGCATCCTTTCCAGCTGCTTTATTGTGTAAAAGGTTTCTCTTTCCTTTTGCCACAAGGTGGTTCTTCCTCCCACCCCTCAACCCCAATAAGGCTTCATATCCCAAAGCCTAAGATCTCTTCGTCGTCCTTTAACTGATTTAATTTGACATTGCTTTTCATGCTAGCAGTATGCCCCGGTTATGGTTGTGAAATTTGCGATAGATGACAAAATTATAGTTCTGACTATAATGATCTTAAGGTTTAAAGTACAGATGCCTAGCAATGGTCCCATTGACTGCAGCTCATCCATCTATCAATATTATTGTTATTAGTTTAAATTAAGGTAGAACTTTATACATAATTTCATGTACATCATCTCATTTAATTTTTACAGATATGTAGTGGCAACACTGAATTTGGAGTCAGGTGATGTGCTCAAATCTTCCGCTCTTTTGCTGTGCGAATTGGGGCAATTCACTTAAGCACACAGTGATGTAAGTTTTTTCTGCTACAAAATGAAGAAATTGAAGTAACTGATCTCCACACATCTTCTAGCTCTAAATTCTATGATTTATGGTATAATAACTGCTGCGGCCAGCACAGTCTAGGCCTAGCTACCAGTTGAGGAAAATAGAGAGAGAGAGTGAGAACAGCCCATGGCTGGATTACAGGAAAGAGACAGAGAGACGGGGATGGATTTCATAGTCTGTTTATTCCAGAGCTATTCTATACCAATCCACTGATACAAGAAAATCATAGGGTTTATATTCCTAATTTCGGGGATGATTGCATCTTAGGCCTTGCCCATCCCTCGACCTCAGCCCAAGGTTAATCAGTCCTCTAGATCTTTATCCTAAAACCACCTCTGGGGGCACAATAGATCAGGAGTCCCAATCAGGACTTGCAAATGTACATACTTTAGATATTCACAAGGCCAATGAGAGCATCCACCCAACAAGATTATACTATCCTTGCCTATCTGCCCAGTGCCCTTGTAGAATTGGGGTGCTAGTGTGCCAGGACCTCTGACGGTCTTGGCCCCCAACAAATAACATTTCCTGTTTTAAAGGCACTGGGTAACTAAAGTGAGTGAATGCTGGGGAGGGGAGTATACCAGCAGTAATGGGATAGAAAAGGCTAAAGAAGAAGACTAACTTTAACTACTTCACAATATTGTCTAATACTGACCCTGGTTACCATAAGCTTTGTGTGGTCAAAGAAGGAAATGTTTTTATTGTAGATATTCGGGCCCAGCTTAGAGGAAATGATTCCCAAGTAGGCTGTCATCTTTATTCTGTTTTTCCCCTTTGTTTTGCAGTTTGGGGTGGTAACCAAATAATCTGAGTGGCAGGAGGCAGGAAGATGCCTAAACACAGTATAGTTGCTACGACGGTGGCCACCCTTCTGGGCACAGCAGTGGGAGGCCTGATCATATGGAAAGTTTTCCAACGCTGGAGGGGCAAAACCAGCTGCACCAGAGAGCAGCAGGAAGGAGCTGACAACCAAGAACTGGCCCCAATGAAAACAGACCCACTGTTGTCACCCTTGGTTGTTCCTAGTGTCTCACGAGTGGAAAGGATCCTTGGAGAGAAGGTGGTAACTGTGTCTGAGAGAGAGGAATGGGAAGGAGTTGAGTCCTTACTCAGGAAGGAGTTGGAGCAGTGTCCAGTCCTTGGAATTGACTGTGAGTGGGTAAGTGATGAAGCAAAACAAAATAAAAACCCTTACCCTTTCTAACTAATGTTTTTTTATTTTTTAAAATTAAAAAAAACTTTTAAATCAACTTTTCTTTATTTTTAGTTTGCAGCATTCATTTCCACAAGATTTTGAGTTACAAATTTTCTCCCCATCTTCTCCCTACCCATCACCCCAAAACAGCAATCCCACTGTATACCCCCTCCTCCAATCTGCTCTCTCCTATAATCTTCCCCCATTACCCCTCTGACTTTCTGGTAGGGCAAGATGGATCTCCCTACCCCAGTGCCTGTATATCTTATTTCCCAGTTGCATGTAAATAATAATAATAATTATATATAGATATAGATATTTTTAAACATTTTATTTTAAAACTTTAAATTCTAGATTCTTTCTCTTCCTCTCTTGTCACCCACCCCCACTAAGAAGACAAGCAATTCAATACAGGCCGTATATGTGTAGTTTTGCAGAACATCTCCACAATGGACATATTGTGAAAGACTGACTGTTTTCCCCTCCATCCTATCCCTCTCATACCCTTCCCCTCTACTCTCCTGTATGTCATTCCTTCCCTAAGCCAAATTCAGTGAGAGTAAGGTTAACCCATTCCCTTTTGCTTTCCTGTTCTTCCCCTCCATTGTGACAGTTCTACCTTGCCTCTTCTATATGAGATGACTAACACCATTCTGTCTCTTCCTGTCTCCTCTCAATTTCACCTTTTAAATATCATCCCTTCCAATTCAATTGATTATGTGTCCTCTATGTATATCTGTACACATATATACACACATATCTGTACACACATATATATATATGTATACACGTTTATATTCCCTTCAACTGTCGTAATACTGAGAAAAGTTTCATAAGTTACAATTACTGTTTTTCCATGTAGTAAATAGTTCAACTTTGCTAAGTTCCTTATGATTTCTTTTCCCTGTTTTACCTTCTCATGCTTCTTGTACTTGAATGTCAAACTTTCTATTCATCTGGTTTTTTCCATCAAGAATGCTTGAAAATCCTCCACCTTATTGAATGACCGTATTTTCCCCTGAAACATCATACTCAATTTTGCTGAGTAAGTGATTCTTGGTTTTAATCCTAGCTCCTTTGATCTCTGGAAAATATCATATTCCAGGCCCTTCAGTCCCTCAGTGTAGAAGCTGCTAGATCCTGTGTTGATCCTATTGTGTTTCCACAATATTCAGATTGCTTCCTCTTGGCAGCCTGTCTGTAATATTTTCTCCTTGATCTGGAAACTTCAGAACCTGGCTATAACAATCCTAGGAGTTTTCTTTTGGGGATCTTTTTCAAGAGGTGAATTCTTTCAACCTCTATTTTGCCCTCAGATTCTAAAATATCAGGGCAGTTTTCCTTGAGGATTTCTTGAAGGATGCTTTCTAAGTTCTTTTTTTGATCATGGCTTTCGGATAGTCCAATAATTTTTTAATTGTCTCTCCTAGATCTATTTTCCAGGTCAGTAGTTTTTTCAGGGAGATATTTCACATTGCCTTCCAATTTTTCATTTGTTTGTATCTATTTAATAGTATCTTGATTTCTCATAAAGTCATTTGCTCCACTCTAATTCTGAAGGAATTATTCTCTTCAGAATGCTTTTGAGATTTTTTTTTTCCATCTGGCAAATTTGACTTTTTAAGGCATTCTCCTCATTGGGTTTTTGGGTCTCTTTTGCCATTTGAGTTGATCTGTTTTTTTAAGGTGCTAATTCTCTTTCAGTCAGGTTGTTGACTCTTTCTTGCATCATTCTCATTTCTCCTCCCAGTTTTTCCTCCACTTCTCTTATCTGGTTTTCAAAGTCCTTTTTAAGCCAATCTATGGCTTGTAGGCAATCTTCATGTTTCTTGGAAGCATTTGGTATGGGAGTTCTGACTGTGTTGTGGTGTTGTCTTCATCCCACTCCATGCTTTGATCCTTTTTGTCCCCCAAAAAGGATTCTAGAGTTTGGTTACCATTCTTACTTTGCTTCCTTTTCCTACTCATGGTGCCAGTAAATTATTTGTGTTTTTGGATCTGTGGAACTCTGCTTCCAGAGGGGAAAGCTCTGTCCCAAATTGCTGGGGTTTTCACAGCTACCAGAGCTATTAGTGCACCCCAGGACCACTACCCAAGACCACAATCCAGATCTAGGCCACTCAGCACAAGAGCACTTGGCCTCTGAACAGTCTCTTGACCCCCCTGCAGTCTGCAGGCCTCAAGCTCTGAAGCAACCGGGTGGAGGAGGCTGCCACTTCTGTTGCTTCTTTGCCCTGGGGGTAGTTCGGCTGGACCACTTTTCTCCCCCAAATTTAACTGAATTCCCCTGACTTTTCTCTTAGTCCTTATTTCTCCTGGCTTAATAAATGTGGAAACTGCCACAGCTGCTGTTGATCTGCCCTCCTAAGACTCCATTTGCGGCTCCTCTGGACCTCCCTGGGGCCAGGCCGTGGTTTCAGGCCTGTTCCCAGTCTGCTGCCATGAGCCCCACATGCCTAGCTGCCTTCAGCGAGAGATGTGTTTCTGTATTTTTGTGAGTTTTGGAGCCCTACATTTTGTTTAGAGTCATATTTTATGGGTATTTGAGGTGGCTATATGGGAGCTGCGAAACCTTGCTGCTTCTACGCTGCCATATTGGCTCTGCCCCTCATCATTTCTTATAGTACAATATTCCATCACAACCACATACCATAACTTGTTCAGCCATTCCCTGATTGATGGGCATCCCCTCACTTTCTAATTCTTTATCACCACAAAAAGAGCTGCTATAAATATTTTTGTACATATAGGTCCTCTTTTTTTTTTTATTTTTTTATATCTCCTTTGGGGTACAGACCTTGCAGGTCAGAGGGTATACCTGGTCTTATAGTCCTTTCAGCATAGTTCCAAATTGCTCTACAGAATGGTTAAATCATTGCACTAATATCTCATTTTTTCCACATCCCCTCCAACATTAATCAAGAGTAAGAGCACTTTTTTTTTCCATATAGCTATAGATAGCTTAGATTACTTCATCTGAAAACTGTATAATAGATTTCATTTATTAATTGGGGAATGGCTCTTATTTTTATAATTTTGACTCCGTTTTCTATATGTTGAGAAATGAGGCCTTTATCAGAGAAACTTGCTTCAAAGGTCTTTACACGGTTATTATTAATGACCGTTATTTCCCTCCATCCTATTTCCCTATTTATTTTTTTCACTCTTTTACCCTCTCCCTCCTCAAAAATGTTTTGCTTTTGACTACTCTCTTCCCCGATTCCTCCTCTTTCCTGTAGGGCAAGATAGATTTCTATACTCAATTGAGTGTTATTCCCTTGTTAAGCCAATTCTGATGAGAGTAAGGTTCACTCCCTTCCTCCTCCCTTCCCCTTTCTTCCCCTCCACTATAAAAGCTTTTTCTTTCCTCTTTTATGTGAGATAACTTACCTCATTCTACCTCTCCTTTTCCTTTTTTGCTGGTACATTCTTCTCTCACTCTTTCATTTTATTGTTTTAGATATCATCCCTTCCTTGTCTGCTCACACTCATGCCCTCTGTCACACTCCTTCTTACTGCCCTAGTAATGAGAAAGTTCTTATGAGTCACAAGTTATCATCTTCCCTTGTAGGAATGTAAAACTCTAACCGTATTAAATCCCTTATGATTTCCTTTTCCTGTTTATTTTTTTATGCTTCTCTTGAGTCTTGTATTTGAAAGTCAAATTTTCTATTCAGCTCTGATCTTTTCATCAAGAATGCTTTAATGGGAGTGGCCAGGTGACGCAGTATATAGAGCACTGACCCTGGAGTCAGGAGGACCTGAGTTCAAATCCACCCTCAGACACCTCACACACACGCACACACACAGACACACACACACACACACACCCTAGCCGTGTGGCCACGGACACATCATTTAACCCCAATCGTCCCACTTTCTCCCCCCGCCCCCGAACAAGTAAATAAATTAAAAAAAAAAAAGATTGCTTGAATGTCCTCTATTTTGTTGAATGACTTTTTTTCCCCTGTGAAGAATTATATTCACTTTTGCTGGGTAGGTGATTCTTGGTTGTAATCCTACCTTCTTTACCCTCCAGATTATCATATCACTAGTCCCACAATCCTTCGATGTAGAAGCTGCTAAATCTTGTTATCCTGACTGTGGCTCTATGATACTTTAAATTATTTCTTTCTGGCTGCTTGCAATATTTTCTTCTTGACCTGGGAACTCTGGAATTTGGCTATAATATTCCTGGGAATTCTCATTTTGGGATCTCTTTCAGGAGGTCATAGGTAAATTCTTTCCGTTTTTATTTTACCCACCAGTTCTAGAATATCAGGGCAATTTTCTTGATAATTTCTTGAAAAATGATGTCTAGGCTCTTTCTGATCATGACTTTGAGGTAGCCCAATAATTTTTAAATTATCTCTCTTGGATCTGTTTTCCAGGTTAGTTGATTTTTTTTTTCCAGTGAGATATTTCACATTGCCTGTTTTTTCATTTGTTTGTCTCTGTTTAATAGTATCTTGATTTCTCATAAAGTTATTAGCTTCCACTTGCTCCACTCTAATTCTGAAGGAATTATTCTCTTCAAAATGCTTTTGAGATTCTTTTTCCATCTGGCAAATTTGACTTTTTAAGGCATTCTTCTCCTCATTAGCTTTTTGGGCCTCTTTTGCCATTTGACTTAATCTGTTTTTTAAGGTGTTAATTCTCTTCAGTCAGGTTGACTCTTTCTTGTATCATTCTCATTTCTCCTCCCAATTTTTCCTCTGCATCTCAAAGTCCTTTTTAAGGCAATCTATGGCTTGTAGGCAATCTTCATGTTTCTTGGAAACATTTGGTATGGGAGTTCTGACTGTGCTGTCTTCCTCTCTCTGTCTCTCCGTCTCTGTCTCTCTCTCTCTGTTTTTGCTTTTTGGAGGGCAGTTGGGGTTAAGTGACTTTCCCAAGGTCACACGGCTAGTTTTTGTGTTGTGTCTGAGGCTGGATTTGAACTCAGGACCTCCTGACTCCAGGGCTGGTGCTCTGTTCACTGTGCCACCTAGCCGTCCATCCCATGTTGACTCTCTTTTCATGCTTTTCTTGCATCGTTCTCATTTCTCTTCATAATTTTTTCTCCACTTCTCTTATTTGGTTTCCAAAATCCTTCTTAAGTTCCTCTGTGGTCTGTAATCAGTTCATATTTGTGTGGGGTGCAAAGACCCTACCCCAAAATAGCTACACAGAGATTTCTCCAGGTGAAAGCAGAAAGATTTCTTCATTAGAATCTCGCAAGAAGCAGGCAGTCCACACCACTGGAACGTCCAGAAGAGGATGCCAGTTTACAGAAGCAGAAGGCTGGGTTAAATAAACGTTACAAAGCCCCTTCCCTCCCCCCTCCCCCCATGCAAAGCTCTTACTTTTGATTGGCACTTGCGGTTACTTTTCCTTTATTTGGCAGGTGGGGTGATAGAAAGGAGGGCTCATGCAGGAGATTTCCACAGTAGACCTAAGGCTTCAATTATGTCCAGTATGGCTGATGGGAGGATAGGCTTGATTGTTTCAGGCAGTGCCAAGTCTGGGAGCTAGACTGATTAGGGATTCAGGAGGTACCATATTGGGAGGGAGTCTTCTCTGATAATGGTGTTCAAGGCTTTTGGGTGCAGCTGGCCACTCAGAACAAAGGAGCTATGTACTTCTTTAGACTAAAGAGTTTGCTTATGAAATACTTGGGTGATGTACTCATGGGATGGCTACTGTTACTAGGTAGGCTGTTAACTCAGGAAAAAGAAACTTTTAGGTTGGGGGCAGGGGAGAGGCAGAGTTAATGCCTTTATGGCTGGGGGAAAGTGTGACTTTTACAACTTAATTGCACAGGCTTGTTACAAACTGATGTTACATAGGTACCCGAGCACAAGTGAGATTTTACAAACAAGTTACAAACAAAAGCATCCCAGACCCCGTCATTCCCCCCCACAAACAGATGGGACCCAAATTCATTTGGGGACAAGGGACAAAGGTCTCAGCTTCCCAAGCTGCTTCATGCTGAGAAAAGGTTATAGAGCTGCCCCTGCCTCACAGGGGTCCCATCAGTCAAGGGGAGGGGGTTGTGGCCAGTGTCCAGAACTTGGCAGATACCAGATCCAAAGGGTTTTTGGATAATGACTTAAGGCAGTGGTTGGCATTCAATCTGAGCCATCATCTCCAAGTGGAGGGTGCTGAGCCTAGAAGAGACAAGTCTGGCAAAGAGAGTAAACAAATAAGAGCCCAAAAGAAATAGGAGAAAAATGACCAGAAGTGGAGTCTTTTACATTTCTACATGCTACATAGACTAGGTACCTCACAAGCTATTAGTCTTCACTAACATAACTGTAGACCTTAAACAAAAGAGGTTTCTGACTTGAACCTTACCCCTGAATAGCAGACATACATCACAAAGCTTGTCTGTCCTCTGATTATATCCACTTTGGAAGAGAGAGATACTTCAGAAATTGAATCTTTTACATATACACTCAGTTACAAATGTTAACTTTTGCTTAGTTCATGGAATAGCTACAAATTCATATTGAAACAGCCAGATGTGTTTTGCTTTACAACTCATTACATCAATTTAGCAATAATTCAGTTGAAAACTTTGTAGACCTTTCAAAACATCTTTTCAAACAATAAGGGTGACAGTCTTTTCTGAGAGACCATACTCTTTATTCCACACAGAACTTTAGCATATAGTCCACCTGAGAAACCACACTCTGTGCCACACAATATTTTTCTTGGACGCTTTTGGTGCAGGAGTTCTGACTTCATTGTCTTCTGCTGTTCCATGCTTTGATCGTTTTTTTTTGTCCCCAAAAAAGGAATCTAAAGTTGGATTGCTGTGTTTGCTTTGCTTCCTTTGCTTGTTCATTTACTCAATTACTTGACTTTTGAGCTTTTTCCACAGTAGAACAACTCTAATTCTGGAGAGGAGAGCTTTGTTACAAATTCCTGGGATTTTTGCAGTTGTCAGTTATTGGGTGCTCTTTGAAGCCCACGCCTTAGGACCTCCATCCAAGAGAGATCCAGATCCAAGCTGGTTAAAGCAAGAGCAATTACCCCTCAGAATGGTCACTTGGTCCCGCTACAATCTGCAGGCCAGGAGCTCTAAAGCAGCCATGTGGAGGCAGCTGCATGGCCACCATGCCTTTGCTGCTTCTGCCTTCCATGGGCAGAGGCCGAACCACACTCTCAGTCTGCCTTTTCCAGAGTCCACACTGACTTCTCACTTTTTCTTTTTTTTTTTTTTGCATTTATGGGTTGATAATTATGGAAAGGGCCACAGCTGTTGATGATATACTTTCCCAAAGTCCCTCTAGCCGTGGCTGCCCTGGGGCTAAAACCACAGGCTCCTGCAGGACTAGGCTCCCGCAGGACTAGGCTCCGCTGCCCAGCGCACTGTGATAAGCTCTTCCTGTCCACCTGCCAGGCTGCTTTCAGTGGGAGATTTGTTTCTGTCACTTTGTGACTTCTGTAGCTCTACATATTTTATAGGTATTTGAGGTGGCTATAAAGGAGCCGTGGAGTTTTTCTGCTTCTGTGTCACCATCTTGGCTCTACTGCTGCAAACTGTTTCTTGACTTTTAACTCTTTGTTAAAATAGGCCCCTGCTTCCAGGGTAGAGGGCACATTGTCCCAAGCTTCAGGGGTTTGTGCACCTGTTTTCAGAGGTTCTTATAAGGACCTTTAAGTTTTCAGTTCTTCCAACGTGGTATGATTTAAGGAGAAGTGTTTACTACTCTCCTGGCCTGTGCTCTGGAATGTGAGTGACCACAAGCACTCTATTCTGACCTAGAACTGTGATGAAGGTTCCTGTTCTACTGTGTATTACCCCTCCCCTCCCCTCCCCCACCTCATCCCCAAGCTCTGTTGTGCCAGTGCTCCTCCTGGCCCTGGTACTGCCACCCAGGACTGTGACCTGAATCGGAATATGGGCAAAGCAGTGGAGTCCTACCTCAGTACTAATAAAGAGACCCCTCTGAAGTCTCCTTCTCAGTAGTTGTTTGACTCCCTTAACATCTGCAGGTAAAGAGCTCTGGAAGCAGCTGCTACGGCTTTTGATTCAGTGGCTTCCAAGGAGTGCTCCTTGATGGGGTCTGGGATGCTTTTGTCTATAACCTCAGTTTGTAAAATCTCACTTGTGTTTGGGTACCTATGTATGTAACATGAGTTTGTAACAAGCCTGTGTAATTAAGGTGTAAAAGTCACGCTTTCCTCCAGCCATAAAGGCATTACTGCCTCTCTCTTCCCCCAGCCAAAAAATCTTTACCCTTAGCTAGCAAATCTGCCTGGAAACAAGCTTCAATAAGTGTTCTATAAACAAACCCTTAGAGAAATGCATAGCCCCTTTGTTCTAAGTGGCCAGCTGCACCCAAAGCCTTGAGCAATGTTGTACCTCCTGAATCCCTAATCAATCTAGTTCCCAGACTTGGAAACAATCAAGCCTGTCCTCCCAAGAGCCATGTTGGCCATACCTCATTCATCCTTGACCAAAAGTAACCTAATGATGTCACAAGCCAAAAACCACACCTCTGGATAGCGCCCCCCCTAGGGAATTTGCCAGTGAATTTTGGGTAATTTGTATGCACAGTTGATATAAAAAGTGCATGTGCACTGACCTCTCCTAAACTCCTCCCTAACTCCTTAACTCCACCCTTACCTACCTAGTTAGCATAATTAACCTTTGACTGACAGTTTTATGGTAATAAAACACTGCATCACTGACCCCTGCACTTTGCAGTTTCCCTTAACCTTTTCCTGCTCACTGCTAAGTGTAATAATAAAATTTGTAACTTTGCCAAAAGATAGCTTGGGTCCTAGTGAATTTCTTTCCAGACAAGAACCTAATAGGGATTCATATGAGATCCCTTAACCACCCAGCACTTACAAAACTCTTCACTCCTGATTTGCTGAGTCTGTGCCTGTGCTAGCATGGACTGTGCTCCACTCTCACACGTGTGTGACCAGACTTTTTGTACCTTCTGACCTTCTAAGTGTCTTTGGTTGGAAAGTTATTTCACCCTGCCCCTTTGTAGGTTCTGCTGTTCCAGGAATTGTTTCATGCCATTGTTTAAAGGTGTTTTAAGGGGTTTGGGGGAGAGCTCAGGTGAATTGCTGCATTTTCTCCACCATCTTCACTCTGCTGTGAAGGACTTTGAATATCAGTCTTAGCTCCTGGAGTTAGGGATTTACCTGAGTTTATTGAGTAGGGGGTGAGCTGAGCAAGTAATTGGAGTTTTTCAGGGAGTGTCTGGAATCTTGTGAAATATACCTGGAGAGGGGGAAATTATTCAAGGTACTAATGGAAAGCTGAGAGAAACCTGTGCTAATTGCTGAATACTAATAGCACTCCTGGTACTGTGACACAGTACGTAAGTTAGATATACTCTTTATCCCTGACTACAGCAGCACAAAGCAAATGCAAATTCAGCAAAAGTAACACATTTAAAAGATTGCTAACCAGGCAGATGAATGGACCATTCTGCCATCATGTTAACCTTTTTGGCTGGGTGGTACAGTGGAAAAGTTCCTGGATTTGGAGTCAGAAAACTTAGGTGCAAATTTAGCTAACTTTCCAACCTTAGAGTTATCCTTCTTCACTCCTCCCTCTCTCCCCTTTTATGTCCTACTAGATGCCAAGTCTTGTTATTACAGTACCTTTGGCATCTATCCCCTTCTCTCCATTTCCATGACCACTGTTCTTGATCAGGCCTTATGCTACTGTAATAGTTTCTTTTTAAAAAAATAAATTTCATTATTACCTTTTATTTTTATATCACCTATGTTTCTCCTAATTTCCCTCCCTCTCCCAGAGAACTATGACATAACAAAGAATATTTTTAAAGGAGAAGAGGAAAATTGATCAATGCTTTGAAAAAGTCTGAAAACATGCCATCGTTCCATGCCTATGGACTCCCAGCTCTGTAAGAGAGTGGGAGAGAAAGGTGTTGCTTCATTTCTTCTTTGGAGTTCATGCTTGTTCTTCGTAATTCTGCAGCATTTGCTTTAAAAAACCTACTTTTAATTGATATCATTTGATTTTTTTTGCAACACTGGGATTTTTTTCTGGTATCTACCACCTCCCAGAATCATCCCATATAACGTGTGTGTGTATGTGTGTATGTATATGTATATGTGTGTATATATATATATATATATATATATATATATATATATATATATAT